>JAJMAM010000007.1:0-490368 GCA_030572655.1 Ogataea allantospora
AGAAGAAGAAGAAGAAGAAGAAGAAGAAGAAGAAGAAGAAGAAGAAGAAGAAGAACTTGAAAACGGATTTCAAAATATTTCGATAAACTAATGTACACACAATTATTCACCATGTTTCTTGAAGGTACCTGCCTTCATTTTCGAGTTCTATAAGGAAAGACCTTGACTTTTCGGTTGTCCACTTATTTTCTTCTGTAAGAATAGTTTCAATGGTCAGTCTAACTTGGGAGGGCATCTTGCCAGAGGATCCACATAAGAAAAAGATTGCCTGCTTTCGGACCAGTAAATCATTGAGCAACCTCTTCTGCGCATATAATAATTCCTGAACGTAGCCTTTACCCTGTCTAGAAAAGGCTGTGAATATCTGCAAGATTTGCTGTTCACTTAAAGAAGACCAATAATCACCATAGAGGTAGTCTTTATCAGGATTCCTATGTCCTGTAAATAAGAAGATCTGCCTACCTGGTGTTTCATCAATGACATGCTCTATCAAAGACTTGATTGGAGCAATACCTGTTCCGGTACTGACCAGTATGAGAGGTGCCATCAAAAGATCTCCAAATTTCAAATGATTTTTGACCAGCGAACCAATGACTTGGTCCCCAAACTCAAGTTCCTTAATCCACCTAGTACAAACACCACGCCTGACCCGACGAATTATAGTTTTATACTCAACTATTGCCACTGTGAGCTCAACGATAGATGCATGAGGTTTGGACGATATTGAAAACAATCTTGGTTTTAATGTAGGAATTAGTTCCAACAAATACGCAAGAGGAATATCCAACGATGAAAACTCTTGGATGACCTCGAGGATGGACCTTCTAGGTCTGTTAGCATAATCAAATAACTGCTCACTTTCTTCAAATTTGCTCAACTCTTTAAGTTTATCTCTCTCCATCTCATCGGATGCAAAATGCCAGGCAAGAGAAAAGAATGAGCGCCTCGGAATAGACATGAAGTCTAGGTGATGCAATAAAAGGGACCTGAGGGTTAGGTTTTTCACTAGTCCACCATGTAAATGAGCCATCAAAGGTCCATCTATTGAGATTGGATAGTCAGCAATATCGTACCAACCCTGTATTTCCAGAAAAAGATTTACATCTCTCTGGCTATTTACAGGGTACAATGCAAGTAAATCTCCGGGCTGAAAATCTAACGATGAGGCTGAATTCTGCAATTTGATCGATCTCACGTCTTGAAAATGATCTTCTGCCGTAATTCGGGTGTTTTCAAGAACTTCAAAAACTGTTAGGGAAGATTCGTCTTCATCCAAGTTTATCCGATCAAGGGCATCATTTTTAAAAGTGTTTTCAGTGTATATTTTGGGTTCTCCATCTTTCACTTGAATCTGGTAAGAAGAAGACAAAAGCTGCTCCTCATGTATGGGCAATAAACCGTCAGGAAGCGGGCATATTTGATTTAACTTGTCCACAAACAATGACTCCCAAGCTGTATAGAAAAGTTCCACCCCTTCCACCGATTGCTCATCTCCTTCCCCTCGAAGACATAATTCGTGGGCACCTAACTGTAAAATCCTTGCATGCACTTTCCTGATTGCAGAATTGTATTTGGGGTAAGATGAATCACCAAGTCCGAAACTTGAAAAATGTAGATGAGAAAGTAGGTCGGCTGGAAGTCTCTTTTTTAGCATGAATTTCCAAAATTTACGGCCGTTTCTGGGAATCTCACCTTGGCCAGTTGTTGAACAAATGACAGCCAAGTATTTGATATCCAACAATTGTTTGAGATCATATCGATCTAACGCAGTAACAATGGTATCAAAATTCTGATATTTGAGTTTTCGAGATAAGCAAAATGCAAAATCTTCCGAATTTCCGGTCTCTGAGCCGTAAAGAATGACAACCATCCGTTTTGAATTCATTGCAAAGAAGCGAAATCGATTTCCCGACACAACTATTAAAAGACTATAGATTATCTTTAATCAGTTGAATTATAAAAAATATTTATGTCATCGAGACAAGCTCAAGTATCAAAGCTAGGTTAATCAACGGTGTGCTCTACTCAATAATTTTTGGATTCAAAAATTCAAATACTGTAAGTAGCATGTTTTCGATTGATCTAAAGTTAAGACGATGAACTGCTACCGCGAGCATAAAGCAGGCATTAGTAGTGTTATTGATAAGGGTTACGCCCATATTTAACTAAAGAGGGTGGACTTCAGAACAGCTAATACTTGACTTAAATTCCAATACAGGATTCAATCATCTTTTTATCTCAGTTCAATATCGTGGGCCGATTCTAAGGCCCTTCTAACTTCTTCATGGAGTCCATTTATCTCTTCATTGGTCAGAGATCGATCCATAGATTGATAGTTCACTCTGTAGCATTGTGATTTCCTGCCTGTCTTTGGATGAATGAATTCATCTATTAGTTTGACATTCTCGGCCAGGTCACCAGCAACTTCCCTCACTATTTCCATCAGATCATTCTCGTGAAGAGTGTTTATGGTTGCTGTAGTCTTTGGGATCCAAAATGAAATATCTCTGACTGTTCCTGGATACTTGGAGTACGGTTTAAAAACTGAGATTTGACCCCTTCTAAACTGAGATATAAATCTCTCATCCAGCGACCAAAACAGCCTTATATCCGGAATTCCAAATAATAGCATTGCAATCCGGTCCAATCCAATACCAAAAGCCCAGCCGATAGAGTCTCCAACACCCGAACTTTCAAGAACCTCACGTTTGACTACACCACATCCACAGCATTCAAGCCAGGAACCATTCCACCAAACCTCAATTTGCCAAGACGGGGCAGTCCAAGGAAATTTATCTCTTAGCCATCTGACCTTCAATGGCTTTTCAAACTCAGGGGATGAGATTCCACTTCTTCCAGCCGCTTTCTTGGCTTCTGTGAAAACCTGATCAACTAGGATTTCTATAGTTCTCTTCAAATGACTAGTGACCAATTCCGTTTCCTTCTCCCCCATGTAGTCTTGTTTTGGATTGTGAAGCTCATCGAAAGGTGGGTTATCATCTTCAACACTAATATCAACCTTGGGCAGGCTTTTGATATCCATTTCAATTTGTTCACATAATTCACTTCCTAAACTCTTTCTGGACCAAATTCTACCACCTTCCAATTGATGAAATACAGGGTAGTGAGTTTTGTCTATCTCGTCCTTTCTATATACATCTCCAGAAATGAAAAATCCCGGCGTTGCACTCTTTTGAAAACAATAAGGTTCGTGTGTTGAGGTGTGAGTACGAAGAAGAGTATCCTTGTTAATATAATATGTGTCTGATCTTGATCTTCCAGGATGGTCTTTGGGAAACCCCAATGCATCAAAATTGTCATGTACTAGCACATCGGGTCTGAAATCATTATAGAAGGTATAGCCCAGATTTTTGAATCTATCTTCAATCAACTCTCTTAAAATTCCGATCGGATGATTTGGTGATTTATGTAGGTTCCTTCCAACGAGGGAAAGAATTCCAGGTTTGATATTTGTCCATTCATCGGTGTCGTAGGACTTTCCGCCAATAGTAATCTGTGAACATACTTGTATTTGTTAGTTTGAAATAAACATGGGACTTACAGCGCGCGTGTATCCTTGTCACAAAAGATCCCCGAAGACATCTTAAACAGTGAACGCCTTGGGATAAAATCATATCCTGATTTGTTCAAGATGGAGGGTGAGCCAAATAAAATACTGGGTGAATTTCTCTATTACCCGGTCGGTATTGAACAGTTCGAATCTGAAGTTCTTTGAAAAATAAAATTGTCCAGTTTTTTCCCGGATATGTTCAAACTATTCTGTCCCACACCCATTTCTGGTAGTTCAAGAAGCCAGGGGTTAAAGCTATTGCTCACCAAACGATTTGGACACGAATTTGCGCCTCAGTATAAGGAACTGAAGAAAAAGCAGAAAGGAAGGGTCTCTGTAAGGACAGGATGTTCGGACAAGGGTACAACATTGAATTTCGGGTCTTATGGCATGAGGCTCAAATCTGAAGGAGTTCGGGTTACTGCTCCTCAATTGAGAGCAGCTGATAACGTGCTTATGAAATTTGTGAAGAAGGAGAACGGCATATATTGGAAACGACTTTGCACGAATATAGCTGTTTGCATTAAAGGAAATGCCACGCGTATGGGAAAAGGTAAAGGAGCTTTTGATCATTGGGCTGCAAGAGTCCCTACAGGGAAGGTGGTTTTTGAGATCGAAGGCATGCATGAGCAAAGTGCCAAAGATGCTTTGAGGAGAAGTTGCGAGAAGCTTCCTGGAGTCTGGGAGTTCATTAAAAAGTCTACTCCACCCAGATTGGGTTTAAGACTAGTGGAGAACCGATCACCCGACATAAATACCTACAGGAAACTTAAGCAGAGTCCGACTAAAAGGGTCATTAATGTTTTAAGGTCGAAAGATCCGCTTTACCAGGAATACAACGGCAGAGGCCGACGCCTACAGAGAAACTGAGCTGAGCAAGTCAACTTGTACATACATTTAGTTCAACTGATATCGTTTTCCAATATAACCATTACCTTCGTAATGAATCCTTCCAGATGAAATATATCCTTGGAGCCGAGTGACAGTCTTTCATCAAAGACAGAACTTGCGGCTATTATCTCTTTTCTCACGTCTCCAATATTCTTTAACGGCAAGTTTTCAACTCGTTTCCAGATACCAAAGGTCAATTTCTTCAATATGAGTTCGGAAGGGATAGCGTGAGCCAGCATTTCATAAAGAGTGGATCTGGTCTGCTGTAGACGAGACACTGAGCGATCCTTGCAAACGTTGGATGATGTTTCCCATAACAGTTCTTCCCAATCTGGTTTGATTATCGGTGTAGAAGATGTAATAACGTCGTTGTTCATGTAGACCGCTTCCATCATCATGATTGCCATTCTTAAGTTCCGGTCGGAGGTAGCAGATATTTTTTTGAATAATGTGGAACGGTCTTCAATACCCTGTGGAAACACTTTTTTAGCATGATGTTCTTTGGACAGAATAGTCTCTAGCACATCAGCACAGCTCGATGGAGTTGGAGACGCGATCTTGATGGGAAGTGTACGCGACTTAATAGGATCAATAATGTTTGAAGTAGAATTGCAAATAAGAATCAACCTGATGTTTGCGGAATATTTTTCCATTGTCCTTCTCAGTGCAGCTTGTGCATCTCTTGTGAGTAATTCAGCTTCATTGATTATCACCACTTTGAACTTCTTCCTCGTAGGATTTTTGATTCCTGTATCGTTCGATCCCATTGCATTCATGACTTTACTGAAATCAATGCTTTCAACTTGCGCAATTTCTTTGAGCAAGTCCTGAATGACTACCCGGTCGTTTATTCCCATGTCACTCGGTGTTATCTCCAAATGAAACGGAGACGAGATCACATTGAATTCCAGCTTTCTTCCTGATGGCAAGGCAAAAGTTTTGATATCAACCTTCAACTTCTCAACACCTTGTCCGTACAACTCTCGTAGTGTGGCCAGAACACGAGTTTTCTTACCAGCACCCGGAGGCCCGTACACAAGAAGATGCGGAAATTCACCAGTGCCCGTCATCACCTGCAGACGCTTAGATAGCTGAGGGTGATAGTCCAATTCATTTAAAGTTTTTGGTCGATACTTGTCTGCCCACAGAGCCATCTCTTCGACTTTTGGATACGAAAGAATATATATATATATGCTTAAATAAAACGACGCGTTTGAAACTAAAGTGGTCTGAGGAGTAGACCAAACCTGATATGTCTCATTTCTCATGGGTAGAATAAGAAGGTAGGACGAGATCAATGGGTTATGCAAGCACAATGAATTGCAAATTGTTGAGTGACGGGGCCAAAATTGTAACTATGAGTTGGTTTTTAGTTTTGTTAGCTCATCATGGTGGAATTTAATTTTTTTTCATATACGCAAATTTAAGTGTTCTTCTTTGAATGGATAATACCCATGAGCTTGATCAAAACTGCTGTTGTGTTTGCAAATCAGAGCCTTTCAAATACAGGTGCCCAAAATGCGAACTTAAAATATGTTCTCTCGCATGCTACAATGAGCATAAAAATCTAAACTTTTGTCAAGGTACAAGCGAGATTACCCGAGGAACAGTATCTTATAAACCGAAAAGTCAAATATCTGATATAGATGTCCAGCGTGACTATAACATCCTTTCAAATATTGGACGGCAACTGGAATTGAAAAGGAGGGTGGCCAAGACACTTTCAGTGTCACGAGCACGGAAAGTCAAGGATATTAAACTAGCAAATTATAAGAAAGATGCCGCTGGTTGGAATATAGCTATTCCCGAAACTATGGACAAATCACCAGCTCTAAAGAAATCTAGGCTGGAGTCATATACAGATGAGCAAGACAAGAAACCTTTTCGAACTATTAAATGGGTATTGGTTGACGAAAACTTTGTAAGGAGAGGCCTTTACATTACTCAACGCAATTTTGTCGATCAAAAGCTTGATTCAGCAGTCCCGAAAAACTGGCTGAGGGATACCCAAATAAACTTAAATCAGGATAGCGCAAAAAGCACGAGCTCGGAAGCAATCAGTGATTATAAAGCTGTCAAAGCCGAAAATGAAAGATTTCATCGAGAAACTTCCAAAGGACCCGATTCATTGAAACTTTTCTACTTCGTTCGCCTAAAAGAATTGAACAAGCCTCTTAAAAGGTTATCATCATCTTGGTCCCTTCGAGAATGTTTTCTAAATGAGGAAGTCGCAGAAACATCTACCATATATGTTTCATGCTGTTCGACAATCGCAGGAGATAAGGTCAAAAACCAAAGTGAAAGCATATCTCCTGCACACGGGAGTCACGAATTGCCCCAAAATGATATGTACCGGGACATAAGTGATGATGAACCACCAGAAGAGAGTTCTAGCAGGCACCCTCGTAAATAATCTGGCGCACAAATTCGTATTCAAGATATCTTTCTTACCAAGATTCAAGTTGGGCCTCACTTGGTGAGGTCTGATTCGTAAGCCACGTAGATTTCTTCTAGCACATTATTCAGTAAAGATGCTGTCCGACGCAACTCGAATTCATCATCATTCAACATGTCACGAACACCCTCTTTTATGCCCGCGTAAAACAACTCTATAAGAACCTTACGTCTACTAGGCGAATCATCGAAAGAAAAAGCATCTAGGTCTAATTGGGTCCTTCCTGTTTCAATATTACTTCCTCCCATCTGTAGTCCTGATGACGATAGGTGAGTATTTGGCAGCTGATTGCTTATCTTGAATAGCTTGAGACTGCTGAAACTATCTGATATTTTGGGCAGCATGTAAAGAGATGCCATACTATGCACCTGATACTTGCAGTCATGGGAGATATTCGTCCCAATTTTACCTGATTGCACTCGGTCAATGGCACCCAAGCTAACAAGTTCAATGAATAACGTAAGCTCAGCAAGTCTCTGCTCCTTGCATAGTTTTGCACTTTTCGAAGATCCAAGTGTTGCAGCGTTCGTAGTGACAGTGAAGCTCACCGATTTAGCCTTCTCTTCTTGAGAACTTCCAACGTTCCATCCTAAAAGTTGCACGTAGTTTCGCAATAATTTGAGCCAGTTTTGGCAAACTATTGATTTTTTTAACTCCAGAGAATCAGCACCAAGCATTACTCTCAAAAATTTGACACTATCTTTGCGGATAGGCTGACTAATATGGCTCATCGCCGACAAAATGAATAAGGCTATTGATGACTGATGGAGAACTAGAATTGAAGGTTTGATCAATGCTAATTTTTGAAATATCGTGGCTGCTAAATCTCTCACAGATCGTTTTGGATCCAGAATTAAAGGCTTCAGTCTTGAAATCAAATCATCCAGAGGCAAATTTGTTTTTACCTCTATCTTTTCAAGTTCACGACAGATCTGAGATAATACTTCTGCTTTTGAGGTCGAAGAGTGATGTGTTAAAAGCGAGATCATTTTTTTAAATTCTTGGCTTTCGCTAGAGCCACCGGTAATTTGGGATTTGAGACGAACGCTTTTTGATTTGAACGAGGTATCTGTAGCATTTATCGATTTACTAGAAGTCTTTCCAACCTTAAGCTTCTTTTTTGAAAAATCCCTTTGCTTTCCAGCCTTCTTTCGCTTTGATGACATGATTGTAAAAGTCCTTATTAAATTTTTTTTGCGCATATTCTCAATTACATCAAATCATTACGAAAACCATTCACCGAGAAAATTAACAAATCCTAACCCTCATGGACAAGCTCAAACTTTTATCAATCCATGAAAGACTTGATATGGAGGAAGACCTTTTGAATCTATCGTTGAGCGACGTGAACAAACATGATCATTACGAAATTTGCGCAGAAGAGGATATTTCAATGCGAGATGCTTCCTCATATCAAGAGACCTCAATTTGCGATAACGATACAGATATTACTACCTCAGAGAACACTGGTACCGTGAAAAATATAGATAAATTCGCGAAGCTAGTACAGGAATTTAGTCCAACCACTTTAGGAGTCAAATTCGCTCAGCATCCGTTACACGATGATTTGCCTTCGACCTCGAGGATTGAAAACAACGACCAGGAGATATTGGATATGGGTTATATTGGATTATCTCCATATAGGCAATTTCAGCAAGATGATTTGGAATTGAAACATCGACGCGGGACTGATAGAGCGTGTGAAACCGACAATACATCATATAAGGAAGCTGCGGGAACCTCAACGACAGTGAATAACCATTTTTACTTTGCACCATTAAACGACAGACAAACAACGCCCGCGCTTCCATTCCCATGGGCATCAAAATCCAGGCCCAACCTCAAAACACCTTATTTGATTTCTTCTTATCTACAAATGCTAATTAACACACTCACAATGTTATATATCATGAAACTTGGAAGAGATATTATTCGAGGGCTTAAGCATGACGTGGATCGCATAATATCTCAAAAACTTGAGACGGCCTATTTTGAAATTGAGGTCTGTCGCAAAAATTACCTTCTTAATAACTGCGATCCTTTGACCAGACTTCCAGCACTGAACGGCCAGTGTCAGGATTGGGAAGCGTGCATGGAACGTAATCCTTTCCTCCAAGCCTCTTATTCCACAATTTTTGCTGAAATAGTTGGGACCGTCATCACTTCGTTTGTTGATCCTTTGAGCTTGAAAAGTATTGTGGTGCTTTGGGCTATTCTGGTGGCGAGCTACTGGGCCAACTTTGGGTGTGGATTTCTACGTGCCAAATCTTACTATGGCTGGGAGCAAAATCAAAGTCAGACAGATTATGAGCGCTTCTGGCAACAGCCATCTTTTCACAAGGATGTTAAGCTTATACAATCTTAACGCCTTCCCCTATGAACAAACCCTTGAATCTTTGGTAACAATTTTTCGAAAACAATTGTTACCCCAGTTCAAAGAGAGAATTTGGTGTATGTATTGTTTCTGATTTTGGCTCAATAGAGCTACAAAATGGACACAACATGTACTTCAAAAAATCATATTTAAAGCCAGCCATCCACTGCGTGGGGATATAATATGCTGGTCATGCAGTGTCTTACCTAATTGAGATATTTACTGCCGGAAAAATAAGAGTTAAAAAAAACTTAGCTGCATGCTATTGTTATTTTAGTGCACAGGCTATATGTAATTCTCTTAGTTTATCTATTTATTTTAGCATGTAATACAGTAGACTACTCGACACAGATGGCTGGGCTAAGTTTGTGATCAAGTTGGAAGCAAAACCAGTCATCTCACCGCACTCATTCGCAACCTTCTCTATTGTATAAAAGCTTTCAAACCGTCCAGCCTTTCCGTTCGCCAATCTTTTGATAGTATGAGGTTGTCTTTTTCTCTTTCGCTTAGTTTGATGCACATTTTAGGGACCCTTCCTTTAGTGAGATCTCAAGTCAGCGAAACGGATGATAATTGTGAGATTGGTTTAGAGACTGTTATTGAATACGAGTATGTTTACGCAACAACTATCGAGACCTTTTACTCTAGTGATTCCACAAGCTCCACGCATTCAGAGGGCTTGACGACGAGTTCGGTGAATTTGCCAGGTTCCACAGCATCGAGCACTTCAACGCTCGACGATCTAAACGGCGTTTCAACGTCCTCCACAAGTTCATCAACGTCTTCAAGTTCAACACTCTCATCATTTGCAGAAAACTACTTGGCAAAACATAACGCCTATCGGTCTTTACATGAGAATACACCAGATCTTGTTTGGAATGATGATGTGGCTGCAGTTGCGCAAAATTATGCGGATTCCTATACATGTAGCGGAAATTTAGTCCACTCAGGAAACTCGTTGGATGGTAACAGCTTAGGCGAAAACCTCGCTTATGGGTATGACTTCAATTCCGCTGGAGCAATTACTGCTTGGTATAAAGAAATTGAAGACTATGATTATACTAACCCGGGATACTCTTCGGATACAGGTCACTTCACACAATTAGTGTGGAAATCATCAACAGAGGTTGGTTGCGGTTACAAGGACTGTGGATCATACTACGGCTACTACATTGTCTGCAATTACCTACCAGCTGGAAATCTTGTTCTGAGCGGTGATCCAGGTTATTTCTTTGAGGAGAACGTTTTACCTTTGAAATCTTGAACGTCACTGAATCTTAAAATCATATAATTTTAGTTCAATTCTTCCGGACAGTGAACGAACTACTCCCATGTCGCTAGCCTTAGTTGTCATCAAAAGGAAGAATATATTAACGTGCCCTCATGTCACTGAAAGATTGATAGTTTGCTTCGTTGGGTTATAGATGATGATAGTATTTAAGTCTTTTGAAAAGATCCTACGATATTGCTGATTTACATTTTCAATAAATTCTATTTGCTAAGATTTTTTGCTTTTCCGAAGTTCGGCTGCCTTGTTGCCTTACATAAGCAGGTCATCACATTTATTGAGCTACATATAAAAACTCTCTTCTGCAACCTGGCTTTCCACGTAAAGATGTTTAGCTATATATCGAAATTCTCCCCAAGATCGCTCAAAAGTCATTATTGCAAGCGATTATTGTCGTTACAAACTGTTGAGACACCCAATGAAAACGCTTTGAAGTTTGTTGCTAATGATTTCAAATTTTTACCAGACTTTATCTCGTCCGCAATCGAAGTCAATGATCTACCAGAAGCTTCATATAAGTCCCAACTAGCTGCAGAGCTATTCAAGTTAAATGGAGTAAAATCATTACTAATTGGTCCCAATTTTGTCACCGTGAATAAGGTTGATCACGAACTATCGAACAATTTGGATTTACAGTGGAATTCTCTTGGAAAAAAAGTCATGAATGTGATCACCAATGCTGTGGACTCGAGAATTCCTGCCATAAATGAAGATTATAAACAAGAGCTGATTCGCTTGCAAGAGGAAGCACAAGAAGAAGACGATGATGTAACATACGAAATCAAAGAATTAATAAATACGAGAATTAGGCCTGCTTTACAGGATGATGGCGGAGACATTCATTTTAGGTCATTTGACTCTGAAAATGGGATTGTGTTCATCAAACTACAAGGCGCTTGCAAATCCTGTTCATTAAGCGAGGATACGTTGAAACACGGCATTGAAAGTATGCTCAAGCATTATGTCCCGGAAGTTGAAGAAGTGAGAGCTGTTATGGACCCGGAGGAAGAGATCGCACTTCAAGAATTCGAGAAATTAGAAAAACGACTTAAACAGCAGCAGAGACTTTGAAGTTACTTGATTGGGTTCGATAAAGAGACTTTTCTACTCGAACATACCTGAACTCTTTATTATGAGAATGCATAATTTCGTTTCCGTTGACAGAATGCGCGCTACTGCTCCTGATTTAACTTAGGCCTTAACTTAAATTGCTTACCATATTTTTCAATACGTTCTGCGAGTTTTAAATCTAAGTCAGTAATACCATTGACATCGTGTGTTGTCAGCTCAATTTTAACTGAGTTATAAACAGTGGTTATTTTGGGATGATGTCCCATCCTATGTGAGCGCAATGCAACTTTCGTTAAAAAAGCCCACGTATCTTCAAATCCTTTAAATCTAAACTCTCGATCTATTTTTCCAATAGGATTCAGTTTCCAAGACTGGAGTCCCATTGTTTCGAGCCTCTCGAGTATTTGATTACCCGTTAGCTTCAAGAATTTTAACTTAGTCATCACTAGTTCTTCCTTTTTATTCAGTTGAATTTTTTTATCACAACTTGTTTATTAACTACGATTACAAAATCACAGACAGATATATAAAAAAGTTCTACCGAAAGGTCAATAGTTGACATGGCCTCGGCTATATATCTGCTCGACTTGGAGCTTAATCCAATAATACATCGGCAATACAAATATGATCTCAATACGCCAATGGTTTTATCTTATTTTCGGATCGCTTTCAAGAACTCCAATGACCCAGTTGTATGTTATAGAGGTATTCATTTTGTTTATTTAAAACATGACAACGTATATATCATGACCCCAGTTTTTGATCAATTGAATATAATGTGTTTAGTCACCTTTTTACATAAAGTTGGCAAATTGATGAATCTTTACCTGAATGATCAGATCACATCCGATTCTGTGAAAGATAATTACACGTTAGTATACGAGCTTTTCGACGAGGTCCTAGATTTTGGAGTTCCACAATTAACGGATTATAACATATTGAAAGAATATATCAAAGCTCTTTCCGAGAAAGAGCCTATAAATTCCAGCATATCCAGAACCTCTACTAACAAAATATCCTGGAGGCCTAAAGGAATTTTCTACAATAAAAACGAGATCTTTATCAATTTCAACGAAACCTTGAAGTTCAAATACAACTATAATACGAAGAAGGTGGTTGCCAATCTGATTAATGGAGAAATTGATTGCAGGTGCTATTTGAGCGGAATGCCTACCTTAAAACTAGGACTTAACGAAAAATTCAGGAAAGATGAGGAGTTTGATTCTACAATCTTTTCTAATCTGAATTTTCACCAATGCGTTTCTCTCAATGATATTAAAGATCACGTTACTTTTATGCCTCCTGATGGATCTTTTAGATTGCTCAATTATCAGATTTCCAATACGACAAAATTAAAACCTTTAATCATGATCAGACCAACGTATAGGTTATTCTTGCGCAACAACACTTACCGACTTAGAATTAAAGCTGAAGTGAAATCCAGCTTCAAAAAGCGTTACTCCCTTAGAGAGTTCAAAGCCAATCTACCATTGAAAATCCCAATTGAAAATCTCAAAATCAATTACAATAGTCCTCTTAGATTCAAAACAAAAACAGGGACAGTCTTCCATAATCTTGAGAAGAACTGTATCACATGGTTTATACCTAAACTAGAAGGAAATTCGAAGGGAGAAATGCAAAGTGAAATTGAGCTGATTCCTTCAACTGTCATTGATCAGCAACATCTATCCAATAGCTATCATCACAAACAGGATAAGAATGATTTGATATATTATGATCTCGGTAGCGAGCTTGATATGTTTAAGGGACATAAAAAATACAGCTCATCCGATCAAGTGATCACAACCGAATTTGACCTTGATTCTGTGCTCTATAGCGATTTGAAGGTCAATTATTTAAAAATTGAAGAGCCGGATTTTAAATTTCAGAGCTTCCCATGGGTCAAATATACAGTTTCCTGCAGAAACGACGATTATTCATTTCTTCTGTCTGAAGATCAATTTGTTATTGATTTGTCGGATAATGATTTATGGAAATTGGATTCCTTGGCTGATAAAAAATCAAACACAGACTTCCACCACACTATTGCGGTAGATAACGACATTCCGATAATACAGGATCGTACATCCGAAGGTCATGACACAAAGACACCACCCGTGGATTTTGTATCGGAGACCCATGAACAACCGTTGGATTTTGAGGAGTATATGATTGAAGGTGAAGAGGAGGAAGGAGCCGTTGAACCGGACAACGAAAAACCAACTGAAAATGAGCTTTACAAGGCAATCCGTTTGCAATTGTAACGCTCTCTCTAAGTTTACTCTGTTGTGTACTAATCAAGATTCATTCTATCTAAATTGTTTTCCACATTGCTCGCTCGCTCCGCGAACTCTTCTCCAGTTTGAGTCAGCTGCTATTTAAGGCTCTTATTACACTATAAAATATTTTTGGGGCTGTGCTGACCTTTATTTGCGCAGCACCCATATAAAATAATTGCAAAATAAATACACAATTTTAGTACACGTTAAGGCAAACAAATCAATTTACAGTTGGTGAATAGAAGTTTTTAGTGTATTTGAACTCAAATGAATTTTTAGCCATGGCGAAACTGAAGGGAAACTCACTTGATTTAGGCTATCCTATTTACGGCGCAAAGTTTGTTAGCGACAATGTTCTTATAGTCGCTGGGGGCGGAGGTGAAGGTAATAATGGTGTTCCCAACAAGTTGACAGCACTTTTAATCCAACCAAACAATTTAAAGAAGCCAATCAAGAGGTTTCGTGAGCTCGTCCTTAATGAAAAAGAAGACTGTCCAATGTCTTTGGATGTAAACAATAATCAAATATTGTTGGGCATCAACGAAAGTTCTGCGTCAATTAAGGCCGGTGTCAATAAACATTTGAGGAAGTTCAAATTCCACAATGAACACTTGAAATTCGTTGAAAGTTGCCAAATTCATCCAAGCACCAATACTCAGCATTATCAAAAATTGACTAAATTGGCTAAAGACGGTTCTCTCGCTGTCATTGCGATAAGCGACGACCCGTCCTCTTTGTATATCGTGGACACGGCTGATGAATTGGAAGAAAAATTCAAAATAGTCACGACGGGAGATGTCAAAGATATCAGCATTTCTCCTGATGGCAAAATGATGTGCTACATCACATCCAGTCATTTCGAAGCCATTTCCACGATCACAGGTAGATCAGTTTTCAAAACCAGAATAAATTACTCCATGTCAAAAATTGAGTTTTATGATAACAACATAGTCATAATAGCGGGCTCGAATAGGAATGGAATTGTGATCGGCGAGTTTTCAGTGGCCAAATCAGCAGTCATCAAGGTTACTGTAATTGCTAAAAACTTGAAAGGAATCACTTCTTTGGACGTCAACAGCAATTGTGGTTTAATCGCTCTTTCTGGATCTGATTGTTCTGTTCTTATCGTGAGATTTCAAGATTTGAAATTGTTGAAGAAGATTGAAAAAGTGCACGGCTTTGCCATTACTAAAGTCACGTTTTCACAGGAAGGGAGGTTCCTTGCCTCCGTATCAGCTGCAAACACTGTGAATGTGATTGTGATTCCTCCCAAATTTTCAGAATCTAAACCTTTATTCATGTCTTTCATTCAAATGTTAATATCAATCATCGTATTGGTACTGATTGCATATATAGGCCAATACCTGCGTTCGAATGGGATTCTAGATCAGCTGCATTCGAAAGCTATTGAGGCTTATAAATCACGGAAATCAGCAGATTCATCGGCTTACTTCACCATTCAGCCAATTGTATCCAGCGAGGTTTTCGTCAAAGGTCCTCCTTCGACTACAACTTATGTTCCTATATCAACAGATGAAGGTGATGTAAAGCAAGTCAGTTCTGATTTCGTAATCTCCAGCGAGGATCAAGACAACTCTAGTGAGTATAATGAATCAACATCCCTGCAAAGGAATGCTGAAAGCTTGGGAGAGCGAGATATTGTTACTAACCACAATTCCCAGACGGAAAGTTTAGGAAATGATTTGTACTCGTCAGCAACGAGTGAGGACAATAAATTGAAGAAGGAAAGTCTATCTACAAATCTATCCATAGACCATGGTCTTCCTGGGTTCAGCAACAAGTCCGATAATCTTCAAAGTGTTATCAAGCGAGTGATGACTGCCTATACAACAGTTGTTGAAACTCAAACAACATTGGAAATAAGCACCACGATTTTGACTGAGACTGAAACTCTTCGAACAACAGAAGTGGAAACAACAACAAAAACCATTTACGAAACTATCAAACCAACTTCAAACGGAAAAAAAGATGCGTTACTTGAAGATTTTATGAACAACACTACAGAATATGACCACAACCTGAATGATTCTAACTTCTCAGATTTGACATCAGAGACAGAGCTCGATGACAATCCCATACTGGTTTGTAATACTTCAAGCAAAACCGAAGGGATGATAACAAGTGCATGTAGCTCTCTTAATGTCCTTTCTACCATTGAGGGACCCAAGACTGCAACTTTTACAGATCTTGAGGCAAGCACCACGGATACCTTCTGGGCAGGTAGTCACAATACTTCTTTGATACCTAGCCCCCACTCGACCGTTGGAGAAGGTGAATATGAGACTTTAATGGAAAATACGAGCCACTCTGGTGTACTGCCGAAAAGTGAGCTCACTTATAAAGATGAGTCAGAATTTTGGTACAGGAAGGAGACCTCAGATCCGTTGACTACTCGGATTCCTGATGGTTTATCACTTTTGAAGGTTAACATAAATTCATCCGACTCTGCTGAACAATCGACCACGAGTCCGGAAAGTATAGTTCAGGATTTGCCTGTGGTCTCAGAGCATGAAGAACTGAAATCTTTTCAAGAGTTACTATCAAGTTCGTCGCCAACTAGCATATCAATATCAGTCCCCAACGTAGTTAATGACGAGTTTTGACTTCGAATTACATAGCCAAATACACAATCAATTAAATATATACTTCAGTATTAACAAACATTATACTTCTCCTGCTTTCTTGCTATTGCAGGCCACAATTTTGAATTTATCAACATTAACAGTTTCGTTATCATCAAATTTGATGTTTACATCTTTTATTACGAAAGTCCACACATCATCACAAAATCTGTAGGTGTGCAAGTGTCCCTTGAAAGTGAGCTTAGACTTCACAGAATCTCTTAAGTTGTCAGATGTTACTCTATCAAAATTGGAGAGTACTTTCATTGCAAGTTGTGGCTGTATTCTTTGATCTCCAATCAGGGCATCGAGAGCGTCAGTGAGAGACGTTCCAATACTATACTGTTAGCTAATCCAACAATTCATCGACATCGACAAACAAACTTACGTGCTCCGCCTATAAAATTCATAATAAGTTGGTGCGTTCATAGTAATAAATTTACTATTGAAATTAGAATCGGTCTTTCTTTCCTCTTTGCTTCAAAGTATGACATAAGCGTAGTATAATAAAATTACATAGGTCGAATTTTGATCAGTACAAATATCTTATTAACTATGGCTGTTATATACTACAAGTTCAAATCCCAACGCGACGACCATATATCTACCGTCAAATTTGACGGTACTGGATTGACGATCTTTGAATTGAAGCGAGAAATAGTTTACGCTAATAAACTAATGAATTCTTCCGACACCGATTTATTGTTGTATCATGTGGAGGATCCTGAAAGAGAGTTTAAGGACGACAATGAGGTAATACAAAGAGCTTCCACTGTTCTTGCACGACGCACATCTGCTGGGAAAAAAGGACGAGGGAACGTACTTCGATACATGGCTGGAAAACCTCGAATTGTCAAAACCCAAACTCCAGTTACGAGTTCAGCAATTGCTCCGCCTCCCACTGCTCAAGGTAATGAAGAAGACATGATTCGTCAGATGTTTAATCAGCAGGATGACCAGTGGACTCAACAACAGGCTGTCATGGCAACTGCTCAACGAATTGAAAGTACTAGGCAAAATCTCAAGTTGGATGAGAATATACCCGAGTATTATATCTGCTACAAATGCGGTGAAAAGGGAAAGCATCATATTAGAAACTGCCCCAAAAATAATGATCCAAACTGGGATGGAATACGCATAAAGAAGACTACAGGTATTCCTAAATCCTACCTTCGCACCATCGATAATCCTACTGAGATCGCGAACGAGCCCAATCAAAACTATATGGTGAATGAGGAAGGTAAGTATGTCGTTGCCGTTGCCGATAAAAAAGCATGGGAAAGATACCAAAATATCCAACAAACGAAGCAGCATGAAGATGAGTACAAAGTTGATGATCCTGAATTGAGGGATACGGAGACAGGAAGACTTTGGAAGGAGCCTGTCAGGACAAAGTGTTGCGGTAAACTATTTTCCAAACCTTTCATTGAAGATATTTTACTGGAATCTGATTTCAAGTGTCCCAATTGCGGTCTGGATGATGTTTATCTCGATTCTTTAGAACCTGACGTAGACTTGCAGAAAAAAGTGGATGAGTTTTTGTCCCAACAGAAACGGAAAAGTGAGGATGACGAAGAATCTAATAAACGTCGTCATATGGCGCCTATGGTACCACCAATGATGCCTTTTATGCCATTTCCTCCCGCAATGCCGATGCCATATAACACTAAAAAATGATTGTTTATTCTTCCTGAATGCTACCAGAACTATATGATATAACTGCCCATTTACCACTTGCACACCAAAGCTCACCTATATCATTTCCGAGGCTTTTCCAGTAGGCGCATAGCTCCTCGTCTTTACCCTTCTCCAAACCAGCGCAAACATCCGCTTTGCAAGTTCTAAGAGACAAAATATGTATTCCAGAAGTTGCCAAATTATTGATTGCCTCCAAAAATGGCGTATCTCTTGGCCAATGCCTGTCACCAGTGAGTTTTCTATAATTTAGATCACCTTTGACAACAACAAGTGTCGAACTTTGAAAATGCTTCCAGATCTCAGCTCCTCCATACTTTGTTTCCGAAACGGAAATATTCCAGTAGTCCAAATCAATCGTCCAAAATTCCGACTCTTTCAGTTCTAGCTGACCAGATGTTTCATATGACTGAAGCGTAGTAATCAAGAAATCAAGCTCTTTCCTGTGTTCCCCAAATAGGGATGTATCCTTTAAATCATTAATCATGATTGTATAATCTTTTATCATTGTGTCGCTCACCATCCAAGGCCTAGACTTGCAATGAAGAACAACTTTTTTGACCAGCTTTGAGTCGAGAAGAAATAGAGACAAAATCAGATCAGTAAATAGTTCAAACCCAGCATTGTCCAAAACAAAATCAATTCTCCGCTCATCAAATGGAACCGCGAGAATCCGTTCCCAGGCCAGAGGGAGATCATTACAAAGAATGTTAGCAGCAGATTTGGATCTAGCTTCCTTTCCCTGAAGGGATTTAATGTCTTCAAGGGTTGCATTCGCCAATAGAGATAGATCTGTAGCATTTCCCCACAAGGACACATCTACAAATTCTTCAAAAAGAAGTTGGAGACTTTCAGAATCCAAATCGTGGGCTTGCTTCTTGATTTGTTGGTTCAACTGCTTATATCTGATAGCCAATTCGTAAATTCCCAAAGCTGACGATTCAAAGGTTTCCCTTTTTAGTCTATTGAAAACATCAAAATTAAGCCAGTTGCTCTTAGTTTTGAAGAAAGAGTCCAGCCTTCTGTACAAATAGCATTCGCAAAAAAGCCAGGGTCCCGTTAGCCAAGTTACTTTTCCAAGGTATGCCAAAGTCTCGTTATAGGATGCAAGGCCAGGAATCGATAGTTCACTAAAAGGTTGAATGACCCCATCGGTATCAAGATCATGAGCCAATTTGTGGATCTGATCGATAATTTGTAATCCTTGCTGCTTGAGTTTATCGTCCTGACTTTTAGAACACTCTAGCGTTGTGTCTTCTATCGCAGTCTGCAAAATTTTAGGCCATCTAGACCTCGCAGTGGAAAAGCCGAACGAGTGCGGATCATTGTTGTAGTAAACTGGAGGAACAGCCATCAAAAAAATATGTTGGAGCAGCGAAATCACCTAGCTTATATTTTGATTTGTAAACGGACAGGTGTTTCTCAATTTGGAAAACATCCGATGAGAATTGATCACGTAAAATAAATTATATAGGTTTACCTGCTATTGTTGTCTATCCTCAAACGGAACTCTGTTTTCCTCCGGGTCAATTTTAAATATATGATCCGGGTTTAAAATGCATCTTTTATCCAAGGCCAGCTTGATAGATCTCATTAAATCAATTGTATCTGCACCCAATTCCTCAACCAGCAGTTCTCTTTTATCGCTTATTCCAATTCCGTGCTCCCCAGATACCGTTCCCTCGAGCTCAATTGCTAGTTTTGACATCTCATTGACCAATTTGTGAGCTACGTGTTTTTGCTCCGGGTCAAAGATGACGAGAACGTGCAAGTTTCCGTCCCCGGCATGACCAGCAGCAGTGGCTAATAAATCTGCTGCGTCAAGTTGTGCCATTGTTCTTGTAATAAGCTCCGGAAGTTTTGAAACCGGAACACAAACATCTGTTGGCAAAATTGTAGCGTTCGGCCTCGTTTGTCGTGCCCACTGTAAAGAATTCCAAAGTAGAGTTTTCCTAACTCTCCAGACATTCGCTTTCTCTTCTTCATCTTGGGCAACAGCAACATTGAATCCCTTGTTATCTTTTGCTACCCGTTCGACTGTTTTGATGAGTTCTTTAAGTGATCCTTGATTGGCGGCACTAAGCTTGAGAAGAAGAAGATGGTTTGGTGCCCATCTTCGTCCAGGTCCGGTGCCCATCTCGTGAATGACGCGCATTTGTTTATCATCCATGAACTCAACAGCATTGCATGCCACTCCCATTCGGAAAAGCTCACTGACAGTTTTGATGGCCTCACCAATTTTTTCAAAGTTCACCATGGCGATGATCTCATTCTTTGGTTTGAAGTGAATCTTGAGAGTGGCCTCCACAATTATGCCTAAGGTTCCTTCGGAGCCAACGAACAAATTGGTCAAATTATAACCATTGGATGATTTTCGAGGTCTGTTTTTCGTTTTTATGATAGTGCCGTCAGCCAGGACTACTTTGAGCGATAGAACATTATCCTTGGCAGCACCAAATCTTACCGCATTTGTACCTGAGGCATTGGTCGCCAAAATGCCTCCTATCATGGCACCCGGACCAGGATCTGGCCCAAACATTAAACCATATGGCTCTAGAAACTCATTCAATTCCATCCAGTCCACACCTGGTTGAACCACTATATCCAAATCATCTTCATGGAACTCTAGAATCTTATTCATTCTTCCTAAATCTAAACAGACTCCTTGTCTAGTGGGAATGAAATGACCCTCAATGGATGTCCCGCCAGAGAATGGTATCACCGGAACATAGTGGTCATAACAAACTTTGAGTATCTTTGAAACTTGGTCGATAGTTTCGGGGAACACCACACAGTTTGGAAATTCATGAGACTTCGGAAGAACAAACCCGGAAGGATCTTTAGAATGGCTAGCGATTTCTCCCGGTGACTTACTCACATTGCCAGCTCCAACTATCCCAGTTATCATCTCTATGACTCTTGTCATTTCACTGGGTGAGACATATTTCAAAGCTGGCATGGTCCTCAATGGGGTTGTAGAAGCCGAGTTCTTTTTATCTTTGAAGAACTCATAGGTAGAGACCCCAGCAACAGCGCCTGCTGCACATCCTACGATCAGCGTAATAGGGTAAAACGATCCGAACCTTGACCGGCTTGAAAGGTACTTGAAATATCTTCGAGCTACAAGCCTTGGCGTTGATTGTTTGCGACTGAAGGTCTTGTATAAGTTCAACATAAATATTCCAAGGCAGAGATTTTAAATACACACCGGTAGAAAAAAACACAGAATACCAGATCCTTACCACGCGTTTACATAATTTAATGATTGCCCGTTGTGAACGGAAAATAATTAGCGGAAATTTAACATAACGCTATGCTGCATCTGCTGTACCACCATATATCTTGCTCATCGTCTCTTGAGCTCCGCTTCGGACAATTTTATTTCCATCCGTGTCATTGTCAATAGGAACGGATTTATTTTCCATTCTCTGTTGCTTCCAAAATAGAGTCTCCGACCCTCCCAGAACTCCAATTCTCATAGTAGCTAAGAGGTTACGAGCCGCATTTGAATGCTGATAAACTGCCCCATTGAAAGCTGTAGTCGCGTCTTTGCCATGGGCAGCTTTTATTAACGGTAAACCTCCTGGATGATCTTTGGCAAAGGGAGTTATGTCATGAATAATCCCAGAGACAACCACTAGGTACTTTTCAGATGATCTCTCAGATAACTTTCGAAACTCTTCGGGTGAAAATACAGGCAACCTTTCAATTGGGATTCCCCAATTTAGTTGAGATCTTTTATTATCGATCAGCTTTTGCTGCTGCTGCACGTATGACATCTCGATCGTCGTGTTAGAGGTTGTTTTCAAATTTTTCACAAACTTTAACACGTAGAGGAGTCTTATGAACCATTTGGTTGGGTCGAATTCGTACCAATCCCTTCCATTCCTATAATCTTTCGGAAATTCATGATGGAAATTCAAGTTTCCTTCACCTAGGGTGAATATATTCAGAAGTAAATTATTTCTTGGAGATTTTGCATCATTATAGGGCCTGGATCCAGCAGTATGACCCAAAGAGTTAAGTGCAAAGATTGAATGTTGCACCAAGACCACTTTCAAAAATCCAGCGTAAACCAAACCTCCAAAAAAATCGTTCCAGAACCAGCCGCTAATCAAACTAGGGAGTATCAATCCTACCAATACAAAAAGCTTCAGATAGTTTTCAGCTTGCCAGTTTAAAACGTTTTCGTTTGAAAATTCATCCAATTTGTTTTCCTTAATAGCTTTGATCACCTTGGGGTTGTGAATCAAAATCATCCAGCCACAGTGACTGAAAAAGAAACCTTTTCTGATATTATGAGGGTCCCTATCTGCAATATCACAATTGCGATGATGTGCGCGATGCGAAGAGCACCAATTTTTCGCAGATGTAACGCCTCCGCCGCATCCTAAGGTGGCTAAAGCTAAAACAAGCTTGTCATTATCGATCACAAACGCATTATGCGAAAGATACCTGTGATATAATACGTTAAGTGATATGACTGTGCAAATATGAAGGTAAATTGTGAAGCAAAGCGTTTGCCTCTGAAGTTTGACATTGTATACAAGCCATATGGTTAACCCTATCAGTGGTGAGAGAACAATAACCGCAAAATTCTTCCAATGTATATGCCTATACCAGTTTCGCAGAGTCCAGGAACTTTCGGATATATGCCTTCGTATAAGAGTAGACGTTGTGTTATTAATCTGGATTTTCTTCACGGTTTTCCTTTTGAACTTTACCACATGCCCTTTAGTTAAATTCCCAGGTTGATGAGCTGCGCCTCCCTGAGCTAGTCTATCCCTTATCTCAGAGATCTGATACTTTGCAAGTTCAGCCTCAGGGTATTCCGCCTCCTGAATCATTGCCAGCGGAATTTTATTAGATCAATATATCGCTTTTTCAACAAAATTAATTTGTTTTTGGGGTGCTTCAATTTCTAATGATCTCGGATACAGGAAATTAATACTACGAAGGTTAAGTCCACGAAAGAGTTTATAGAGTCCATGTTTCTCAGTAGATAACTACATGTATCCAATTCTTCAAATTTAGATAGCATTCCAGCGGAACAACAAATCTTCTATGAACTTGCTCCTTTCCAATCAATTTTCACGTTGTCTATTGAATAGAGTATCAGTTCTTCACATTTATGTGAAGTTCAGGCTTGGGACTTGTGACTGCATCAATAAGAAGCTTGGTCACTTCGTTCTTTTTTGATTCAGCGGTTTTCTTGATTTTGACAAGCTCATCTTTGACTTGTACTTCAGCATCCTCCTCAAGCTTTTGATTAGACCCTGAGAATTCATCTTCATATTTCTTTAGTTCCGCATCTTTTTTTGATTTATATTGCTCTATTTCTTTCTGTGCATCCAGCTTCGCATCCTTCATCTTTTGAGCCCGGTCTGATATGTTAGTACTCCATGAAAGTTGTAAATTGAATGTTACTTACATTGCCTTGCTTGAGAAACGATCTCCTGGGCTTCCTTTTCTGTCTAAGTTTATAGTTAGTAACTTTATTGGAGGTATTAATGGTAACTTACTTTAAGTAAACTTTGAATTCCAGACTATGGCAAATGTTAGCAAAGGGCGACAAATTTTGAGATAGAATATACTTACCATCTTGGGATTGAGTATAATACTTAGTGGGTTTTAATGATACGAGTTGCTGACCTATTCAAATCTGATTGAACAGCTGACTTTTGTTCTCTTAATCTGAACGACTTGTGCAGTCAATATATTAATTTAGAAAGGTTAGGGGCACTGAACGAATTGTAATCTAAGGCTGTGCAAAAATGGTAGCAGGCTGAAGACGACCGATAACATTTGGTTGTTGGTCCTGGAAGATATCAGCATTTCTCAATCTGCCAAATGCTACCCATTCCTATCATCAGCAATACCGCAATCTACAACTTCAAAGAAAAACTCCGCAGGATAGTGGTGAACGTCAACCAGATGAAATCGGCGATCTTCTTTCGTAGAAAATTTGCTTAAACAACCAACAACAAAGCATTCTAGGATGCTTAGACCCTTTTCCAATTGAACTGCAAAATAGGAACTATGATTCTCGGCGATATGGAGGTCTAACATGTGAGGATTTGGGAGATTGGCTTGACATATGGAACATACGTTAGTATGTCGTGCCAAATAATGTAGTTCGAAATCTGACATCATTGTAAACCTTTGAAAAGTTGCATCACACGGAGGAAATGTACACCAAATGCTTCCAGATCCAGATTTTTCAATTAGGTCTCTATTAGAGTCATTTTCCAGATCGGATTTTCGACCAAAATCACCCTCCAGTTGTCTTTCATCGACTATATATTCCTTTTCGTAGCCCCGTTTGGGCATTCAAGGAATAATTAATGGTAATAGAGAGAGAAGCAAAGTGTTCAATGATAAAATTGAGAAGTGTAATTTTGTTAAATTTAAGGTTATTTTATTTTTACTGCAAGATGTCTTTGATATGCTAAAGCAAGTACAAATTATAAAATCATGAAGTGGGACAAGAAGAGCGAGGATCAGTATCTTAATATTCAAAGTTACATGAATTAGGCAATAAATTGCATCAATATTCACGAAGATAGGAAGATTCATTTTAAATGATGCACATTCCACCTTGTCTCTCGATAATGCGCATATGTTAAATTTCAGTTCAGCATAGTAAGAATTGGCCACTAATATGAAGTTTGTGAATACTTCACAGACGCCGATCAAAGGAATATTTTCCTACGAGTGGTTTGTAAAATGGTCTGTAAACCAACCACTTCCCGGTGACTCATAATAGCTGACAGTTTTTTTAACATTGTAAACGAATCCTACCAACACTTGCTATTGCTTTGGCAGTCACTTGTACCGTAAGCACTCGTACCTGCTCTTTTACTGAATTGTTTTCTTCAAGGCTGTGCAATTGATAGCCTTCCAACTTACAATTCTAGATTCTGCATAATTTATTTTACCAAGTAAGGCTGAAAATAGTAAAATCAGTTTAGCACTATCGCGTTGATCTCCGAATCATCAGACGACATGAAACCAGGGATTCCATACCCAATAGATCTTTTAAAAAGACCATCAAAGATAGCCGAAGAGTCAAGAAAGCGGAGACGAGTAGAAAACAGTGATGATGAAGAGGAGTTCAAAGGAGATATAAGCACTGCGATCAATGAAAAAATCAAACACACAGGTCAAACTATAATGGAAGGAACACAGAGTTATGTTCAGGGTCCACTTGATCCGATATTTGGTCAACGAAGGGCTTTTCCAATTCAACTGGATTTTAATTCTATAGATCCCTCAAAGTCAATGGAAGATGTTAACACATATCTTGCGATGGTGCGTTTGGAAGCTCAAAAATTTGAAACTGCAGGTTTCCAAAGTGCTACAAACAGGGAGGGTTCGGAAATTGATCAAGATAAGCAAGAGTACTCGGAAAGCCAACCCGCCACTTGGCCTAACGAATACTTAGATGAATTTAAACTCAAACGCCTCGAATATGCCACTTATAGATCAAAACTGACGGACCTTGATGCAATAGAATTTCCCAAAACCCAGAAAGAATGGAAGTATCTCATTTTCAACAACCCCCCGACCTTTGATCTTATCGCTCAGTTAGCGGAAGAAAATGAGGCCATCAAACTGGTTGTCTACTTTACAAAATGGCTCAATAAGGATGTGAACGAAAACTATCAAGATTGGATATTTCATCTGTTGTACAGCATGGAAGATGTACTCAATTCGTCGGATCTTTCTGTTCTGAGATCACTGGGTAAGAAAGCTCTAAAGCAGATGGAAGGAGAGCTTGACAAGCGTAATAAATTCATAATGGAGCGCATCGTTGTGATTGTTGGGCTTTTCTATGGCCAAAGTGATTTACTAGTCTGACTTCTGTATGAGAACCTTGATTACATGTAAATAACGGACTTTATAATGAAACTATTTACTTGATACTCAACAATTTGACATCAAAAGTCAGTTCAGAATTGGCAGGAATGCCAGGCAATTTTTTAGAACCGTAGGCCATAGTAGGAGGAATCACAATTCTTCTCTCACCACCAACAGCCATACCTGCAACACCTAGATCCCATCCCTTGATGACTTCTCCCTTGCCCAAAGCGAATATGAATGGTTTTCCGGAAGTGTTCTTGTCAAACTGTTTTCCATTTTTAAGCTTTCCAATGTATCTGACACCGACTTTTTGCCCCTTCTTGCAAACTGGACCCGATCCAACGGTTCTGTCCTCAATAGTCACACCACCTTGCAATGTCCTAGTGGGAAACTTCTTCTTTTCCTTATCTTTTGGAGACTCTTTGGCAGCTGGGCCAGTTGGTCCTTGCTCGAGTTCCTTGTTAAATTTGACAGACTTGTCCTTTTTTGACTCTTTGTTTAATTCTTTCTTAGATTTTTTAGACTCTTTAACTTCCTTTGGTTCATCTTCAGCAGACCTCTTTTTACCTTCCGATTTTCCAGCCTTTTCTTCTTGCACAAGCTCTTCAATCTTACCTTCAATATCATCAACTCCTTCCAACTCATCCAAATCAAAATCTTCGCCCTCGAGAATCTCATCTTCATCTGGAGTCAAATCATAATCTTCGCTATCATAATCCTCATCATCCTCAGAGTCCTCTTCGGAGTATTCATCTTCCTCTTCGTCATATGGATGTTCAACGTAGTTACCAGTGAGATGAATTGCATAAGAACCGGTGACAACAAAATAGACTTCCTCATCTGGCAGAATGGTCAAATCCAAAGTTTGCTGATATTGGGTTTTTGGAGACAATGTACAGATGATGTGCTCTTCAATGGAATCATCGTCCTCAAGATCTTCCTCATCGGAGTCTTCAGATTCGTCTGATCCATCTTCAGAACTCTCGTCGCCAGATTTGTCGTCCTTTTCATTGTCTTTATCTTCAACCTCGGTAATCTTTGGCTCTTCGTCATCGTCAGAAGAATCCTCACTATCATCCATGTCAATATCAAAATCCTCATCATCAGAGTCATAGTCATCAAAGTTGACTGACTTTTTGAGAATTCTCAAAGTGGATGGCTCTTCCTTGTCATCAAATGGCTCCGAGTTCACAGCTGCCAAAGTGATTCTGACAGTGACTGGGAAGTCTTCAGGTTGACAAGGTTCAGGAGAAAATGGTTGCAACTCCAAATTGTATGATGCTAATGGTAACAAAGAAGACATCTTGAGTACTAGTGAGGTTTGTAGCTGGAACAAATGTCACCTTTTACAACGTTTTAAATGTTAAAATTTTTTTTCAGATACAAAATTTCTTGCTTTTTTATTGTCCGAGCTCAGGATTGCATTGTTCATTATTATAGAAATGGCTCGACGGCTTTCTGGACTTCAAAATTTTTTTTACGAAGACTTTCGACTCCAGGATGCGGTCGATCTACGATAAAAAGCTTGATATACTTAATTGATTGATGTATTGAGCATATTATTTAGAAAGCCATAGCATGTGGCTTGTCACCACTCTTTAAAGAGAAGGATGATCCCAAATATTGCTTAAGGAGTGGGGTCTTTTTGATTTCAGCGATTAAAGCTTTATCAATAGCCTTTTGGTCTTCCACTCTGCTGGAGTTGATTTCTTTCTTCGCATTCTCGCCGAAAAATTCCTTTTCGGACTTAGAGCCTTTAACAGGCTTATCTTTGTTGAAGTATGACACGTCGTACTTAGACAAATCAAGACCAGACACATCAACGGTAGTAGAAGTGGCAATTGCGTATCTTGCGTTGACTCTTCTAAGTGGAACACCGTTAACCTTAAATGGACCAGTGACGAGTAAAGTGTTGTCTTCGAGACTCTTCAAGTAAACAACTCTTTTTCCTCTGAATCTACCTGCCAAAAGAATTAGCACAGCTCCTGGGGTAAGACTGGA
Organism: Ogataea allantospora; assembly: GCA_030572655.1. Taxonomy (NCBI): domain Eukaryota; kingdom Fungi; phylum Ascomycota; class Pichiomycetes; order Pichiales; family Pichiaceae; genus Ogataea; species Ogataea allantospora. Next base: position 28,131 of record JAJMAM010000007.1, read on the forward strand.
TCTCAACTTTTGTGGTCTTGCAGTCTTTCTAGACTTCTTGGCAACAGGAACCTGTTCTGCTGGGTACCATTTTTGATTCTAAAATGTTAGTATTATTTTAAAGTTGACTTCGATGATTTTACGGCAAAATTGTAACCTAATCTTGATACCTGGATTCGAAAGAAGTTATCAAAATTGTAATTTGCAAATGAAGACTATCTGTTCAAGGTGAGACTAGGCTTTTTCCAATGTAGAGTGCTTGTCATTGATGTTAGGACATATATCACTTATTATGTTCATAATGAGGATTTCCAGGTTGAAAATAATTCGCAATTCACTATTCAGCACGTTCGCTCATCGACAGTGGATTTTTTTACTTACAGCAACCATCTTGACTAATATATAACTGTGTTGAGTATAGTAATCAAGTTACACTAAATCTGCAATTTTTCACCACCAAAGAAAAATCCCTGGTTAGTCCGCCTGACACCAGATGTCATGAAAATTTATCGTTCAGTCCGTATACTTTCAAATGGCCCGAATCACACCTTGAACCAGACTTGCAAAAACAGTCACACACCGGCTAAACACCATTTTAAATCTGGGGTAGTCGCCCCGAGTGACTAAGAGCTGTAATCATTTATCAATGCAGGTCCACGAATTTAATTGTAACTCAGATTCCGTTGAAGGATTCCTGTATATTGAATCCATTCATATCTTGCTCAGCACTCTTTCCATCGATGTTCACTAGTAGATCACTCCAAAACTCATCATTGAGTGCCCAAACTGGATAATCCAGATAAGAATCCACGCTTGCATCCCCCACATTTTCCTGGCCCTCTGTCTTGGACACCTTCGAAGACCAAGTTAGTGGTAATGAGTCTTCTTGTCCAGGTTCGACATCAAGATGTGGGTCTTCTGGACCTGTTGAAGTAGGAGTCTGTGACTTGCCCACTACCGTAGCATACTGTGTATTATGAAATATCAAGAAATTGACTGGACGCCTAACGGAGGAGCCTGAATTCTGCGAGGTATCGATTGAAAATGGTGTGGAAGTAGTCCCCGGGTTCAGATCAGCAGCATTCTCAGACAATGTGGGTTCGTTCGGGTTTGATGTCATTTTCGCCTTTTCTAAGGAAGGTGGAGGAATTAACTGACATAAATTTACGTCCGTCTTAGAGTTGAGTACTTTCTCTTGGAAAGCACTGGACGATGCCTTTGCTTGTCCATTTTGGATCAACGACTTGTATGTGATTTTGCACTGATTAAAGAACGTTTGGGTGAAGAGAGATAGCACAAATCTCATCTTGCCCAAAAAGTGACTTTTTGAGTACTTGAGCGAGGTGCGGTCAATTAGGGAAGTCAAACTTTGTATGATACTTACTGTATCACTCGTCATATTACCATAGTCAGATAAGATTGGCACACTTATACTGAGATAGCGGATTCTTAAAAGCATACCAGCTGTATAGACGACTCTCGAAGAGTGGAACAAAGGATCAGTGGTAATAGAATCTTCAGTCAAATGTAGGAAATGCTTCAAAGTCAAAACACACGATTGAATGGAATTCTCGATTGCGTCTGCGAGGAAATCGGGAAGCATCTGGGAGTCAGGATCCATCATATTTGAGCCTGATATCGCATGTAAGGCAGGCTCATGGAGATATGCTTGTACTGAATAATAATATGACATCAATGAATGATAATACTGTTCATCACTTGCAGTAAGGCTATTGATTTTTGATTTCAAAGTGTCCAACTTCTTGTGTACTTCTCGAACGATGTACCTGTGTCTCACACTTGATATTTCAAACCAAGTTATCTGGTCAACTGACGCATGAAGTCCTCTATGAATTTTCTCCAATATATTATTGAGCCGAGCGTAAATTGCTGTGACCATATACTCTTTTTCATTCGTTGCTTCAAGTTCAAGACAACACTGTTCGCAATAATCAGTCCATTGTACAGGTAGTCGTCTTCTTAGGAATAAGGCGATCGCAACAGCATTCATGTAAGTAACCAGGAGTAAACCTTTTGCCTCCAAGGTTTCGGGATCTTCACGAACCAAAGAAACCTTCTTTTTGATAGAGCCTTCCTCTTTACTGTAGAAATAGAAAGGACGACCTGTAAGACCTAGGTCATGAATCATCGAGACACAAAGAGAATTAAACATGTGATATCTCCTGTGGTGGAACAACTCAGGGGGAACATGCCAGATACAATAAACTAGAATGGATTTGAGAAGTTCCAAACTTTTATTGCCAATTGATAGTGTTTCTCCAGCAAGCGTCTGTGTCACAATTGTCTCAAGTTTGAGTTGGGCATCTTCTGATATATCCGATGGCTCACTATCTGCTGTGGTCGCCACGTATATACAAACTAGTAACAAAATTGGTTGGTCTTGTCTCATTGCATCATAACTTGTATCCTTGGGCAATTTGATAAAGGGAAAGCGAATATGTATGCGCTCAATGAACAATCGGAGTAAACGTTCACTTTGTGTCTTGGTAAGAATTCCTCTTTTTATCACATCATTATCATGGTAATTTATATTTTCCTTGCAGTAAAGGATCCGTTTTTCTGCCACGGCAACAATAGAAGAAGCAGGCCAAACTGCTCGTTCATCAAATCCCTCTTCCAAAAATGCTATCTCGTTTTCAATTCTTGAGATCTGAGTACGTGTGAAAGAGCTTGAAACTTTAATAGTTTTGGTATCATCATTATTGAAATTTTGTGATCTTATCTTAGGTAGATCTGTTGTGGAGTTCTGCATTGGGGAGTTCTGAAAACTGGACGGGCTTTCAAGGAAACTTCTAGATGGTGAGGTTCTAAATGCTGCACTGCCCTTCAACGCCATTTTTTGATCGCTAATAATCTTGCTCTGATTAACAATCAAACTCTCCTTTTCTTTAAGTGAATGTTCCAGCGCTGCAAGTTTTGCTTCCAATATTTTGTACCTGGAGACTGATTTCCCTAAACTTCTCGTTTGAGACTTTTTCAATATTTGCGTACGATCGTATTCGCACACCCGTTTGGCTTTCACACATCGTATACACCGATCAAATTGTATTCCAGGGTTTACAGGCACACACTTAACTTTTAAGTCGTGACATGCCTTACATGCAACTGATCTGCGCTTATTTGAAAAGAGAATTCCTGATGATTTTTGAGACAGATCTTCGGGTAGATCACTATCAGAAGAAACTTCTGTGGGGTCCGAGGATTTCGGGCTTCCCTGAGGTGGAACACTATTTGGCACAGACATGATATAGTCTATCTATATCTCCACAATCTCGAAAATAGACAGAAAATTAGATGGGAACCCGCTCGAAAGTATCAGAAAAGAGTTGATTGTGACTGCTAGGCTTTCCAGAAGGCAGATTCTTTACCCTGAGAAATATTTGATAAGCAGAAGATTACATAGTGCATTAAAAAAAAACATTAATCGACGCGTCGATGGTTATGTAACCATGCGCAGGTCGGTTACCTTTTGGACAATTGGCTAGAGTAAAAGATTAGAAAGACACAATTCAAAATATCTTAACAAATGGATTCATTGGGCAAAACTCTTAATAACCTTTCTCTGTATGAAGTGAAAGCTTACGTCAGAAAGGCTCAAAATGCGGTTCTCAACTTGAGTGAGATGGAGGCCAAAGTGAGAGAAGCCACTAATAATGAACCTTGGGGAACTTCAACAAGTCTCATGGCAGAAATCTCCAGAGGAACGTTCAGTTATCCCGAGAGAGAGGAAATATGTGCAATGATATTCAGACGGTTCACAGAGAAGTCTGCTCATGAATGGAGACAGATTTATAAAGCTTTACAACTGATGGAATACTTAGTGAAGAACGGCTCAGAACGGTTTGTAGATGATGCTAGAGCCAATGTCAATTTGGTAACGATGTTGAAGTCTTTCCACTACATTGACTCCAAAGGAGTTGACCAAGGAATCAATGTTAGAAATAGAGCCCGTGAATTGGGTGCTTTGCTTAATGACGAATCCAAAATCCGCCAGGAGCGCAAGAAAGCGAAGGAGAACGCCAAGAAGTTTGGAGCGGTTTCTTCCAATGCATACGTTGGATCCTCCAATTTACGGAGGTCCGGTATTAGCTCCTCTAACTACGACTATGAGGAAGACGCTGGGTATGCAGGTAGAGTGTTCGGAGATGGTGGAGTATATGGCCAGCGATTTGAGGAACCAACCCCTGCAAGCTTTTCCAAAAAATTTGAGGAGTATGACGTTGAGGAATCTTCAACGTCGAGAAGAACTAGTAAACCATCTGTTCAAACATCATCTGTCACCGCCTCCTCTAAACCCAACGTTGATCTATTCTCATTTGATGACCAGCCTGCGGCTACATCGACAGCCCCAGGAGCTGCAGTCGATGATGATGATGATGATGACGATGACTTTGACGAATTCCAGAGTGCGTCGACACCGAATGCAGTCGATACGGCACGACTTGCTCAACCCACATCCGATCTTGCTCAATTGTTGAGCTCCAATTATCAACAGCCTCAAGCAACTTCGTCTTTCGGATTGTCGAGTACCACTGCGGGTCCTACTTCCTCGAATATGCCGTTTGCTTCCCCTGCCTCCAATTCGTTGCAGCCAGCAATTGCCCAACCTAAGAAATCAGACGATCTTTTCGGCAGTCTCCTGGTTTCCGCGAAGACGAAGGCACATACTCAGCCAACCACTGCACCAAAACAAACATCAACAAAGCCTGCCATGTCTGTGGTGGATGATGACTTTGGGATTTTTTCCAGTGCTTCGCCAGCTCAGGAATCTAATCAGAATCCTCAAAAGTCCAGCGACAACGGTGCTGTTGATCTACTTTCTTTCTAACGCTATATTGATAGACATTAAATATGAACCGGATCTTGATTGTATCTATTTAATTCTAAATATTGATTCGGACACACGATGGGATACTGCCTTAGTTGCATTTAATCAAGTTCTGGAGCCAGCCGGAATGTCAGAACAAACATTAAACGATCCACCTTCGTTAATATTAATATTTAAGGCTGTGCAAATTGTTGCTAGGAGTTGAAAACAAGAAAGTATATGAAATCATATTTCCTGCTACTGACTTCAATATGACAGTCTACTCATTTTGGATTTATGATAGACATTGCAATTGCATATATAGCCGAGAATATGGTACCGAGAATTCCAAATCATCCATTCAATCAGGCATCAAACAAAATCATCCTATACAATACCCTAAAGTTTCAACCCTTGACTCGCAAGATGCTTCTCCAGCTGCTCCGTCCCAGTCCACGTTGAGTTCCTTATCATCTAGTTCCACTATACCCAGAGTATCCTCAGGAACCTTTACAAATCCCAAGATTCAAGATATTATACTGTCAGGAACGGTCAATGTCCGGAATGAAGATCATTTGTCTAAACTGTTGTTCGGTACACTTTTCTCATTGAAGAAGATATCCGTCTCCCTGTGTTCACCACCTGCAGAACAGTCGGAGATGAATCAAGAGTTCAGTGGAGCCAGCATCAATAGCTTTAACCAGCTGCAGTCCTTTCAAACATTGAACTATAAGTGTCATTTTTACGAGACAATGAACGGATTAAGATTTGCCGTTCTTACAGACCCAAATACTCGTGATCTACAAGACCATTTGGTTGAAATATATCAAAACATATATCTCAACCTTGTCGTGAAAAACCCTTTGATGCCCGTGGAGTTTAGGGAAGGGGAGGTCATCACCAATGAAAACTTTGTGCGTGCAATTGATGACCATTGGAGTTCTTTACCCGAGTTTGTTTCTTAAGAGCCCATATAGTTTACGACCCGTTTGGTATGATATAGATACGTAGTCTTATGCTTGCTTCATAATACGAAAAAAAAAGTCTAAATTGAAATGTTTCAAAGGCTTGACGCCTCCATTTTGGAAATACGCTCAAATCTGGGAAGAACGTTTTCGTACATATTTTTTGCAGTATCATGCGGACTTTGCAGCCCCTAAATTCATTTGAATCTTTCTTTTTTTTTCCGTTTAAGTTGCTAGAGTAGTTGAATTATTTGTACTTTATTTGCTCCTAGTCCTCAAATAAAACTTTGCCTGATGAGACCCACAAAGTCTTATCGATCTAGTGGGTTGTCAGGTTTTAAACCGTCCAGGCGGTCGCCCCTCTCGGATGACAAAGGCGATCCCTTCACAACCCATGAACGCAAACGCAGATATAGTCGAGAACAAGCCTCGCCCGAACAAACGAGTACGGAGAGCGAAGAGTACGTTTCAAATCTATCTAGCAAGCGACATCACTATGACGAAGTGACTTCCAACGGATATAGCAGTGACGACGAGGACTACGCAGAGAATTCCAGCATTCCACCGGAACTTCTTAATAGGTTTAAATCGTTTCCTTTGTTTGAGAATGCACCAAAATCATTCCTGGGTGCACTGGGCCGTTCTCTCAAACTAGTTCAATACAACCCACAGGAGTATATTGTCAAATCGGGGGAACAAGCCCTGTCCATGTACTGGATACTTAGAGGCACGGTTGGTGTCACTTCAACTGATGGTGAAGCGATATACGCTGAACTTGCAGCTGGTGCGTTTTTTGGTGAGATTGGAATTCTTTTCAGTAGACCTCGAACCGCTACCGTGGTTGCAAGATCAAAAGTTTTACTTGGTGTTTTGACCAAAGATGCTCTCGCCATAGCTTTATCTGACTACCCAGCTATCGAAAGATTAATCCGAGATGAAGGCCAAGAAAGGCTGGCAATGCTAGAGAAACGAAAGAGAACTGTGACAATGCCGTCGAACCTCATGTTCCAGAGACGAGATAATTTTTATATTTCTCCGACGCATCTTGTTGATCTCAGCCCCACCTTAGAAAACGACCAGATTCCTGGTCCTGCACTTCCCCCTATACCAGATGCATCGATTTCAACTTTCAAAACACTGAATCCATTTGATACAGCACCCAATTTTAGTCAGCAGGGAAGAATATCTTCTACTCATGGAAACATTGATAATTCGATTTCAGTCAGAGAATTTCTTGATAGTCTATCGATATTCAAATCTCTTCCCCATAATGTTTTCCATGAACTTGCATTGAAGGTGGAAGTCAGAGACTTCAAGACAATGGAATATATTTTCAGAAAGGGAGATATAGGGAGAGATATTTATTTTGTTGTCTGCGGGGAAGTTGAAGTTCTCAATCCTGAAGTACCAGAACGTATTCTTGCAAGACTTGGAAGAGGTAAATATTTTGGTGAAATGTCATTTTTGTCGTCCTTAAGGGATGAAACTGACAAATTCCCTACTGAGGTGCGATCCGCGGATATCAGAGCAGTTTCTGACTGCGAGGTTCTGATTACCAAAGGGAACACTTTGGAAGACTTATGCAAGCAGTATAGATCTATCGCAGAGGACATGAAGATAACTGCTGGGGAACGTTTAAAGAATAATGACTCCGTTGGAAATCTCATCCACTCTACAGAAATTACTGCCAAAGATAAAGTAACAGTTGATTCTTTGATCCAGGACTATGAGTACAAACCTACGTTTAAGAGCATATCGTGGGAGAAGAAAAATTTGGACTTGGATCCCCTGAGTCCTCAAGGATCATTATTCACAGAACATACGAGAGATTCCAATGCCTCTTTGACCTCCTCTGAGTTCTCTATGAAATCTCACCCTCATCAGGAACCCACGATTTACTCTCAACAATTATCACAATCGCAAGGGGATCTAATAGAGAGACAACAGGTTCAGCTTTCTATTCCTCCTTTAAATCCCGTTAGTGGCTCGCTTTACAAGTTTGGAAATTCAACAAGACGATCATTTCAGTATACCCCACTAGACGTCAGATCTAGATTACAAAGTGTGAACAACGGACGTCGCAGATCATCCGTACTTTCATCAGGTCCTCTTCCAGATTCCATTGTGCTCAAAATTTTTGGATTTCTCGATCTCCCAACGATGATGAGACTCACTACAGTTTCCAAAAGGTGGAAGCAATTGTTATATTTAGGACCAGATTTAATGAGAACCCTTGATCTCTCCCCTTGGGGGCGTGATCTAGACGACAACGCATTGATCCAAATAACAAATTTTGTTGGACCTCGCCCCGAACAAATCAACATATCTAGCTGCTTCCATATTACCGACGCTGGATTCAGCTACATGATCAACGAAATCGGCATACGAGGATGTATCAAAAAGCTTTTTATGAAGGATAATTGGAACATTTCTGCTATGGCAATCATGGACCTGAGTATCGTTGCCAGAGAACTAAATGAAGTGGACTTTTCCAATTGCCGAAAGGTTCGGGATGATGTTATTGAGCGGTTGATAACTTCCCCTGGTTCCAAGTATGGATGTCCAAAATTAGAATATTTGGATTTTTCATATTGCAAATACCTCACAGATAACATCATGTATTTCCTTGCAAGGTACGCAAGTGATAGGCTCGTTTCACTCAATCTGACACGGTGTACTACAATAACCGATAATGGCTTTCTGTTTTGGTCTCAAACTGAATTTCCAAACTTGAGAAAGCTGGTTCTTCGAGATTGTACGTTTCTGTCAGATTTGGCTATTTCACACTTGGCAGCAGCATGCCCAAACTTGGAGGACTTGGACCTTACATTCTGCTGCGTGCTCACTGATAATTCTCTTGCAATGTTATACCTTTATTGCAAATTTTTGAAGCGTCTGAACCTGTCATTCTGTGGATCTGCAGTTAGTGACAATTCTCTTGCTTCAATCTCCAGATTACCATACTTGGAAGAGCTGTTCGTTACTGGTTGTATCAGGGTGACTAGACAGGGAGTGGATCAACTTTTGAGTAATCTACAGTCTCTCAAGCTTTTGGAATTGAGCCAATGTCCGAGGGCCAACATTTATCAAGGGAACCCTGTTGAGCCTTTCGAGAAAAAGCTAGGAACCAGAAATGCTTTCTTAAAAGTTTCGCCTCACAGCAGGATCGTCAAATTGGTTTTATAGATTTATGAATTTATGATTTTGATTAACTTACTAACAATTCTAATAAACAGCTATGTAGTTGTTGATTCTTTCCTTTTGATTTTGGGCGATGCACTCAGCGATCCAAGTTATATTTCTAATTTCCTGCTCTTTGGATCTCATAAATGCCCAAACTGTACTTATTGTAAACTGTTGGGTAAAAGCGTCTTTGCAAAGCCTCATTTCATACTCATAAAAATGATCTTCGAGGTTCTTGTAGTTCGTAGTGTCAAAAAATGAGCGATATTCACCCACAGAAGTGATTGTAGTTTTGAGATTTTCAAGATCATCACTATTGGCCAATTGGTTTCGATAAGCCGAAACGCAAAGCTTACCTAAATCCGGCAAAATTTTCAACTTGTCACCAGAGTCTAACTCGGTGTTGAGAGAGTTGATGCAAATATTGATTGCTCTTTTATCGGCTTCAAAATTCAACATTCTCTCCATAATTTCATTTGAAGGAGCAGGCAGCTTGGTTCTGCAAAACTGCATAAAGTCTTCCAAATAAGCCTTGTACAATGTATTTTTGATGATCTCGATATTCATGTCATCCAAATCGTCGACGGAGAGACAGTCTTGGAAGTATGGTGCGAGAGGTGTATCAATCAAAACTGTTTGGTACAATGAATCCAGGTCTGTGGCCACAGATAGAGTGGGGAGAGTATCGAACCATCCAAGAGGATGACACCTCTCCAGAATCTCACTTCTGTCTCGTTCGTGAATCGTTCCAGTGATCATAAGAGCAACATTGTCAATCATGTAACCGTAAGTGATATAGTCCATGAACTTTGCCAATGGTTCTGTGGCCTGAGATCTGATATATCTGAATTGCTCAATCAGCTTTGAATTCAGCTTCTCCTCGATTATGGTTGTAGAGAGCGCTCCTGACACATTGGAAAGGAAGTTACCGTAATCTGTTGCGGATAGTTGAAGCTTGAGGTCCTCCAGGGAGTCACATTGAGTCAAATTGATATACTGTGCTGATTTCAATAAACCATCTCTATATCCACGCACTAGGCCTTCGATGAAGCCGTTGTCGATATTGAAAAAAAGTCCCTCCATATTACGTTGTAGCTTAATTAAAGGCAGGTGTTTTTTTCCGTTTACTGCTGCACACCAGAAGACGGTCGGCTTTTTTTGCGGGCTCATAATTCAAAAATGATATTAACTAAGAAGTTATTTTGAAGTATTCGATCGATAATGTCCGATTCTACAGGGTTACTTTTGGAAACGCTTTGGAATGATCTTCCAGAGGATATTTTGGAGCTTCTGCAATCTTCCGAAATCCATAAACAGCAAGCGTTCGACTCGTTGAAGGAATTGCTGAACCAAGAGGACACCTCTGATATACTATTGTCCACAGACGTGAAACCATCGCTGGCCGGTGGAAATTCAGGACGAAGTCTAATTGAACAAGTTGCTGAGCTGGAATCATCTCAACGGATTCTTGAAAGTCAAATCAAAACTGCTGTTTATGATAACTTAGACAAATCTTTGAGCTTGAATCAAGTATACAATGATTGCATTTCAATGTTCAGCAACGACTTCAACGAATGTTGCGAGTTCTTGTCCACCAACTTCAGCAACACAGATGATTCTTTGGAAGTCAGTAATGGCAACGAGGATGCAAGTTGGAAAGACCTATTAAAACTTCAACATCCAAATATGAAGCAAGATCAAATATCGGAAGCTAAGCAATCGTCCTCGATCATTCTTCGAAATATGGACAGCATCATGGATATTTTGGAACTGCCTGCATTAGCCAATGCTTGTGTGAAGACAGGACACTATGGCGAGTGTGTGGAAATAGCTTCTCATGTTCGCAGGTTATCGATCAGATACTCAGACATTGCTCTCATCGCAAAAGTTGAACAAGACGTGCAATTGGAAATTAGGGAAATGGTCAATGGCCTAATCAGGCTTCTTAATACCGATCTACGTCAATCGTCGATCATCAAGATTGTTACCTATCTCAAAAGAATTGGCCCATTTCAAGTCGAAGCTAAGGATGCTGAGAGCGCTTTCTCAACAAAAAATAAATCAAATGATTCCATTAATAACGATCTGTTACAGAAGATCTTTTTGAAATCCCGCTTTCAATTCATACTGAATGAAATAGATGTTCTTGTTCCTTTAAAAAAGAACAACTCAACTGAGAAATACCTAAAGAGGTGCCTGGAAGTAATCAGAGAGCACTGTTTTCAGACAATCGTTACTTTTGAGTCAATCTTTCCGAATGAATCTGGAAAAAAGGTTAATAACCTTCTGTACTCTTTCATAAAATCGCTGGTGATCCGTCTATGTGATATTTTGAAGGAAAATTACGATAACGTGGACTCTGCAAATAGAGATGGGTTGCTACTTCAATTAATCTACTGTTCGCAAAGTTTAGGAAGAATCAGCGGCGATTTCAATCTTATTATCCTTGATCAGCTAGATGAAATTATCGATAAAGAGAATTGGTGTGCGATCTTAAAGAAACAGAGAGACTTGATCAAATCACTCAACAGAAACATAACCGAACTGAACTTGTCCAAATCATCTATAAATGTATAATTGGGTAAGCAATTGACCCTCATTAGATAAAATCTAGATTATATTCGTAACCATAATCTAAAAAACATACCTCGGTGGTAAAACTACAATTCAATTTGAACTCACAGAGCCCGTCTAATACACAGATTATGGCATAAATGCTCTTATCGATTGTCAGGTAATCTCATTACTGATGGACCTTTATTTAATTCAATACTCAATCTTTTCTTCATCATGGATGAAAGGGGTGAAATTTGAAGTCTCGGCACGGATGTTTTATTTATATATATTTAAGGGAAGTTTTTCTTACCAACGACCTGACGTGCTATAATTTCATTTGGAATAAGGAAAGTTTATGTATTCCTATTATCACTCTTTGGAATTGGATTGAATATAATACTTTACCATTGATTTGAAAATTTGAGCTTCTGATTACATTGCGTTACCTTTGTGTCTCAAACTGATCTTTTCGTGCTGTTTTTAAACTGAAATTTGCTCCAATTTGAAAATATTGTAAATACTTGCTGTTTTCACAAATATGTCGTCGGAAAAGACACCGTTGGTGGATGGATCAACAACTTCTGTCCCTGTTACGGAAACCAAGTCGACAACGTCCCGACCATATAAGGAACTACATGCACCTGAACATGGGTCAATTGACTTTCCATGGAAGAAGATTGGTTCTTTTATAGATCCAATGAATCCTCCGGATGCGAAAGAGTTGAGCGCTATGAGTATGGAGTCAGGTAAGTCGGCCCTTCAATCTTACGTGAAGGACAAATATTATTCTGATTTCTACTACAATTGCTCGCTGATGGTGGGTACTTGTCTCTTTGCGTGGCTTATTGCGAGATTAGGTGGAGGATTTTTTTCGCTGTGTTTCGTCTTGATCTGTTCTTCTGCCGCATACAGAAATGAATTCAGACGTTTCAATAGAAATCTGAGGGATGACATGCTCAGATTAGATGCAGAAAAACATCTGGAGGAGAAAGTGGAAACTATGGAATGGTTGAACAGCTTTCTCGCTAAATTTTGGGTCATCTACATGCCAGCACTTAGTGATATGGTGATCACGCAAGCAAACACAGTGTTGAAAGAAGTTGCCCCACCACCGCCAATTGATAAACTAACATTGGAGGAGTTCACATTAGGAACAAAAGCACCAAAAGTTGAGAGTATCAAATCTTTCACCAAGTTAGGCAATGATGTCTGGCAGATGGATTGGGATTTTGGATTCACTCCTAATGATACAGATGATATGACCAAAAATGAATTGAAGAAAAAGATTGATCCAAAGGTTGCCCTCGGGATCAGGGTTGGTAAAGGATTTATTGGAGCCTCACTTCCAATCTTGGTTGAGGATATGTCTTTCAAGGGCAAGATGAGAATAACAATGAAATTGGGGGACAATTTGCCTCACATCAAAATTGTTTCCGTCTCGTTTTTGGAACCACCATCTATTGATTACGCTTTGAAGCCTGTCGGAGGTAATACCTTTGGTATTGACATCATGTCGATGATTCCGGGACTTGCTTCTTTTGTGAACAGTTTGATTCATTCTAACATTGGTCCGATGCTGTATGCTCCAAATTCTCTCGATATTGATGTCGAAGAGATATTTGCAGGAATGCTTCCTGAGGCTAAGGGAGTCCTTGCAGTCAACATTAGGGGTGCTGAATATTTCAAAGACCCTAATATCAGTCCATTTATTGAATTTTACACGGACCAGGATGCTCAAAACCCTTGTACAACTGATGTGAAGTCCAAAACTAATGCTCCGATTTTCAACGAAAGCAGATACTTGATGGTCAATGATATGAACCAAAAATTCAACTTAAAACTCTTCACATTCAAGGACGGTGAAAAGGAAGAGCTAGGAAGTGCCAGTTTTGAGTTGCAAGACTTACTGCAAAAAGAAGTTCGCGAGAAAGTGGAAAGCAAGCTCACGAAGCAAAACAAGAAGATTGGCAGAATCATCTATGATTTGAAATGGCACCCAGTACTTGAAGGTAAAACTCTTGACGATGGTACCAAAGAAGCACCACCTGAATCTGAAGTGGGTATTTTCAAGCTTGTGTTGCAAGCAGGTAGAGATCTTGATGTTTCCAAGTCCATGTTAGGAAAGCTGTCGGCATTTACCGAAGTGTATTTCGGAGATGAGTTAGTTTCGAGCTCAAGAGTTGTCAAGAGCTCCAACGAGCCAGATTTCAAATGTGTATTTGAAAAACTGGTTCACTCCAAATCCAATACCCCGGTTAAAATTCTGATCAAAGACACTTCATCTTACGGAACATCTGTTATCGGAGAGTATTCATCACAATCACTGAATGATTTGATTTTCAGTTCAATTGAGGGAAAACCAATAGTCCCATTGACTTCAGGACAAGGATATCTCAAATTGAACGCAGTTTGGAAGTCATTGGCTAGTCTTGGAACTGCTACCCACTTTGTTCCTCCTATGGGAACTGTTAGATTGAATATCAAAAGATGTGACAATCTTAAGAATTTGGAAACCATTGGAAGCATTGATCCATACGTTAGAGTTCTCAGTGGTGGCAGAGTTACCGGCCAAACCATGGTGGTGAAAAACGATTTGAATCCAGTTTATGATGATATCGTCTACCTCCCTCTAATATCCGAAAATCAGAAGATCACGCTCGATTGCATGGATGTTGAGAAGTCGACAGATGACAGATTAATTGGATCAGCATCAATTTCGCTTAACAAATATATCAAAAGAAATAGCAATGGCAACTATCTTGCCTACGAAGGGTCTTCAAAATTGATCTCCAAGCCGCTTGTTTATAAAGAGAAAGAGCAACGAGGAACTGTTTTCTACACTATTTCCTTTTACCCAACAATTCCGGTTTACTCACAGAAGGAATTAAAGGAGAAAAAGCAAGGGAAGGAAGTAGACAGAGAGGCAGAACTGGAGGAATTGAATGAACAAGCCAGAATGATGGAAGATTATAAAAAGCACCCTCACGAATATGAATGGTATTCTGAAGATGATGAAAAAGACAACAATGCTTTAGCAAAGAAAGAGATGTCATTTGAGCAGCTTGTGTCCCATAATTCTGGTGTTTTAGGTATCAACTTGATTTCGGGTGATTTCTTTAAACCGGATTGTTTTGTTCAGTTCCTCTTTGATGATCGCGCCTTCCCTGATTTCACTTCCAAGGGTGCTCAAGGACGTCATCTTGGAGCTGACGCTGGCGGAGCTTTCATCAGAGACTTGAGACACTCTGTCTGCCTTCTGCGTATCACCACAAAGGAGCATGTGAAGAAGAAGTCGGACATTGTTTCTGAAAAAGAGTTTTCAGTTAGTGACCTGCTCAGCAAAGGGTTCGATCAGCCATTGAGACTCGACATGTCGGGAAATACTATCAAGGCGCAGTTTGAATATATTCCTACTGCGATCCCACTTGGTGTTTCGGAGTCGATTGAGGATACTGGACTCTTGACATTGAATATTGTGAAAGCTAATGGGTTAATGGCCGCTGACAGAAACGGAAAGTCTGATCCATTCGTGGTTATTACCGTTAATGGAGTCAAGGTTTTCAAGACTGACAAAGTCAAGAAGACTCTTGACCCTGTTTTCAATGAACAGGTGACAATCCCTTTGAAGTCAAGAAGTAGAACTGAAGTCAAAGCCATGGTGTATGACTGGGATGTTGCGGGTGATAACGACCTCTTGGGATCTGCTGTTCTAGACTTGAGCCAAATCAAGCTGAACGAAAAAGTTCCATTTGAAGTTCGTCTTGATACTCAAGGTACAGTGATTTTTGAGGGCTATTTTGAGTCAAAGTATATGAGACCTGAACTGGGAGAATCTGGCGAACTGTCTGCTCTTGCAGGTGCTCCTATGAAGCTTGTGGGTGGTGCAGCAGGTATGGTTGGACAAGCAGGTTCTGGGGCTATTGGAGCAGGAATTGGCGCGGTTGGCGCTGGTGCTGGAGTTCTTGGTAATGTTGGAGGAGGATTTATGAAGAGATTGGGTGGAAAGAAGAAATCGTCGATGGATTTAAACCGGAATGGTGACTCGTTAAATCCACCTGGACAATTCAACGATACGCAATCCATGCAATCTAGGGCAGGTTCGCAAGCATCTTCGCCCATGAAACCTTCGCATCAAAGACAAGTCTCGGATATGACGTCTTTCACTTCTACAACATTGGGTGGGTCTACTTTACCGGGTCGTCTGACGGTGGTTAGCCTCAATGGTGTTTCTGAAGACCAACAGCTTATGGTGAAGGTGTCTTTGGTCTCTCCTTCCAAGTCTAAAGATCTCTATAAGACAAAGGCAGTCAAACCTTCGTCTTCTGGAGATGTTTTGTGGAAAGAGTCTGTTCCATTCAAAGCTCCTACCGACGCCAAAATCGTGTTTAAAATCAGATCCCATCACACTTTTGGAAAGACAACAGACATTGCAGAGGTGGAGTTGGGACTCGATGAAGTGGCTGGAAATCCAAATGACTTTACGCTTCCCGTTACAATTGGAGAGCTTGTTGTTAACTTTAATTACGGTGCTGCCAACTAAATAAATTGTCCATTATTTGTATCACATAGTTTAGTTAAGAGAACATCAGCTAATATAATATATGCGTAATTATTGCAAGATGAATTTGAATGAATGCAGATGCGAAAAGGGATATGTGGTTCATCTTTGTGTTCGGCTCTTGAGTTTGGGTCTGGCTTTAGCATTAAGGTCGCTTGCTCTCGGTATTTGTAACGTCGGCGTATCATTTCCTGGGCGTGGATCTTTTGGGCGAGCTATCTTCGAAACATTTTCGTCTTCATGTTTGTAATAAAGGTAGTTATGAAGAGCCATAACGACAATAAAGTGCTTTGGCCCTATAATATATATATCAGAACAAGATCGTTCGATTTTCCAACTTGGCTATTGGTCCCCAGAGATGGACCAGCTTTGGAAAAAAGTGGTGCGATAATTCTCAAGCCGCATAAAAATAAATATGTTTATTGTTCTGACAATAATAGTAGCTGCGACATTCACGCATGTATTAAAGATATATTGTGTCTGATTGATATTTGCAATTGTATAATTTGTCTATTTACTTCTCAATCGATCTCGAAGATGTCTGTGTCAGGAAGATCATTATATGAAGCTGGCCAACCTAGAGGTCCGAATAAACGTCTAATGAATTTAGCATTGATTTCACTACCATCTTCGCAACCACATTGGAACACGAAATGTTTAGGACAGATCAATCTCTTTAATACAAGCCGGAACCTGTTAATTTCTTCCTTCGTGATCTCGATATCAGTAAAATCATCATCGTATTCGGCACAATCCGGGTGATATAGTAGATTGTCATAGTTTTCGTTGGCAAGCGGGTCATTTTCCTCTTCGCCTATCAACTCAAGACTCGAGGCATATTTTTTGAGACTTTTGACAGACTCACGCACTGAAATAACTTGTGCCTGCTCATGTGCTGATGGGGAACCAAATATTGTAAGCTTTTCCAGCTGTTTTCTTGGGGTCCTCTTAAATAATTTTGATTTCTTTCTCTTTTTAATGTTCAGCGATGGAGTCAAATCTACAGTGAATGAGACATTGATTGACTCATTAACTTCCTCTTCGTCCATCTCACCCTCCTCCGATGTGGTAAAATCGGAATCACCTAGCTCAACAAACTCAACATCTTCAACTTGGTTTGCAGAATCAAATATGTTATCTTGGTCGCTCAGCGACGTGTTAGTGTTGTATGACAATCTGTTCTTGCGATTGTGCATTTCTGAAAGCGAACTGCGCCTCAATGATGTATCTTCTGTCTCATCAAAGTCGTAGCGCGTAGGATGGTAAGTTTGTGGTCTGATTGGCAAAGCAGAAGCGCTCCTGATTACTTTCTTCAGAGTCTTTTTGGCGTTCAAAATATTGATCTCATCTGAGTATTCGTAATCCAGCTGATCTCTGTAAATTGCAATCCCATCGACTTCTTCCCGTGGGATATGCTGGAGTAGAAATCCAATGTATGAATGCAACTTTTCATTTTGTAGCTCCAGAGACTTCATTTGGAAATTAATTCGAGTCATTTCCTGCGAATGCTTACGTTCCGTGTTATCTTTCTCGATATTATTGAGGAAGTCGTTGAAACTGGAGTGTCTCTGACTTGTTTTCCTGGACCCAACAACTCGATCTGAGCCTAGATCTCTAAGTTCATCCGCTAAAGATATCTTGACTTCCCCGTCAATAATGTCTGCATTCCCTTGTCGAATATCAGAAATCGATCCCATGCTTAGTTCAGCCATCAACTCCGAATACTCATCCTTGAGCTTTTCGTATTTGTCCTCAAGTTCACCAAATCTCATCTTGAAGGTTTCCAGTTCCTCGATTATTAGCACCTTAGAGTATGCTTCCAAATCGTTCTCTTTCTCCAAGATCGTTATTTTTTTGGTAAGCCGGTCAACCTCTTCTTTATAACGTGTCAAGTCATCCACATGTAGCGAAATGTTATCTGTCTGAATTTGCTCTAGTGACTTATTATCCTGAAGAAGGTTATGAAGCATCTGACTTAAACTCTCTATTTTCTTTTCCATCCTTTCTCTTGTTTCTGTCCAGCTATGGTATTCTTTTTCGGTGATTTCTCGCTCATGTTTCAATTCGTTGGTTATCGTTTTGTTCTCCATGGATAGTTCGTAGATTCTTCGCAAGTGAACCTTTATTTGTTCTTCCTTGGCCAAAACTTCCAGTTCCGCTTGTTCCATATGCCGACTAAGCTCGTTCAAACGTATCACTGAATCGCCATACAAGCGTTCAAGCTTTCGGTACTCATTTATTCCGCAAGATGTGCTCACCTTCGTATCTTCTTTGGAAGTAGAATCCAGAACATTATCCAAGTCTTTCAGTAGGGTCTTACCCGCCTGCACATGGTTGTTGTCCAGTTGACTGTAAATGCTCATCGATATGTTTTCATAGTCTGAAGACTCCATTTTCAACTACACCAACATCTATCTCAAATTCTGTATCCAATTGTTCTTCTTAACGATTCAAGATTCGGCGTTATTAGTGTATAATTCAAGCAATGAATAGCAATACCACAATTGATTTGCTGTGATCTAGCGTAATGTGTAATTAGTATGGGAATTTTTTTTGTTTATGTTTTCCTAATTGAATTAATACTAGGTCTTAGGAGTTGTTCCGTCGATTGTCACTCGAGAGACTCTATATATGCGGATCTCAGGAGTGCCCTGTGGATACCATATGCCATCCCAACTCAATGACGGCATCAGATTCCATGTCCATATTGTATCTTGAACACCCATGTTTAACAATCTTTCCCAATCGGCCAGAGTCTCCTCATTTCTAACTGTAGCAGCTATATAGGCGTTGTCTACCAAAGTGGTACCTTGATTGTTTTGAGTCATCGACTCGTGGATAACGCTAATCAGATCATCCAAAATACTGCTGTCGTATGTCACATCAGCGGCGACAATAGTATTGACGTTAGCATCTGGTAAATCGTCTTCTCCCCACCATAATTTGGAAACAGTTAGTTTGGGAGATCCAACCGGTATATCGTTGAGTATCAAGTTACCTGTGAGACTGTTTATCAAGTTCGAATCTCCATCGGTCATGCAAATCTTCCTTATGGTTGGATGATATTTGTATAAAGCCATTCCAATTAAACCAGTCCCGCAGCCCAATTCTACAACCGTTTGGTTACTCAAATCTATCTCAGAAGAGTTCAATAGATACTGCGATAAGTAGCGTGATGCCTCCCAGGTTCTAAGTCCAGTAGTTCCCAAGCCAGAAATCACATTTGGTGCTTCTCGAACATATATTCGTCGATCTTCATGTTCAGGAGCACAAATGACCGAGTAGGATATGATTTCTGTCTCAAATGTTTCTAGAGGACTCGATGGTAGCACTTCACTAAGCTTTTCATAGATTTCATCAATAATTTCTATATTTTGGTCTTCCAATTGATTTATGACCTTCTTTAAGAAAAGTTTGCAATAATACGGGTTGTGCTCCTCGATTTCAGCCATAATACTAACAATCTGATGCTGATCAACTTCATTGTCTAGGACAATGTTTGACACTGGAACTCGCTGACGTAGTTCCTGTCGTATTCTGTCCATGGAAACCATCAATTTTTTTAGTGCACTGCCTTGAGTTACATATCATTACACACATAATGTTCCAACGACTCTAATTCTTTTAACTCCTCCATCCGGAATCACAGTCAGTTTGACGTGAGTGATTGGTTCAGATGAAACAACAGCATATTCGTGTTCCTTATCTGGACCAGTTTTTGACTTTTCCACCAAAAATGACCATTTCGAATCATCAGATGAGGGAGAATATTCTTCAGTGTTTAACCCCTCCACGGTGATGTATTGCGGGAAATTACCTCTGAAATGAGCGGTATCGATCACAATCTTTGATATTTTTGTTTTGAAGCCAAGCTTAATAATGGCCCAATCAACATGACCAGGAGTTCTCGATCTTTTAGTCTCCCAGCCGTCGGACATGTCATGGCCACGGCCTGGAAGTAGGAGGTTGTCAGCAGACCCAAAATGCTGGTCAGAAAATGACACACAAACCCCTCCATTAATCGCACTGGCTGTATCCATGGTAATGGAGGTATCCTGAGGAATTATTGGGTACACGGTACCATAAAGTCTGAATCTAGCAATCCCACCATCCGGGTACATTCTGAGACGAACATGAGTGTATTTGTTGGTCGTACTATGATTTCTCTTGAAAAAGTGTCTTTGCGAAGGACCACATTCAGTTTTCTCGATAACTGATTCCCATTCAGCCTCGCTGAAATTGGAACCATCAACCAATGTTGCGGCCTCTACAGAAATGAATGGCGCATGATTGCCGTTGAAAAACGCTGTGTCAATCTCGCAACCAATCAGTGTTGCACTAGCAACACCCATCTTGAAAACGACCCAATCAGCTTCTTCAGTGTTGTGACGTCTGGTTTCCCACCCATCGTACCAAGCACCGGCGTAGGTGAATCGGGTAGCGTCTCTAATTGGTGCTTTAGGCTTGTTGAGATTCTCTGCCGCTGCAAACCATTCATCAGAACATGCGAGAATCTCACCACCTAGTTTCTCACCAATCACGTCCGTGTACTTTAAAACCACTTGCTGTTGGAATTCAGACTCGCTGAGTATACTAATCATTGGTCAAGTAAAGAATTTTAAGCTATCTCTGCCTTTATAGGGAAATCCTATATTAACTCGGGATTCTCCGGTGTGTGGTCAGGACACTACCTGACTCCCAATGAGGTATGATCATCGATAAAATCGCCACGGTCAACCGAGGTTCAGCAGTTCCAATTTTCGATTTGAAAGTCAAAGACTGCATTTTGAGGAACCTCATCGGCATCGCAGCTGGAATGAAGATTTCGCTCGACGTATTTCAAATGACCTAATTTATCAACCATAATTATCGTCTGGGTTCTTGTTCCGTAGTAATCCGTACCCGAAGCAGATTTCACCGGAGGTATGAAGATGCTTTCGGGGAACATTTCAAAGGCCTGAGAGAAGGGAAGATTTTCCCAATTTTCGGGGAGCGGATTTGCTGTTGAAAGAAGGATGAACAATTGATCTATAAGATCGTCTTCCGACCAATGTTGTTTGAGTGAAGACTCAATGCACTGTTCGAGTAATTGCCTTCCCATGATTACTTTGGGCCATGGTTCTTCGAATTTTGAATTGGATAGCCCTATCGTTTTTTTATCTTGAAATGCAAATAATTTCTCTGACGACCGATTAGAAAATATTCTTAATGGCGCAAGCTTCTTGGATGACTGGTCTACCTTGATCTCACCAAAAAGAAGTGAAAACCCTCCCACGTGCTCAAAACGATTTGTCTGAGATTGGATCTGTTGTTCCCAATCTTCAGCAGATTGTCCAGATTCTAGAAATGAAACGGGTATCATCCCTCTGGAGACCTTACTTACAGGATCATCCTTGAGCGGTTCTCGATAATTGACCAGCACGGCGATTTTTCCTTTCTTGTTCACCCCGATCCAAGTTCCATGTTCCTCCCTTGCCAAATCCAGTGGCGACAGTTGTGATCTCAGCTCGTCTTTGAACGACGCTAATTGTGTTTTACGACTAAAATATTCATCCCTATTAGACAGCAAGATCAAAGGATAGTCTGGATGAATCACAGAACTCAAAAGAATGCACATGCTCAACGAGGGTATAATTACAATCGCAGTCTATTTTTTGTCGCGAAATCTGGGGAGGTGAAAAGGCTTAATTATTAGCAAATATATTTTACCAGATAATTCTTTGTGGTTCGTCCAGATCAGTCCACTCAAAAGTGTAATTTAAGAAGATCAAAAAGAGAGTCTTGGAGAACCAGAAATTCCAGAGCGTTTCAATTCCCATGCGCAGGCCTGGATATTTGGGGTCTGGCTTGATTTGAAATCTCCAGTAGACAAAAGGCAAAATGTAGTATCGAGGCTCGAACAATGGCGACAATGCCACTGTAAATAGAACACAGACCACAAATGCAGTGTATCGTATCAATGAGTTGCTTCTCTGGAACATCTTGTACACAATGTACGATGAGAAGTGATACACAGGAACAAGAAGGAATCTTGAGTATGCAGTTCTAAAGATGATCTTCCTCACAATATAGAACGTATAATGTCTGTTATCTGCAAGAACAAAAGGATGCAAAAAAGTAAAGTTTTGAACGCTGAACACTATGAGGAAAATCCAGAACAGGTTTAATGCTCCGTATCTTCGGTTGACCAAAACCTTTAAGTAATCCCGGATGATATTTGGTGACAGCCACAATGGAACCGTGAAAATCGTGATAAAGGTAAAGCAATAAAACATTTGCATCACATGTGGAACGATCATATGGTTCTCCTTATCTCCAAAAGTAATTCCTCCATTTTGCAAGGCAAAGTGGATACAGAAACTTAAAACCATGATGAACGGAATTGCCAGTTGCCAGTTTACTAGAAATTCTCTGATGAAAATTGGGATATCCTCTTCAATTCTATTCTTATACTTCTTTTCAGCAAGCCTGTCAATCATAACGGCCAAAGCAAAGCCTAGCCATACGATGTTTGTTTGACGGAACATCAGGCTGGCAAACCCCAAGATACAAGCCAAGCTTCCAGATAGAAGACTTGGTTTGAGTGAGCTCACAATAAGATAAGATTGGGACACTAAAAGTGTTGACCATATATCCGTGTAGAACAATGTGTAATATAATACCAACAATGGACACGAAAAGATCGAGAGAATACTGAGTCCGTTGTTATTGCGATATTTGATGATTAATGTAGTGGCGATCAGAAGGACAGATCCCGTAAAATTCAACAGACGTAGATTCTCAATGCTGGATTCCAAACCTGTACATTTGAGCCATGCATATGCGAGGTAATAGAGACCGGGAGGAGTTGTGATTTTGGGATCCCAATTGTCAAAGTGGCCCATCCAATATTCCTCGGCTTGAGTCACATGGAAAATTTCGTCAATGAACGGATAATTTACAGCATCATTCGTATCATCAAAGTACGACTTGAAAGTAAACACTCCTATTCCTGCCAAAATGGCATCTTGAGCAAAATCCATGTAGAAGAACAACTTAATAAATAAATATTCAGATTCACAGCCGGGACTTTTTTTTAGTTCTTAATGATGGAAACATGTGGATCAGTCTGTTAATTCTACTTGTTGGTGTTTGGGCTGCAGAAGATTCTGAATGGCCGAATCTATCTTCAACAAGGGCAGCTGCCCTCCGAACTCAAAGGGATATTTCAAAAAACAATACTTTAATGAATACAGCTGTGTTTGGCGTCAATCTGAATACCGTTGTTTTTGATACCTATGGTTACAATTCGTCGTCACTGTCAATAATACGCTCCTTACTCAATGTGGGTGCACAAGCTTTGGTTTTGGATGTTTATTTTAATGAAGATTATCAGGATTGGGGATTATGTGATTTACTGAACAACAACACCTATCTTAATTGTGAAACCCCCGATACATTCAACATTTCTTCTGTCCTGGACCAAGTGAACAACTTTATTATTGAAACAGAGACAGACCTGAATGTTAACACCTTGTATCTATTTTTCAACCTGCATTCAACGTTCTACGATGAGGAAGCCTATCAGACTCAAATTCATAACTTGACTATTCCTGTTTCCAAATTGTCATACTTAGCCACCAAATACCGGACAAATGATTTGACAAGCATTAGCCTCAACAATTTTCTATTCTTAGAGAAGCTACGGGTAATGCCTGTAATACTTAACAACTCTCTCAATGCAAATACGACTTACGAGATAGACGAAGATCTATGGACTTTTTTCGAGGCTAATTCAACATTCCCACTTAGCATTATGCACGCTGACGAGTTAAATTGTGGTCGAGTCACGGATTATCAATTATCATATGATACTCCCTCCTATCCTTTTGACCAATATAGCTTTCGAAATAGTCTTGTTTGTGGTTATTCGCCAATTATAACTCAACCTCTTGAAGACATAGCCGATATCTCTGACTTGCTGCCATATTCTTTTTGGAGTTGGGGAGCCAACCAACCAAATCTTACAATTTCAACGTCGGAGACTTCTTCAAACAGTACATCAAGTGCTAACGAACTTGGATATCTTAATAGATGCGCTACAATTACATCAAGCGGGTGGAAGTCCAACTCGTGCGAAAACAAATATCGAGTCGCCTGTGTTAATTCTGCGAACAAAACTGATTTTAGACTCAGTGATGAGGAGGTCACATATTTTAAGGCAAGTCATGTCTGTTCGCAGCTAGAGGGTAGCTATGTTTTGGGGGTTCCAAGTTCACCATATGAGCAGCGACAACTATTAAAATTGATCTCTGATGAAACAGATGAGGCCTGGATAGACCTGAATTCCCTATCTAGCTCAAATTGTTGGATAAATGGAGGGGCTAACGCTATTTGTCCTTACAGAAACATAATCTCAAAAACCATTTTTAAAGAAATGATCACACCTGCATCTGTGATAGCCTTGATTTTGATATGCTTGGTTCTTTTGGTACATTCAGATAGAATACCAGTGCAGAAGAACAAAAGTCACTGGCGGCGATTGCTCAAAAACAAGTTACAGGATGAGTTCGAAGGAGTGCCCTCCTAGCTACACTTTGTTTCAGTTTTAATTGTTATGCTTGTTCTTTACTTGTACACTGTGACTTGTACAAACCTCAAGCGTTTTTGATCATCTGATTATCTCAAAGCTGTTGTCAACACCTTCTTCCAATTCTATGAGTTCACTACCGAACAAACCACAGTCGTACTCACCATTGGTTAGATCATATTTAGAGTTCCAGATCGAATAGATTCGCACTGATTGATCGCTAATAGCGGTGCAAATTGATTTTGAGTCATGCGAGGAAACAGCACTCAACACTCTAATATTGGACGTCGATGCAAGTTTAACTTGCAACTTCATCGACGGATACGAATAGACAGAAATCAATACTGGCTTGTCTGTGTTATCACCAAAACCAAATGTGGCTAATATTTCCTTTCTGGACTTCGACCAGATCAAAGAAGTAATTTGTCCTTTTGTCTGGATCTTATCAAGCAACGTTGCTGTGTTTGTATGCCAAAACCGAATGTTACGATCTTTTGACCCACCTCCGGTTGCCAGCAAATGAGGCATCCATGGACAGTATGCGATAGCTTTGACAGCTGCTTGATGTGGGAGACAAAATTTCAAAACCGGGTTGCGCCGATCAGTAATGTCCCAAATGGTACAACAATTATCATTTCCTCCAACAGTCACCTGTTTGTGGTCGGGACTGATATCAATTCCGCAAATTTGCTGTTCATTGCATCTAAAGAAGCATCCAATTGTTAACTTGTATTGAGGAAGATTGGCCCCATTATTCTCCACTTCAATCAATTCGTACAATGTGACGTCTCCCAAATCATCTCCTGCGAAAAATGATTTGGTTCCTTTAATCCAACAGATACAGCAAATCCCTGTACTGGGTCTCAATATCGAAGTCGTATTGATGGTCCGAGAACCATCCAAATAAATCATTATTCTTCCGGTTTTCGTACCTACTGCCAATATATCGTCATGGCTGTAGGACACACATGAAACAATTTCATCCATTGTTTGCAATGGAGTGGTACCTGTCTTGTTACTCCATGTGTACACCACTGTTCCAAGTCCAACAGCAATGCGATCGCTCTTCCTGCCCCAAGAAACTACGTTGGCATAAAAGTCGTTTCTCAACCCTGGAGCATCCAAAACTTTGAATTTGACCTCTGTCTTTACCCTTTCTTTGGCGCTTGTGACTAGACTCGAGGAGCTTGCAATGGTGGAAGCATTTATGTCCTGCTGGGCTGGTTGCTTATTTTCGATCAAGTCTCCAATTGTTTTCCGTTTGTTATTGGAGAGTCTAGATGGTCTGAAATTGAGAATCCGGGATTTGATCTTGAATCCTAAAGCTTTGGCTACGCTCACTTTGTGGACGCTCTCATCCTCTCTCTGAGAAGACACTATTTCTGATTCTTCATTCACGGATATATCATCAAATCTTCGGGTAAAATCCTCATCTATCATCGCACCTGGTTGTCTAATTGAAGATTCATGATTTGCACGAATCAAGAAGTTATCATCTCTAATTGAAAAGGGGTTATCAAAGAACCCGTTCTCCCCTGTTATAGGACTTTGTGTTGCATTGTTGTTGGGACGGAAGCCAGAAGACTTGGTGATGATACTACGATAGTATCCTTGATTCCCGTTATCCTCTAAGGTTGAAATGAATCGATCAGTGATATTGTCATAGTTCAAGTCGTTTTTTGTTGTATAGTTGTGACTTCTATGAGATTTGTGCGATCCATATTTGCCAATTTGCCTATAGCTCATATTTTGGCGGTCAAGGGAAAAGTGGCAACTGAAAGAACAGAGCAATTTGTAAAGCAAGGTTTAGCAAAGTATGATCTATAAATAACTATAATGTAAACTAGTATGTTTTATCCGTCAACTAGCGTTAACATCTAAAATAAATACTTGTAGTGAGCGCATCAGCTGCGCGCGGCTGTGTGATTTCCAAATCGGGAAATTTTGCGGAGACATACAGATCAATTTTAGACACTAAAACTTTCTGCATGGAAACTAAAACCACAGTCGTTGGCCCAGAGACGAACGTTGTTGACGAGTCCGATTGGTCCAGCTCCAATAACCCAAGTAGATTCATCAAGTTCTCCGCCTCTTTCCTGGAACCTTTGACTCCTGTTTCTGAGAAATTGTTCGTTCAAAAAGAGATCGTCGTTAACGTCAGATCCTAACAACTTACCATTGGACTTCTTATAATTCAGAGTATGGTCTTTGTGTTCAATAGTTGCCTCATTACAACAAATCGATTTACCTGTTTCAAGATCGGTCAAAGGACCAATACACGAAGATCCAATGCACCAGTTATAATAATGAAGACCTAATCTTGGTCTGCCAAATTCGATTCTGCAAGCGAGTCCTTTCAAGATCCAATAATCTGCTAGATCATCATACAGCCCCGATGAAGAAGATTGTGGGAGACTGAATGATCCGCGATTTTGTGAGGATCCGGAAGGCGAATCCAAAAAGCCTGAGTATAAAGAAGACTGCCTTGGGACTGTAGGTTGAGGGTTCCGGCACTTTCCGTCAAGATCCAAATCAACATTTTCAAATTTGTCTTCTTCCTCAGCGGTATAGCCTGATTTGGCAGTTTCATGATGAGTCCGTAAGGAAATATAGCTTATTCTACTTTTGGCAGCCAGCGTCATATGAGTCCAGTCTGGATCAGCATCACTTGTTGAGCTGTAGCTAGTTTTCAGCTGTGCAATAGGTGACTTCTCGTGGTATTGAGGTGAGTGATTACCTTGAAGAACCTCTTCCTGGTTAGAAAGCTCGGTTTGTCTGGTTATGCGATGTAGTTCCCTTACAGCGCGCTTGAAACTGTAAATTTCTTCTCCGCTGTACCTTCCAGTAATAAAAATGTCTATGCAATCGTCGTTAATTAGAATATTTTGGAAAGAATCCAGGACCTTCAGATCCTCGTGATCTCTCAAAACCCAGATGATCTTGACATCGACACCGTTGTAGCTCAATGTTCTTAAAATGGGGAGCGCAAAACTTATCGCGGATCCTCCAACAACAATGAGACATTTTTTGATTTTAGTGCGTACTAAAAGCGAGCGTGGATTTGGGGATTGGATCGGTTTCATAAAATGCAAATGAGGTAGATAAACTCCCGTGATGATGTATTTTTTTTCTGGAGAAAGGTTGAACCTTCCCTTTCTCACAATTAGTTTCTGTTCGTCGTCAAAGGGGAGGGTTGCAATGGTATATGGGTGCTGAATTGGGACAATCACGTTTTTCCAGAATTGCTTCAAATAGTTTGATTCATCGTACTCAATCATCCTTATATGAGTACCTGGAATACTTGATTTAACAGCCAGACTAGAACTTGGGAATGAAACCAATAGTATATTATCCGATAATTGTGCCACATCGATAGAACTTATCTTTGAAATCCTGAATTTGAAATAGATTTGGAATAACAATATTGCGGCGTTCAAAAGGGTGAGGTATGGAATCGGAGGACGAACATGAACATAAAGGGTTAATATTGCAACCCATGTGCAAATGTAGTGACATGCAAAGAAAAAATTGTACACCTTCCTTCGCACTTTTGGAAGAGAGGTGATCATGATAATCAAGAAGGCAATCAAAGCGTATATTCCAAAAAGATTATCTCTTTTCCAAATCTTTGGGATAGTATCCCGCTTGAAAAAGACCCAAACGTAAATCGCCGTATGGATAACGCTTTGCAATATGACTATTCGAGAGATCCATTTGTGAACTGGGAGTAAGGAAAGATACAACGTGTCGGGTAAGGGAGATGGACGAATAGTTAGAAACAATAGCGTGGGCAAGCTATATGTGGCCACTCTTCCCAGTCTTGCGGCTAGAAACTGAATATCTGAATAGAGTTGAATGCATGAAAGGATTCCGAGAACTATCAACCAAAATATAATAATCTTGATTACACCGAAATTCAAGGTGAAATAGTTGTTCCTGATGCGCATGAATTGGAACCGGCGCACAATTCGACTGTAAAGGCTAAACGCTAAAGGCTTGGAGTATCGATTCCAATAGGGGATCAAAATTATTAGGGCAATGGTTATCGCCAAAGTCCAATAGCCATACTTGACGGTAATAGCTTTTCGAAGGGCTTTACGTTGATCAGATAACTCCTGTGACGGAAGTCTTGGAATCCAATCCCATGCCATGGTATAGATCAATTTGAACGGAGTCCAGTAATAAGAAAATAATTACTAATTCAAATTTGATACTCGTGCTATCTTGAAACTTTTTGTGATCTACCAGGACCCGATATCAGCGGCAACCAACGGCTAAGCATTTTACCGGGATGACGTAAAACTAGAAATTCAAATTGTTGTTATCACGTGGTTTTAATTGGGGGTTTTAGATACTCCTTGGACCGTTATTTGATTGCACATAAATAAATGACAGATATAGCCAAATATTTGGTCGACCCCCTTGCACCAAATTGGGGGCCCGCGAATTCTTTCCCCCGCGAGGGCTTCGTGATTTTGCACGGGCAGTGGCCCTGGTGTCACCGGCCAGCTGCCGTAGTGGTGAATTTTTCATTTTGAAAAAATTTTTAAAAACCAGACCTGTATCTACAGTTAGTTTACTATACCTGATCAAGATGGCTGACTTTTCTCTCACTCAGGAGGATCTGCAATTGCTGATCGCTGCCAACGCTCACTTGGGCTCCAAGAACACCAACGTTCACAACACCTCATACATCTACAAGACCAGACCAGACGGTGTTAACATCATTAATGTTAACAAGACCTGGGAGAAGATTGTTCTTGCTGCAAGAATCATTGCTGCTATTCCAAACCCAGCTGATGTTGTTGCTGTCTCTTCCAGAATCTACGGCCAAAGAGCTGTGCTTAAGTTTGCTTCCCACACTGGTGCAACTGCCATTGCCGGAAGATTCACTCCAGGTTCCTTCACCAACTACATCACCAGATCTTTCAAAGAGCCAAGATTAATCATTGTGACAGACCCAAGAACTGATGCTCAAGCTATCAAGGAGTCCTCTTACGTGAACATCCCAGTTATCGCTTTGGTTGACTGTGATTCTCCAGCTGAGTACATTGATGTGGCTATTCCATGCAACAACAAGGGAAAGCACTCCACTGGTTTGATCTGGTGGTTGCTTGCTAGAGAGGTCTTGAGACTCAGAGGTACTCTTTTGGACAGAGAAGAGCCATGGGCTGTTATGCCAGACTTGTACTTTTACAGAGACCCTGAAGAACCAACATACGAGGCCGGTGCTGCTGACGAGCTTGCTGACGCTGATGAGGCTGCTGTCGAGACCGGTGAAGCTGAGTGGACTGCTGAGCCAACCAACGCTGACTGGGCTCAGTCATCTTCTGCTGCCGACTGGGCTGCTGAGGGTGCTGAGCAGACCGAGAACACTGAGTCGTGGTAATTTTAGATACTATCTCTCTATCTGTTAGCAAAAAAACCTTAAGTCAAGTAATACATATTGGTGAAAAATAGGTCGATCGTCTGATCGGCGCTGTAATAAATTAAATTTCTTGAAGTATTCACCTCTTGTTTATGGTTGTCTTTTAGTATTGTTCAAATTGATTTTCGAAAGTGTTCTTTTCCGATTCTCAGTGGTGCTGTTATTGCTGACCGTGATATTTCTTTCTATTCTACGATTTATTATCCGGTTCTTCACAACTCCCATATTATCGCTACCAAGAGAACAGCATTGACCCTATATGCAAAAGCCCACTATATCAATATTTTGGCCCTCTGATCTCCTAGGTTCTACCCTGGCGGAAAACTTGGTTGTCGTAGGGTACAAATTGAGTACCAAATACGTCGTGATTGATTATGTCCCGTATTCAAATTTCAAAAAGCTCGATCTCAAAATAGCCAAGAATGATTTGTGTCTGGAAATCCTTGGAACGCTCAATTTTCATCATCTCAATTATAGGATGTTCAAGTTTGATGATGAAACACAAAATCCTATTCTTGAGGCCAATGAGAACCTAATTCTGTTCAAGCCGCCTCTTTGTAAAAAGATGGAATATTACTCGATAGAACCAATTGCTGTCGATATATTTTGGACACAGTCATCAGGTGAACTTATAATTGATCTTGATGATTACTCTCGAAAGCTGGCCTTTCATTTTGATGATCGTCCGAAACAAAATGATCTCAACGAGATCATGAAGTTTATCAATTTGACAGAATACTCGAGATTCAAGCTAATGACTTGTCGCAACAACAGAGCATCCTTGTATTCAGACACTCGAGACCAAATTTCTGAAATTTTGAGGGCATTGGTCGCTGTACTCTATTCTGCCACCATCCAGTCATTTTGCAAACTGATGGTATGTCTACTTAATTATCCTCTATGGAATAGCCCAGAAGTGGGGGATCCTGTAACCTTATGCACATCAAGTTTCATGTTCCATCAACTCAACTTCAGATTTAAACAGTTTCAAAATCTCCCTGTTCAATTACAAAAACTGAGAAATGCCCAACTGGAAACCGAAAAACTAATCATCAAGGGAACAAAGTTCTCTCCTAGTGTCTACATCAAGTTTTACAATACCTTATGGCTCATATTTAATGATTTGCTGTTAGGCTTAATGGCATCAAGCTTGCTTGTTAATTACCATGAGTCATTGGTGACAATGATAAATTACTGCATATCCAAATTTGAACACTTTCTGATAAACGTGATCAAGTGGCTCATGAATTCTCCAGCAGGCTTCAAACTTAACAATGAACTCGCTGAGTTTTTCGGTGAGCTTTTCATGTGGGTTTTAGAGTTTTGGAATGACTTTGTCTTACGAGCTTTCGTTCGAAACTCTTCAATGACTCTCACACTTTTGAGTATCATGATCAAATTTTGTGGACTCAACTTCCTGATAGCTGTATCCATAGACTGTCTGAATCTGGTTACTTTCCATTTGCACTGCTTCTACTTTGCGTCGACAAGAGTGTTCAATTGGCAGTCGCATATATTACGCTCGTTGTTCAGATTGTTTTATGGCAAGAAGTATAACATTTTGAGGAACAGAATTGACACCAATAATTACGAATTTGATCAGCTTCTCTTTGGAATCATTATATTTACCTTACTGGTATATTTATTGCCCACGGTCATTGCGTTCTATTTGAGTTTTGTGATAGGAAGGTTAACGATTGTTGCTTTCAGTACTTTGTTGGAGTTTATGCTGGTCAGTCTGAATCATGTTCCGATTGTTGTCTTGTTACTAAAAGCTAAACATAAGGAACGACTCCCAGGCGGAATAGTATTTGAACCTTTGAAGGCGAAAGATGGTTCTTGTTATTTCAAACTCATGGCCAGGCCATTGAGTCTGAAAGAGATTTTCGACAGTCATGTCAAATCTATGATCAATTTCAACTTAATCAATCTAAGAGAGTTCTATGGTGATGATTCGGCAGTCCAGATAAGTGATATTGCAGAGCAATGGAAACGAATCTCCTTGATTGGCATCTCGCGCAAGATTCTAATTGGGGAATTCATCACCAGCTTTGACTACAAGAAACTCTTTTAATGCATACTAATAATCACGCTTTTTTTATAATCTAGTAATGTATATGTACAATCATTTCTTGGCTCCATCTGGAGCTTTGGTCTTCTTAGGCGCACCTTTTCCTCTCCGTCTCAACATAGCAACTCTTTTCTGCCTGTATTCTTCATCCTCATTAACAAGTTTGAAATCATCCACGGCCCAAAGCTTCGATAGCTTAAATGCCGAAGGAAAGTCAGCCGGTCCGTAATAGTTGGATATGATTTGTCCTTTGAGAGGCTTTCTGAGTATTTTGGCACCTGTCCGCAAAAGGTTTGGATTATATGTAGTTCTGAAGATCTCGGATCGTAGTTTGGCCAATTTTTGTAGCTTGGCTGCCGGCGGACCAGATACCAGTCGAAGAGACATACTGAACAATTTGTTGAAGCACAAATTATTTTTGTTAATTTTTCAGCAATAAGTCTGCACTGCCACATGTGGCACAAGCTTTAATTTGGATCAAATTAATTACTAACTGTGGTACTGATGGAAAGGAGAAACTTCTTTGGCGATCTGGCCTTAGTGACCAATGACCTTTCGAGGTTTGTGCCTTTGGGAGTCATTTTTCTAAAAGATCGGCCGCCTCTTCCTTGCAAGGGTATTGAAGCGGATGACGGTTGGTACTGGTTGGAATTGCCTTATCAAGGAGATGTCAACCTGGAATGTGGACTTGGACTAAGTCGGCTGATGAATGATTTGAGATATATGAACGCTAAATCTCATCTAAGAGTCACTTATATGCCCTTGAAGTCGCAGATAACTGTCTTGAGATTATATATCTTGCAATCTGATTTAAAAGAGTCCAATCTTACAAGTCACTATCAGACCAATTATATGCGTGGAGGACGTTCAATTTCCTGGCATGACAAAATGTACCGGACAATAGTAACAAATTTGATCAAAGTGCTCGATTATACCGAAACTGCATGGAATATATCATCCAATTCTGAGTTTCTTAATCATGTTAAAAAACACAGAGTCTTACTTTTCAGTTCAATGTCTCAATATAAGCCTTTTAACTACTCAGATTTGGGAAGAACTTATCTTGAAGACACATTCGAACATCATTTGAAACGGCTGGTATCACAATCATCGTACTCCAGCAACCCCAAAACAGAGGCCATTAACGATTTGGAAGCCAAATTAATTAACATCTATAGCAGGATTGTTTCTCCAGCTTTCGTTACAGATCAAATGTATCCAGATCATAAAACTGTTCTTGAAGAGGTTTTAGACGGAAAAGTCCCAGGTCTTAAGAGTGAATTGTACAACTATCAGAGAAGAAGCGTAGCCAAAATGTTTGAAAAAGAAGTGAGCATCAGACAGGTTCTTCTTCCAAATTTGATTTCCTTTCAACGCTCCGAAAAATCCTATTATATGGACTTGCAATCGCTCAAGTTCAAGATCGAGCCCTCCTACTATGAGACTCCCAGAGGAGGGATTTTGGCGGAAGATATGGGTCTCGGAAAGACTTGTATTTGCTTGGCATTGGTTTGCCTTTCTAAATATCAGTTGTCTGAGATTCCCAGAGAACATCTTACAAAATCGACCTATAAAACGGTACCCAGTCTTGTGGATACCTGTGTGAACCACATTAATAAACGTTCAATCGAATGGAAACAATTTTACGACGAGCTACCAAGAGCTTGTGTGAGAAAGCTGGAGGCAAGTCACGGGTATTTTGAAGTGTCTGAATTTAAGATCCCTAATTATACCACACGCAATAATCATTTGGCCACTATGGAAACCAAGAGACTCTTTATTTCTTCTTCTTCGTTGATCGTGATTCCAGATAACTTATTTCACCAATGGAAGATTGAAATACGCAAACACGTTCAAGATGGCTATTTGAAAATTCTTGAGATTCATGGACAAAAGGAACTACCCAAAGATGTGCTTGAAATTGTCAAATATGATGTCGTTTTAATATCTTTGAACTGTTTCTCCCGACAATCCGAGAATGCTGACTCAATATTAAGATCCGTATATTGGAAACGACTCATCATTGATGAAGGTCATTCAATGAATTCTAAATCTACGAGAGCAGTTCTTTTGTCGAAGCAACTAGCTGTCGAACGCAAATGGACCATCACTGGTACTCCGACTTCTGGTTTGACCAACTTACATGTGGAAGAAAAGGAAACAGAGTATACTGTCAAAAGAAAATTCAATGCTAGGGACGACTTGCTCAAGCTGGGATCTGTGGTAAGCAATTTTCTTAAGATACATCCTTGGAGCTTGGACCCCAAATTATGGCTGAATAGCGTGATCAAACCTTTTGAAACCAACAGTTTGAATGGAGATCTTCAATTGACCCAAATTCTCCAAAATCTGTTAGTCAGACATACTGTCCAAGATGTTGAAGTAGATATCAAGCTTCCAAGACTTGTGCATCAACCTGTATTCTTGAAACCGTCGTTTTTTGACAAACTTTCGATCAATTTATTTATTTCAGTTCTGGCTACCAATGCCGTGACTTCGGAACGGACTGATAAAGATTATATGTTTCATCCATCTAATAAGACCGCTTTGAGGCGGCTGATCAATAATTTACAGAAAGCTACATTTTACTGGACTGGATTTTCGATTCAAGATATCGAAAGTTTACTCAGCATTTGCAATTACGCTATTAAATCTATCAAATCTGGGTATTCAGAAGCTGATATTCAACTTCTGGAAAACTCCATTTACACTGCAAAGGTTGCACTCAGCAATTCGCGGTGGAGAACAGCTTGCAGTGTCCATGAAATGAGCTACTTTGTGTCAAATCTTCCTCAGATGTTCCACAAAACCATGTCGGTCGCAAACTACGAGCACGAATTGGACAATTTTTATAATCCCATTGGTGTTTATGGGTATCCACAATTGAACTCGATACAAAAACTGTTTTACAAAAACCGATTGGTAGAATCAGCAGATGCTTTTGAGGCCAGGCTAGAAGAAACCTCCAAACAATTTTGGGTAAGGTATTGGAGATCTTCAGATTCCAAGGACTCGGGACGAAAAGGACCTACTAGACCATCTAATCAGGACAGTATTGACTTGGAAAGTATTAAGTTGATCAATCATGAGCCAAACTGGGTCGGTGGCTTCGATCCAGCATTTGAAGAGAAAAAAATGACCCCTGCTACCAAAAAACGCAACACTCGACAATTTAACAATCTAGATAATCAATCACCACGGAAAAAGATAAAGTTTGTGCCCCAAGGACGCAGTACTCCAATGACTCCAGATCCAGTGATTCCCGAAGGAAACTTTGCATCCAATCTTCGGCATGCTCAAATTTTGGGGACAGCTTCGATCAAACTATCATATCTGACTTCCCGATTGTTAGAAAACCAGTATCTGGGAATCAAATCCCTTGTGTTTTACGAGTTTGAAAACAGTGCCTATTATCTTACTGAGTTGATGGATCTTTTGGGAATGAATTACCTGATGTATTCTACTTACGTCAAAATTGCTGAACGATCGAACAACCTGACGAAATTTGATTTATGGGACACATCCCTCAATGGAGGCATTGTTTTGGTGATGGATGTGAAATTGGCTTCACACGGGCTGACCATTATTTCTGCCACAAATGTGTTTTTTATCAACCCTATTTGGAACAAAACCATGGAAGCTCAAGCTATAAAGCGGTCACATAGAATTGGACAAACCAAAGAAGTTCATGTGGAGACGCTCATTCTGGAGAATACTATAGAGCAAGAAATGTATCAAAAACGAAGTCGGGAGACTGAAGAAGAAGGAAAAGAGCTAATCGACAATTCAGGAATGCAAGAGTATATTATGCGATTTGAGTTTTTGAAATTATATGATCAGTTTCATCAGGAATATGAACCTGTGCGCTCTCCTACAAACCATGAGACCAAACTAGGTGACGATTGGAATCAGTATGACGATGGGTTGAAACTATTTGGCACTCAAAGTGATGTTTCTGACGGAGTTCGTACGTGGAAACTGCCACTCTTCACCGAGCAAAGTCTCATTCGAACAACGGAGAACGAATCCAAATTAAAGGACGAAATTATTGATATATTCAAC
This sequence comes from Ogataea allantospora, assembly GCA_030572655.1. Classification (NCBI taxonomy): domain Eukaryota; kingdom Fungi; phylum Ascomycota; class Pichiomycetes; order Pichiales; family Pichiaceae; genus Ogataea; species Ogataea allantospora. The sequence continues at coordinate 64,330 of JAJMAM010000007.1, forward strand.
ACCAAGTTTGAGGCCTCCGTTGAAAAAAGTGGGACAGCTGAAATTTTGACCAAGCTGAAGAGTCGACGTAAAAGTGTGCGATTTGGATAACTTTAAAAGCTACGCAAGATGAGGGTACCATCGATAGATCCGCTAACAAGCATATCGCGACAAACATCAATATCTAAAACGGTACCTAGATGGCCATCCAAACGAGAAATCAATCTTCTGCTGCCAAACTCCCAAATATATGCATGAGCATCATTGGAACCACTGATCACATACTCATTTCCGTCAGACTTTTTAATAATCTGACTGCGAACCAAATAGTCATCAGGTGAACCTTTAGACCCATCAAAAATATATGGTTTGGCGCGCATGCCTTTAGTGAATAATCTAGCATCGTAATATTTGATACTATTATCCACAGATCTGGACAGAAGATATGATTCGTCTGGAGATATGCATAACGAGGTGACATTGTTTGACTGATTGGTTTCCGTCCAACACAGTTGATCGGGTTTTTTCATGTCGTAGCATGTCACTGCTGGATCGATTCCAGCAAGATATACCCGGCGACTGTTGGAATCTATGGTACAAGATAGTATAGGACATTTGGCGGAGATGGTAGCTATTTCGAACCTTGAGCGAGAATCCCATAATTTTGCAGTACAATCATCTGAACATGTTATGATTGTATCATTCTGAGAATTCTGGAGTTCATTGATACACATCATATGATGAAAAGTCTTGATCTTTTGGTTTTTATTGATGTCAAATATGCATGCAGTGGAGTCTGCAGAAGCCACAAAAACCTGATTTTCATTCAACTGGGACCACCTTATACAGGTTATTGCAGATTTCGTGACATTCGTGAAACTGTAATTGTATTCTAACTCCTCTTTTATCAACTCTGGAGCTTCAGGAACTCTCCAAATGGCCAAAGTCCTATCCACACCTCCGGAGGCGAGAAGTTCCCCATTCTCATTGAATCTATTGGTCAATATTGGACCTTTGTGACCGCTGAACCTCAAACAAAACGGGTGATTGCCATTTTCTTTTAACACAAGAGACATCTAGCTAAATATCTTGACAAGCTAAAAATTAAATCGACGCGACTGTCCCTCCCATATTAAGTTATGTAGCCCTGCCATCAGGCCCAAACTCTGCAGTGTTGATTTTTCATTGGGCAACCATAAGAATCTTATACTTATATTACCCATTGAGAAACATGTTGTCCAGAACTATTGCCTTGACTTCTAGATCCACTAGAGCCTCCCTTGTGAGATTCTATTCCGAGGGTTCCACCGGTGCTCCTCGTTCGGATGGATCTTCCGACGCTTTCACTGTAAGTATTAAAAGCGATATCCTGATTGATCATAACTAACGATTATTAGAAACGTGAAAAGGCTCAAGAAGATTTCTACATTAAGAAGCATCAAGCTGAGCAAATTGCCAAGTTGAAGGAGGAATTGGCTAAGCAAAAGTCTAAACTCGATGAGTTGGAATCTTCTTTGAAGAAGTAAGTAGCAGAGCTTGCAAGACTTATTCGATTATCTAGTACGTAACGTTACGAATACTTATTTACACAACATCAACATTAAGTCAATTTTGGTCTCTTGACGTTGTCCAATAAAGCAGCCTCGTCGTCAACAGGACCTGGGCCTTCGTTAGCGCTTAAAAGTGGCGTAGAGATATCTGCATGGAAATCTTTGATAATGGAGTCAACATCGTCAATGTTCAAAGGTCTGACATCTCCTAGCTTCTTGATCTTGGTGGTAACCTCTTTGACTTGATCATCGGACAAGTTCAAGTTCAATTGTTCGACTCTGCTCTTGATAGCATTCCATCCTGTCAATCTGTTGGCAAAGTGTATGTATCTGGACAGACCGAAATCTGAAGGGTTCAAGATCTCATACGTAGAAGGATTGGCGAGAATAGCCTTGGCGTGGATACCAGCCTTGTGAGTGAAAGCACAGAAACCAGTAATTGGGTTGTTGAATGGAATATTCACTTGCACAGCTTCAGCAACCAAGTTCTCGAGATCCCTCAACTTGTGTAGTTTATATTTGGACAGAACGTACTGTCTATCAGCAGCTATCATTCTGGCCATGAGACCTCCCAGTGGAGTGATACCGTTTCTCTCTCCAATTCCAAGCACAGAAACATCGATCAATTTAGCACCGGCCTCCAAAGCAGTATAAGCGTTGGCAATGGCACAACCGGTATCATTGTGGAAATGGCACTCGATATCACACGAGACAACAGATTTCAAAGTCTTAACAAGTTCATAAACCTGTCTTGGATTGGCACATCCAACAGTATCAGCAATACCAACTCTGTTCACACCAATTTTGTCCACAGTCTTATAAATGTTAAGCAAGTCGACAATGTCAGATCTGAACGAATCCTCAGATGAGAATCTAATCTCAATACCTTTGGATTTGACAAACTCAATCACCTCAATAGCGGATTTGGTAATGTAGGACATATCTTTACCGTGGGAGTATTGTCTCAAAAACTGGGAGGTACCAATAACAACATCAACACCATCAACACCAGTTTCGACAGCAACCTTTGCATCATCCATGTGACATCTGATATGAGTCAAAATCTTTGCTTTCAAGCCTAATTTGCAAATAGCTTCACAATCAGCTCTACTCTGCTCAGAAGCTACAGGAGAAGTCAACTCAATATAGTCGACTCCAAAGTCATCCAGAGCCTTGGCAATTTCGATCTTCTTTTCAGTACTGAAAAAAGCATTTGCAAATTGCTCACCTTCTCTAAGGGTAGACTCGATCAACTGGAAAGATCTAACATTAGAAAGATAGTCGCTTGGGTTTGGTCCGTATGGGTTCACCTGGACCTTTTTATGCTGTTCCTCAGAAACTTTATGATATTGTTCTGTCATGTTAGTTATTTTTTCACCGCTAAACTTACCCATAGATGACATTTTTAAGTTTCGTTTCTTTTAGATAAATTTCCGCCTCTTAAATTTGTCATAGATAAAATTTTTGTATCGCGAAAATTTGATTACTTATACATAGGTCATTTATTTTACGATAAATATTCATAACCAGTCCCATCATCGTCACGAGCAAGGTACTGTTCGTCGATAAGCACCTCAATGGCTTTCTTGATATCTGCGACAGTTGGTTTGAACCTATCTATCATCTTGTAAACTTCGCTAGTCAATTGCTCGTGCTTGTATTGCTTTCTTGCCTTCATCACTCTCACAATAGAAGCCTTCAAGATTCCATGATGTCTCATTTCAATTTCTGTGTTGGTATCCTTCTCTTCATTCTTTGAATCAGTAATCTTCACACCAAGCGCAAAATTGACCTTGATCCGCTTGGATGTATACTCCTTGACAATGGAAAAAGTAGTAAGTGGCTTACCCATAGCCTCCTCACCAGGAGGATTTTGAACAAGGAGCTTATTCTTCACAAGAGGACCAATATTGGCTTTGAATACATCAAGAGGGGCTGCTGTAGCCTCTAGCAATTCGGTTCCACTCAATGTGTCGGCCTCATTGAATGGATATAAAATTGCAAGTTGAAACAAGGTCACAGTAAACAGAAATGGAGGCTTTCCAGGCTTCGATATATTGGCCTTTAGTTCCACTTTCGAACGATTCCAGATCCAGCTCAGCTGTCTACCAGGGAATTTGGATTGATAAATAGAGGCAAATTTCTCCTGGGTATTGATCAACATTTGAGGAAGAAGAATTGATTCGTTACTCTTGTTGAAAATTGACTGCCACGCCCCAGAATCTAGAATTCTTGGCTCTAAATCAGACACGTACTCTTTTGGATTGGTTTCCTTCATGATTGCATCCTTGTAGATTGAACCTAGATCCCTAGAAATCCGGATGTCGTTGAACATATTTGTGATTTTATTGGTATATTCTTGAGTGTTTGCAGCCCTCAATTTACCAATGATCAACTCTTCTCTTTCTCCATCCTCAGGTGTCATAGTAGAACCCATGAGTCTTTTAGACAAAAATCTTCTGTACCAAACTTCAAAGCTCTCCTTATCGTCAATAAATTTGAATATGGTCATGAGCTCATCAACAGACATATCCTCTGGTTTCTTTCTGAGCATTTCGTCCGCATACTTGGCAAGCAAATCAGGGGTTTTGGATTTAGACTTGTCTTTTGCCGTAGCAATCGGGTTGGTATTGATGAAAGATTGACAAGCGCTATCCAATGCTTTCACGAAAGCCTCGTTATTATCAAAAGATTCTTTTACCACTCCTTGAAACTTCTGATAGATTCTGAGTAGAGTTTGAATATATGCTTTTGCATCAACATCAAATGCAGGACCCTTCTTGACTTTTGATTTGACCTCGTCCTCGGGGGCAAGTTCCTTCTGTTGAGCAGCTAATTGTAACTTCAGTTCCTCAACTGCATTTAGACCTTGTTGTCTGATGTACGCTTGAAATTGCTGCAGTAGGGGATCGATAGTCATTGGCACTCTTTTCAATAGGTTATGCATTCTTCTAATATCTGAATATCTGGCTTGGTCAAGTAGAGCAGTCAATTCTGAACGAATGATATCTGCATGATTGGTGATCAACACCTCATTCAAGCAATCATTAAGAGGTCTTCTAGTATGGTCATTCAACTCTTCCAACCTCTTGAGTTCCTCTTCTATTCTTTGTTCTGCCTTTACCAAATAATTGACAACTCCATATTCTTTGATGAAATTTTGAGACTCCTTAGCATAGAAATTATAAGTCTCAGTGAGAAACGATTTTTCAAAGTCGTTGATGTAAACAGACAAATTCTGCTTCTTCAGATCATTGACATCAAATCCAAGAAGCACAAATGATTTAATTGCCACGCTCAAATTTCCTATGGATTCAATCTTGTTCAAGCGTTGGTCTCGGATTTGTTCCATTATCTCAGACATCAAAGTCTCTAGGTCGGTATGAAATTTGTAATCTCTCCAAGAAAGTAGACACAAACTCAAGATATCATAGATCTCTCTATGGCCATCGCCTCTTTCTTTTGTTACCCAATATCGATTTATGTAGTCAAGCACATCATTGAGTCTTGTGGATCCAATTAGGAATCTCTCCCAAGTTCTAATGTAAAATTGCAGAAAAGTCTCTCCCTCCTTCTGTTTCATATTCTCCAAATAAAACTTCAAATAGGTCTTCAGTTTAGCATACAATTCTCCACCCACAAGTCTGACTGAGCCGTCGCCAGGTCCCACTCCAGCACTTGAGGCGGTGGGTCTTCTGGAGGAAGCTGCAGTACAATAGTCATAAACTTTAGTGTACGTTTGTGTATACATGAAGGAGTCAAGTGAGGAGTTCTTGTCATCTCCTAGGATGACATAAATGGCCGGTTCGATCTCCTTCCATGTTCGATCCAAAAATGAATTAGGCATGTTCCACTGATTATGAGAATTGCAAAGAAAAGTAATATACAACTATCAACAAGCGTTTCTCTTCAATTAGAGGGAAAGTAAGGTCTTATTCTTTTAATCGGATTCCCTTACGAACAATCCTTTATCTCTTGTTCCCTTTGTTTGTTTGCCACAAATGTTTTTTAGCTTGAAAAAAATAATTCGCGTGTAAATCAAGAGAGAGAGGATCCGAAATGAGAAGATTTAACTTCAGTAGCTGCTGTAAAATATAATGCGGTATATAATGCTATTAAAGTCTTTGATCGTTCCTGTTCACCATCTGGACCACTCTAATGATACTGATGGTGAATGTGATGCACCAAACGATAAGAATGATGAACAGAAAAGCTGCCAATGTCCTTTGCCGGTCACACATGGATACCAAGAGTCCATGGTTACTAGAGACATCCGAATTCTCTGTACAAACCCATCTGGAGTCGTAAAGTGAGTTGAAGCTGAGAGCCAAGTTTGCGGAGGAGAAGATAACGAAGAAGAGCTCGCACATTATCAATCTTAATTTGGCCTGCGGGTCCCGTAATCCAAGAGGTTGAGATGTAAATTCGTCATAACTGATGTAGAGTAGATATATTATGGCAACTGATTGAACAACGATGGCCATAACTGAGCTGGGTTGTTGTGATATGTGGTCTGAGTTTGCGAGTCTGTTGCTCAGAACCACTATTCTAGAAGCAATCCCCAACGCTATGCACGAAAGTAGTAAGGTAAATATTCTGAAGAATAATGGAATGTACGAGTTGTTCATCATAATATCGTAGAATCGAGGCTTCCATTCCTTTTTGTTTTCTGAAATCCAGTAGCCAGCCTTCGATCGATATTTGGCATGATCGTAAGGACCCGAATTATTCCCCTTGTAGTCGTCTGTCTCCATGTAAGACGAAAGAGGACCGTTATACATTCGACTCAACTTTTCTTCACCCTTCCATTCTTCATCCAGCTTATAGCTATCGAAAATGTTGTCGTTCGTTTCCGTGCATAGTTGGTTTGGCACATAGGCGTCTGTTTCTTGGAAAGTAGAGAGAAATCGGCTCCAATTATGCGGACCACTGTCTTTCTTACCTAACTTGGCCGCAGTGGTCATCTTCTCACTAGAAGTCTGATCTAGTACATAGGCGGGAACGGGATGGATTTTATGTTGGTAATGCTTGGGCGTCTTCTGGAAGATATCAGGACCATTAGTTAAACCGCTGGATAATGTATTTGAGTTATTGCCAGAGCCCGAATTGCTCGAATCCGAATTTGGATCCTTCATCTAGTGGTTTCCAGTAGTTTGTTCTTTGATGTCACAATCTTTACGCTCACGTACGAGCAAACCAATAAATTGTCTTCACGGTAAATTGAAAGTTTACTAGATAAAATAAGTATGTGAGACAAACACTTTTACATATCTTACATCCTTACCCCACGACATGTTTTAATGTCATATTTAAATATCGCCATTTATTCTCTAGATAAAGGCTCAAATACTCAATAAACTTGATTTTTCATATCATCAATAAGAAGGTGGTCATAGAATTCGCTTTGAGAGCATGTGAGCTTCTGGTTAAATTTAGGGTGTTTCAAATAATTAAAATAGCAGAGTAATAATTCTGTAAGCTTCACTATCTTTACTATATAATGCAACAAGAAAGTCATGTGTAGTTAATTATGAATTCTTTTACCAGATCATATAAGATCATATAGTCACCTCAGTTCCATATCCAACAACCTTGTTGTCTCCGGAATCCGAGTTTCACTTGAATTCGGCCCAGCGTGGATCGAGCTGACGTAATCCAAATAAATTAATTGGGAGCAATTAATAACATTAAATCAATACCTTAAAACGTCACATTATTTGTGCACGTTGTCCTGCCACCGTTAGCAAAGAGAACGTTCGATCATGATACGAATGGGAAATATTGGACTTTCTGGGATGAAATTGTCATCTAGACATTACTCCTTGATGCAAAACATCCAGACGGAGGTCAAATCTCACCCTATTTACATGGTTTGCCTACCAATAACTACCAAAAAGTTATTTTTCTACTGCAAGTATACGTCCAAAGCACTTCCAGATGGAAAGGAAGGGTTCGATGTAAAGTTAGTGAATTGGGCTACCAGGGCTTGGACCAAGATGGAAAATTCCGAAAACCGTATAAACAAATCTATCGTTCGACTTGTTCAGCGACTTTTGAGTGAAATTCCTTGGCTAGAGACTTGTTTTCGATCGATTCCATCACAGAACAAAATCTCGCGATATTTGAAGGACTTCCACGCTGCAGAGGCCAAACAGCTAGAGAAGGCACATGATCTCAAAGTCCATCCCAAGCAAGTAGCTCAATTGGATCTTTCGCCCGAAGATTTGGAACAAATTCCTTTGTATTATCCATCTTCGTTGGTTCCTAGCGAGAAAATCAACAGTGAATTACAAACAGAATTGCAGAAAGGTGAGGCTTATCACAAAAAATGGCTAGTTATTGATCTCTCATTGCTCCCAATAACTCTTCCAGTGGCATTGGTTCCTGTTGTACCAAATGTTCCAGGATTTTACCTTGCATACCGATCGTATTGCCATTTTACTGCTTTAAATGGAGTTAAACATTTACGATACTTGATGGATCGAAGGGGCGCTGAAAAACACCATCTACAGATGATCGGACTGGATAAGGCTCACGACCTGTTCTTGGAAACAGAAAATATAGAAGTTAAGAAGAACGTGAACCAATATCTTGAAGGAGGTTCTGAGAAGGAGAAGCTATTACTCAGCGAGGATTCCATTAAGAAACTGTGCGAGGCATTCAATATTGAACAATTGGAAATAAATCTAAACTCTGCACTCTACCAGGAACGCAAGAGATTGGATAGTGAAGGCATTGTGCCAAAGAAGTAATAGACTTATATATAGTTTTGTATCGGCTACCATAATATTTATTTAAATTGTCACGTGCCCAAGACGAGGGCTCAGAGAAGAGGGTTTGCCTTAGACAATAAAATATAAGTTGCTGATCTTGGAATCTGAATACACACGACTATTTCGACGAGCTTCGCTCACTATAAGAATAAAATCTTTCAGCTTTGATTTTTTTATACCAAAAGTTATTATCCCAGGATGAGAGCTAAGTGGAGAAAGAAGAGAGTTAGAAGACTTAAGAGAAAGAGACGGAAGGTCAGAGCTAGATCCAAATAAGTAATTTCGCGGACGGAGAGTGACCTGAGCAATGGTTGAGATTGGAACCGTTTGAAGATATGGTTGTAGGTTGTCTCTTTCAACTGTTCGAATTGAAGCGTTATTCTCAAGCTTCTGGATATGCATTGAAAGTCTTTCCACTGTTTATATTTAGTGTGTCCGTTAATATACTTGAAATTGGATATTATCTTCTTCAGTAGCATCCAAACATCCAACGCAAATCATACCACGGTATATTCTCTGAAAGGTCATCTTGGTCGAATTGCTGAATACCATCAGGGTGGCTGCTACCAGTTTGTGGCTCCTTGGTCAATTCGGCCATATGTCGGTCAACGTCGAGTGGCGATGCGACAGTCACAGTAGCGTCTCTGTTAAAACTATTTCCAAACATAACTGTAGTAGTGCCCATGCATCTGAAGGAGTTGGAGTAATTGAAATCAGACGGAAAATCTCCAATATCAAAGGAGCTATTCATGTCCTGGATCCATTTCAAGGTGCTGGTCCCCAGTAACTGTTCTGGCTTGCTTGCTGGTAAAATTAAGGATTCATTTCTAACGCTCTCCGAGTCTGGCGCTGTAATTTTAAGCGATCGTTTACTGCCCATTGAAGCTAGTTGATAAGGGTGCTCCCCATCAAGTGCTGGGCCAACATTATTTTGACTGGAGGAAGGCCTCCAGCGAACCAGTCTTTCTTCCATCATGTCAATTAACCAGTGAGAGGCAGGAAATAATCTATTTGATTGCCGACGAATAACTTTTGATCTCAAAGTAGGAATTGCTTCTTCAGGGTCCAATGGATATGGCGGCTTATGTGTAGGTGACTCTCCGAATATAATCGTTACCCTAGAAGAGCCAGTGCTCGGTTCCATAAACAAGTTATCCTTTAATTGGGATAAATTATAAAGATCCTCGGCCCTTTTTTAAAAAGACGAGCGGTCGTGCGTAAACCATAGCAACGCTTTTAATTGGGTTTTGAACAAAACACCTACTTATTGAAATTGAGGGAGTGATGGCCAATTGATCTTCTCAATAAATAAACCTATAATTATTGATCTCAAGGCCAGTTCAGATATTAGTGTCCGCTATTTCATCAATTCCATTACGAATTTTACGTTTTTGTTTTAAAATTTTATCATTTGGAATACCGCTCCTCCTGTCATAAACATCCGATAAATCAGCATGGATTTAGATTCTGATATTCAAATGGAAGACGCTATTGAGCAGACTCAGCAGGAACAAGCTGAGAAGGGATCTTTGGTGTCTCAGGTTCCAATAACTACTCCGGATCCAAGTACCCAAATAGACACATTGGATGGTTGGATAGAAAAGTTAAGCCAATGCAAGCCATTGAGTGAGGATTCGATTAAGCAGTTATGCTCGATGGCGATCGAAGTTTTGAAGGGTGAAGAGAATGTTCAGCCTGTTCAAGTGCCTGTCACAATTTGTGGAGACATTCATGGACAGTTTCATGATTTGATGGAACTGTTCAAGATTGGAGGGCCTTGTCCGGACACCAATTATTTGTTTATGGGAGACTATGTCGATAGAGGCTACTACTCTGTGGAGACTGTGAGTTATTTAGTGGCCATGAAGGTTAGGTATCCAAACAGAATTACTATCCTCAGAGGAAATCACGAGTCAAGACAAATTACACAAGTTTATGGATTCTACGACGAATGTTTCAGAAAATATGGGTCAGCTAATGTTTGGAAGATATTTACCGATTTGTTTGACTACTTCCCAATTACTGCATTGGTGGATAATTCGATCTTCTGTTTGCATGGAGGATTGTCGCCTATGATTGAATCGATTGACCAAGTGAGAGAGCTTAATAGAATTCAAGAGGTTCCGCATGAAGGACCCATGTGCGATTTGTTGTGGTCCGATCCGGATGACAGAGGCGGATGGGGAATCTCTCCAAGAGGTGCTGGTTTCACTTTTGGTCAGGACATTTCGGAACAATTTAATCACACAAACGGCCTTTCTCTGATTGCTAGAGCCCACCAATTAGTCATGGAAGGTTACAGCTGGTCTCATCAAGATCTGGTTGTTACTATTTTCTCCGCTCCTAACTATTGCTATAGATGTGGAAACCAAGCCGCTATTATGGAAGTTGACGAAAATCATAACAGAGACTTTTTGCAATACGATCCCTCTGTGAGACCGGGTGAACCTACCGTGACCAGAAAGACGCCTGATTATTTCCTGTGACTTGCTTTCTTGTATTGTCCCTTATTTAATTGGTTTATTTGTATCACCAACACTCATTCATCATATTTCTTTGTATAAAACTATTTGACTATTTGGAAGCTCCATGGGACAGTCATGTGTACAGTTTTATCGTCGTCAACAAACTTCGAGACTGCGTTGTATGATCCCCTGGCCAATAATCCGCTAGGCGCCTCGACCTCATCGAAGACTTTCTCGTAAAATGGCTTGTCCGTGGTACATGGGGCAAATGATCCCAATGGCTCATCTATCTTGTCCACCGTAATTCCTGTCTTTTTCACCGCTTGCAAATATCTCAATCCAGTTATAATCTCCCCCTGAACCTTGAATTTAATCACTAATTGATAGATACTCTTCTCTTTGATCTTGAAAGACACCTTCGGGTCCGTAACATCTTCCAAATTGACAACGACTGGGACTTGCCCACGGATATTCAGAGTCATTGAAATGATAACCACTGTTCTTTTGTCTCCAGCTTTAATCGGTAACAATTCACCAGTGTTCAGCCCCAGGGAACGTTTCCATTTGTTTAGCGACTCATCATTCGCATCCAGTTTTGCATATTCCTCAATTGTCTTCTTCTCGCCAACCTTGAAGCCTGGAACTTCTTCAGGGACCAACTCGTGATCAGACATGCTTTTGAGTAAACAAGTTTTTTTGTGTCAGAAAACGTTCTAGATTCTTTTTTAAATATATGGCTCTACCTGATCCAAATAGTTTATATTTACTTGATTTCCAGGACAAAAAAGCAGTCCTGGATACTCTATATGAGCCATGTCAGACATTGGCCAACTACCTGATACCTGAAGTGTTTGTGAAGCCATATAGTAACTATGTCGAATTGATAGAATCATGCAGAAACCGACTATCGACCCTGTACGAAAAGTACAAGACTGATTCCTTTTTGAAACCTACAATTGATGCAATTGTGTCTGCGCATCCCAGACTAGGTCCGCCTAAGAATCCAAATACAAAGCTCTCCTCCCATTCGTCTTCTGAGCAGGCGCAATTGAATGCCGATCCCGTGCTCGCAAAAAAGTTGATTGATTTGAACGATCAATATGAATCCAAGTTTCCGGGACTCCGGTTTGTGGTATTTGTTAATGGTAGATCGAGGGACGAAATAATGGCTATAATGAAGAGACGAATTGATAGAGGGGATCTCAATGCCGAAGTTAAGGATGCCTTTGAAGCAATGTCAGACATCGCCTTGGACAGAGCTAACAAATTGCTTTCTAAATTATAACCGCTATTATATGAAATCATTACTTTTTAAGATATATACTAATCAAAGCTAGATCTCTATTTCTCATCCACCTCTGTGTTCCACTTCTTCATAGAATTCTTCTTCCCATTACTTAGTTGTTGAACTTGTCGATAATATCCATTATTGTACCGGACAGCGTTGTTACCTGGACCCATTGGATAATATACTTGATGAGGATGCCCTTGATTCACGTACGGTGAGTAGTAATACTGATATGGAGACATCATATGGACTGGAGCAACAGATCCCGACGCCGAAGATGGTGTTGGAGTCGGTTGGCCGGAGGAATCTTCCGTAGATCCCTTCGGTGCGGATGTTTGTTGCGTGGATTTCGTATGTGGATCAGAAGGAGGCGGCATCGCATAATAATATGGATACGTGGGAATTCCTGATGTGGTTTGATTGTGAGCCTGCGAAGGCGACCCGCCATTTGAATGAGGGGGATTTGTATTCATTGGCTGGGCCATCATTTGGTGATGACCTCCATAAGGATAATTGAACGGAACAAAAGGATGATAATAGCCGTATTCAGGCATTGCACTTTGTTGATAGCCTTTCCTCTGTCCGCGTGGTCTCACTTCGGTGTCTTCGCTTGTAAGTTCATGAGATCCATTTCCATCAAAATCGTGCTCAATCGTATTAGTTTGCTTTCTGTAACCCTTATCCTCATCTGTTGAGTGTCCGTTACCATTCCTGAGGTGACCAGAATTCCCATTTTGATACATTTCATCCTTACCGGCCTTTCTCACGCCTTTCACATATTTGCTATTGTTTGACTTCTCATCGTCATCTTCACGTTCCAGACTAGAGCTGAAAAACGACTTGTAATTTTCGAATACTTCGGACACTCGTATTCTATTGAGCTTCTCCATCGGGTCAAACTTGATGTTTCTGAAGTCCAAAGGTTTAATGTTCCCGTCGTCATCAAACGCCGCGGACCGTCTTGTTTCATCATCGGCATTCACTAACGAGGTGTTAATCTTAAATAGCACCATTGAATAACCATCATTGGATAATATGTGACCCAGGTTGTAGTATTCGGCTAATTTGTGCGTTAGTAACCGATAGTACGAATTTAATGGTGTCATCTTCCACGAATCCACATTGGGCTTTATTATAAACTCAATGATCTCAGACTCTAGGTTCATGATGAATTTGCGATCATTCGAGTTGGATTGGTTGTTTCTTCCGTTCATATTGAATAAGGATCTAATCAAGATCTCGGGAACATCATAAGCATCTGATAATTCTTTGATGATTCCTTGGGGAGTATTTGATTTCAGTTCTATGCGACTGAACGTTGTTTTAGGCACCGACGCCGAGGAAGGTGTTGATGTCACTGATTCACCTACCATCTAGTGAACTATTTTTAAAATGCGATTGAATGCGTATGCTCGACCGGAGCTCTCTCTGAGTCCAACTTAATTATAGCGCTTAGTCTCTATTTTACAGTGGCTCACGGGTTACGATATCACTATCCCCACAAAGAAATCGGTAGTGACTCTTTGTTTTCTTTTCCCGTACTATTTTTTTCTTTATAAATTTTGTTACCCCCCGCTAAAACACACGACAAATTTATTGTTGTATCGAGATTACCCTCCTGGAAAGATTATTTAAGTGCTGTTTACCTCCTCTACTAGGCCTTCTTCATGCAGATAGCTTCCGATTTCATCATACACATCCTCCGGTTGCCATATTAGCCATATATTCCTAGTCACTTTCCCGGGGTTTCCCTCCCCTCCGTTTATTCATTTTCTGGGGTAGCCTAAATTTCTTATCGAAGGTAATGGCTCACGTGACACAAATCAGGATCTCTTGACTGCCTTCGCAATCAGTCAGTTCGACGCTATTTGCTCATTGCATCTTGACATCTCCATCAACGTCTTTACTCTCTCGCTTTCCCCTAATGAATTTATCGATCTTGTCCTTCAGCTCGACGTCATCAACAACATCTTCCAACTTTAATGGGCTTCTGTTGAAAGGATCAGTTGGATCGTTCATCAAATGCGCCTTCAAAACAGACCTATCCATACTAACCTTGGAATGTGGCAAGGTGACAGGGTCCTTCATTAGTGTAAACATTAGCGGATCGAGAAATTCGTCTGGAATTTCACCCAGCTCCATTTCCTCCTCCTCATCTTCTAACTTCACCTGCTCGGCCTTCTTCACGAAGTTATTGAGCCGTGTTGTAAACTCACCATCGATTTTACCTACTTTTTGAAGAATTTGAATAGCTCTTTTGAAACATGACTCGTTAAAGGATCTAGAATCTCGAGCCACTGCCCTGATAAATTCTTCTTCATCCGAAAGGTTGATGAAAATGGAGCAGATTTTCAGAAGCAAATCTGATGGATTGAAATGATAATTTTCTGGATTTTGAACTCTGAGTTCGTTGCATTTTGGCCCCACAAGGGCAACTAAGTTGTAATTGAGCATTCCGGCCAGTCTGTCGACAATTTCGACAATGATAAACGACTTTGGAATTTCTTCTGTGAATAAAGCAAATAGTTGTATAGTCTTGTTTGACAGCTGAACAAGAGATTTGGCCATCCTCTCGCTTTCCTGTAATTTCTTCGCCAGATCATCATCTGATTCATCAGACGACGGAGCATTGCCCTTTTGACGACTGGAAATTTCTCTTTGACAGGTTCCGATCGTCTGAAGATGGTTCAAAGATTCGTCCAAAAGGTAGGTCGTATCATTGAGCATACGTGCGATCAGTCTGACAAAAAACTTCAAGTTCTTAGAAATCTTCTTCAGATCGGATTTGAAATAATCAAATTTCCAAAGCTGCTCCAAAATCATAGATATGTGACACCGGGCGTTGAATTTGTCGTAGAATTGGGAAGAAGCTCCTGTTTTCTCCACCATCACATAAAAATCAAGCAGAGAAATAATCAGATTCTCTCTAACAAGTTTGTTATTGTTGAATATGTCGATCATGTAACCATCCATATTATTTTGCATCGGAAGGGAACCAAAGAATAGAACTTCAGTCAATCTAGCTTTAAGATGGGGATTGCTAACAAGTTCCGGACATCTGAGAATAATAATGGCAAATTCAATAAATTGATTTAATTGTTTTGCATTTTGAAGCATGGGATTGTTGTTAAATCTGGCGATGAAATGACAATAGTTCACTATTCCCTCAATAAAAATCTCAGGATAGTACTTGAATGGTATTGGAGATATGGTTCTCAGGTATTCCACGTCGTCAAACTTGTCAACATCGGCATCTAAATTATGAAAAGGGATTTCCAAAGAGGTAGCTGGATAAGTATGCGTTGGTTCTAACAACCTAATGAAGAACTTAGTTGATCCAATGATAACGTCGAAAATTTCAATTTGTAGCTCTCTATTCATAGCACACATATCAATCGAAAGCTTGGCCGATTTGAATTGCTGAAGCTCTTTTTTCATTGGAGCAAGTCTGGTCTCGGTCAACATTTTGGTGACAGGATTGGCTCCCCCAGCAGATGTTTTCTGAATCATTTGTTCAAGTTTAACCAGCTCCTGAGTCATGTGCTTGATGTAATTGCTCAATCGATTAGAACTGATGATCAGACCTCCACAACCATATTGCAAATAGCCGAGCATTAAGTAGAAGCACTCTGAGATGAAATTCATCGGTTCATCAGACAACTTATCATCGGAGTAATACTCATCATATTCCTGAATGGTGGAATTGATTTTCGTTTCCTCTTTTAAATCCAGTAATTTGTTTCGACGGTTAAGGTAATCCATGGATATTTTGTCAATTTTGATTCCATCAGACAGAAATGGTTGCGAGAGCTTCACCAACACCATTGTTATATTAAACATAAAAGCATCGGATGCTATCTTTTTTGGGTTGGCATGCTCTCCTCTTCTTAAATGATTTTTATTAACGATTTCGGCCAACAATTCCAGAAATGCTAACCGACAAGCTTCTCCGGATCGTACAATGCGATCGCAGATTCCAAAAAGGCGGTTAATCAGAACTAGTTGTTCACTGTGTAAAGATTCGTGGATGATTCTGACTTGCGACTTGGTGACACCTTCCGGATAATTTGTAACGGCTATTTCAGGAAGCAAAGGAGACAACCGTAATAAAGGTCCAAGTATTGAATTCAATTCAAATTCGTTGGCCTTCAACCCCTCTGGATGGAAACCATCAACCAAGTGAAATTGAGAGGCAATGAACTTGTTAGAGACCAATATTTGATACACCGTGATAATCTTCGAATAATCATTATCAGTGCTGTAATTCAATGATAATACTTGTTTGGCCAACTGAGGAAGCAGGACATTGAGAAAATCCAAGACATTATCATTCTCAATAGATCTGGTAATGATGTCCATCAGAAAGCTGTCGAATTTATCAATCGAAGACCAAAGTTGGCGAATAGTGGTTTCCACAATAACCTCGTTGCTGAACATATCAGGAACCAGGAATAAAATCAAAGAATAACTAGAGGCAAGTCTCACCACTTCATTAATGAAAGCTATTTTGGACTCTTTATGCTGTTCATCAGGCTTGATGAGTCTTCTTGTGTTTTTAGCTTTGGTCCAACAATCAGCTAAATAGCTAAATGGAGAATCATACTTAGTTGTATCAATACCATATTCAGTCAAAATTTCTAGAATGACTCCATCAATCAGACCAAAGGTAAATTTCGTGTTCTCTCGGGCCAAACTCTCCAAATACAAATACTTTGAAGCCTTTTGTTGAGACAGAGTTACCTGTAAAATAAATTCAAGATTGATATTTGCCCAATCTTCGAATGATTCTGACTGTTTTGGTTCGGAGGTGGTCTGAATCCTTGTCACACCTGATTTGGGTAACAAATTTGGTTGTGAAAGGGAATTGGGGCTCTTAGACACAGCGGAATCAACAACTCCTGGACTACTGATTTTCTTTGGTTTCGATTCAGAAGCGGTACCAGAGAGGGCTGCTAATCTTGCCAATCGCTTGGCACGTATCTGCCGGGTTAGAAATCAAACTACAAAACATAAACTTTGGTACTCACGTCTTCAGGATCACTCATCAACAAGAGAATTATCTATCCAGTGTTATATTTTGTTTTGCCACCACTTTTGGCTTTAATCTCACCGTTTGTGGTGTACAGATGTTATTTTTACGAAATGTCTTTGCAGATTCTTTGTTATATGAGATTATCAAAGATACACATTACCACACCCAACAACTTCAACTCCTTTAAGCCTTGACAGCGAACTTCTTGACTGGGTAGGCAATAGCTTGCTTCTTAGCTTTGTCAGTCTTTTGGGATTTCTCGAATTTGGTGAGGGCTCTTCTCAAAGCTCTGGTCTTCTTTTGTCTGAGGTCCTTTGGAATGTATTTCTTACCGCTGTAGAATTCTCTGACAGAAGCTCTTTGTTGCAAGTTGATCACAGTGAGGACCTTAGCAATGTTTTTTCTGACAGTGTGGATCTTTGGAAGAGATGGTCTGGTCAACTTTTGGACCTTCAATTGAGCCAACTCTTTCTTAAGGTCAACCAACTGCTCCTGGAGTTGTTCCTTGGATTTCGATCTGAGTTCGTAAGCTTTGACACCGGCCTGAATGTTAGTAATAATATTGTTCATGGAGTAGGGGAATATGAAAGCTAGCCAAGAAGTAAATCTACCTGTGCATACAAGCGACAGAGAATTGTAAGACAGCTTCAAAGATCCCCTTGTAGTCCATTTTGTTGCGTTGTTCACATACCATTTCGTTAATCTATTGAATGCTTTAAGACAAACTCTGAAAAATGTTCGTAAAATTTTTCAAGGTGAAAGTCCCACGGAGCGGTTCGCGGGTGAGTCGTGCGAGAACACCGTGGGGGAAAAAAATTCTCAGGCCGTGGTCAGTAGATAACCCGTTTCTGAGAGTGACAGACGGAACTTGTAAAAATTTGTGACTGCGTTTTTGGAGTTCTACAGAGTTCAGATTACGTCAGTCACGATTCGATGACAGGGGTGGGAAATCAGGCGGAGCAGTCAATACGAGACAATACTTCAGAAATATAAAAGGGAAGCTTGATTGGTGAGATTAGATAAAAGAATACATAAACTTAGATTGAGAAAAGTACCAAACCTAGTAAACCAATCGCTCTGAAAAGGACTTGATGTGAAAGTTGTAGCATTTTCAGTCTCATTCTAAATCTCTTTAGTTACCGTTTTTCAAGTTGGTAGACAACCATTCGAGACCCTCGTACAAACCGTCACCAGAAGTAGCACAGGTAGCTTGGATAAACCATGGTCTTGGTCTGATCGATTGCAGACCCAACTTCTCGGTAATCTCAGCAGCATTCATTGCGTTTGGAAGATCCTGTTTGTTTGCGAACACTAGTAACAATGCATCTCTCAATTCGTCCTCGTTCAACATTCTTTGCAACTCTTCTCTGGCTTCAGTGACACGATCTCTGTCGTTAGAGTCGACAACGAAAATAATACCTTGAGTGTTTTGGTAGTAGTGTCTCCATAATGGTCTAATTTTGTCTTGTCCACCAACGTCCCAGACGGTGAAGGAGATGTTCTTGTACTCCACAGTTTCGACGTTGAAACCAATGGTTGGAATGGTGGTGACAATTTCACCCAACTTGAGCTTATATAAGATAGTGGTCTTACCAGCAGCATCGAGACCCACCATCAAGATTCTCATTTCTTTGCGACCAAACAGGCCCTGGAGCAATTTCGAAATAGACAAACCCATCTAAAAGTATTAGTGATTCGGAATAACAACTTGTTATCACAATTGGTATAATAGAAATTCATTTAGATTTGTACGCCATAATCGGGCGCGGGGGATGTCGCGGAGACCCGCGAAAGTAGAAGGAGTTAATTTTCCCGGTAGTAAAAATTCCTGCCTGGCTGGCCTTCGCGATCGCGGGCGAAAAAGTGACAACGAATCAAATTAAACAGTAGACCTCTAGATGTAACTGTCAACAAATTTGAGTTGTATATCACAAATTTCACTACCGAACATCGTAGAATTGCTTACACAATCCCAATTCCCTTCGCAGGCCCATTTCGCAAACAAATCGACATATCCGAAATCTTATATCCACGAATGTTCGCATCTATTTCAGAAGTATCCGCGACATAAATAGTGGGAATCCAATTGTGATTCTTCAAGTTTGTTTAAACAACACTTACCGTTTATTATAACCGGTTATTAACTTGTTTTCGTGTCCCAGAAATAACAAATTTTATAAAAAGAATAGCTGGCTGGCTAAACAAAAGATAGTGTGTGTCTTTTTTTCTCTCGAGACCTTTTCGATAAAGCAAAAAGGCAAAACACCCTTACACCGAAAAATAAAACAACATCTCTACACCACAAGATAGGAGTATTAGTGCCCTATCTATAAGCGGTACTAGTTCTTTTGATATATGACTAAATGCCTAAATTATGCAATGGCGAAAGCAAGCCCGGAGAAGCTACCGGTATTAATAGCAAAGACAGCGCAAGGTTGGGATATTGTTTAGCGACCAACATTGACTTTGCATGTTGAGTATTTTTGCAATGCTCTTAAAAAGACCGCATAGGTGACTTCCTCGTTATCTGGTTCCCAGTACATTTCGCTGAGTCTGGTATGCCAAGGGGGGTATCCTTGTAAGTTGAGGTAAGGCTGGAACATGACTATCAGATCTGGTTCAGGCCCCACGAGCTGCTGTAATTCCTGATCAATAAATTTCATGTTCACGTCCTTGTCACTCAATTCGTGTATTTTGGAAAGATGTGACATGACTTTTGTCAATTCCACGATAGTTGATCTGCCATCCACAGCACTCCATAAACTGATCTCAATATCTGGCTTCTCTTCCTCGTTACCATATTCTCCATCGTACGAACCAGCGTAGCTCACATTCAAATGTGGAATGTTAATCAAATAGCTTGGCACACTGTTAGTACCAAAGTAAGCCACCAACTTGCGGTGGATAGAACGTCTCAGTTCTGGAATATGTTTCTTGAGAACTCCATGATATTCGTACAAAGTGAAATTTGGAATTCCTGACGAGAGGCACCAGGCAACAATTTCAGATGCATCATTGCAAAGTCCTTCCACACCTCCATTCTCCTCCTGTTCGGATTTGTAATTAAGAATTGCGGAAAATCTGTATGGAATTTTTGGAAGCTTGTTCACATCGTTGTTGATTAGCGATGGGGTTCTTGAGGGGTTATATGCTAAATTCAAAAATCTAAGTTTGATTTTGTTGTAGGAAAACTCATAGAATCTTAACACAGACATCAACAGGTAAAAAAACACAAGGACTGTGTGGTAGACGTAATAGGAGATCCCCCCAGCTGGAGGATGTTCAACTTCTTCATCTTTTGATGCAGACTTTGGAGACACTATATCTCTCAAAAGATTGTAAAATGTTAAGTAAAAAGAGTCCGCATTGTATCCCGGCAAAGGGGTTTTGTTTCCAATATCTGTAGGAACCTCATTGATTTCTTGTTGTTGCTTTTGAACAAGGTTGAAAACCAGATCTTTGGAAGTCTCCGATGAAAATCCGTTTTCTGAAGATTGGCCGTCTTCAAGCTCTGTAGTTTTCATTTCCAATGACATTGTTCGTAACCAAAATATAGAAAATCAATGGCAAACGATTTAAAAAACCATCATTTTCTTAAAGGGAAATCACTCCTCGCACCTATACTATCCCTACTCACAAATTAAATAAACGATGGATCAAATAAAGCGTGCTTTAATTTAAGGCTGTGCAGCCGTATTATTATGTATCGATTGTTCGTCGGGTGGTTGTCTATCCCTAGGAAGCTCCACCCCCAAACTTCTGATCAATCCCATCAGATCTTCCTGGTTGCTGTAATTGTAATCTGCATGCGCGTTAAAGTAATCGTCCAGGTCGTGATGTCGGGACCCCAAATCTTCCTCGTCAGTAGAGTGGATTGAAGGAGGAATATTGTTCGGAACGTTCAGAATGTCATTGGTGGCCCTGTTTGGATTTGATGGTGTGGTTTGCATCATTTCCGGCCGATAGGGACCATCTTCTTCAACAGCGGCCACCCGCGGTATATAGTACATGGACTTGCGAGCACTATTGCAAACTCTAAATAGCTCATCAACCTCCTCCAATAACAATCCTCTTGTTTCGTAGACGTACAAGTATGCAAAAACTAGTCCGACGAAATTGAAAGATCCCCACATGAAAAAGATCTTAGTTCCCAAAGCTGCAGTATGTTTTCCAGTATCAATTAAGTATGGTGTGCAAAAGGCGAATACAAAGTTGACAATCCAGTTGGTAGCAGTGGTAATGGAAACTGCCTTTTGACGCACAGACAAACTGTACATTTCTCCAACGACAACCCAAGTCAAGGGACCCCAAGTGGCAGCGAAAAATGCAATAAATAGACAAACAAATGCAACCATGATTTTATTTGCAATAATAGAATCCGTGGTGACTCCCACAGCTCCAATTACAAAATTGGATATTGTCATTCCTACTCCTCCAAATATCAAGAGTCGTCGTCTTCCCCAAATTTCCACGCAGAAAATTCCAGGAATGGTAAAAACCACATTGACAGTGTAGGTAATGAAGGATATCAAATATGAGTTTGCGACTCCTGCGTGAACAAAGAAGTTGACACCATAATAGAAAATAAAATTGATTCCCGAACATTGTTGAAGGGCCTGAAGAATCATTCCAGTAAGCATTCTGCGCAGTTGTCTAGCTCTGCTGGGCGAGCTGCGGAAACAGTCGAAAATACTAGTTTCACCATAACTCATTTCATAATCATGACTGGCCTTAATTTCTATGAGTTCCTCGATGAGAGACTTATCATCCATTGGCAATCTTCGAAAGCGCGAGAGAGATTGGAGAGCATCATCAAGACGATCTTTTTTCACATAAAACCGGGGAGATTCTGGTAAAGAGTACATTCCAACAGAAAGAAAAACTCCCCAGATCAATTGTAACGCTATGGGGATTCGATAACACCTGGCATCCTGAATATTATGCGTAGCTTGCGTGATAGCACTGGAAACCAAAAGTCCCCAAGTAATGGCCCATTGATATAAAGAGATCACGGAACCTCTAATCCATTTGGGTGAAACTTCGGCTTGATAAAGCGGGATAATGGCAGAAATCATTCCCACTCCCAATCCACTGATAAATCGTCCAATACAAAGGGCTGCCATAGTTGTTGAGATGATCTGGACAATTGTTCCGAGAGCAAACATACTTGTAGAAGAAACAACAATACTAAGTCGTCTTCCAAACCTATCTGAGGTTATAGGCGCAAGCAATGAACCGAAAAATGTTCCTAGTGAAAGAATAGCTGTGATGATTGAGCTTTGATATGCTAGGAAGATGGTGGAATTACCTGGTGGAAACGTTTTTTTGACAAAGTCCATTTCTAACAACCCGTTGATGATACCTGTGTCATACCCATAAAGAAACCCTCCTACAGCCATCAATAAGCCCACATAAACGGCCATGACAGATGACCGGTTTTTTTGTCGCTCTAACTCGGCCTCATCATGTCCGCTGACAGCCTTGTCATTTTCCACAGACGGCTGCTCGGATTGTTCTATGTCGTTTGTGTAACTATTTCGCACCGTGTACGGTAGACCCTGAGGTTGTGATCCAGTCCTATATAAGTCTTGAGAAATATCTACCGACATAACGAAAACTTATTGGCACGTTGACCACTGGTGAGAATCGTTTTACTATACCAATTTTTTATGGGGACTAAAGCGGAGATCTGGAAAAAATGGAGACGATCGTCTTCAATTAAAAAGCGTAACGATAGTTCATTAAAACATCATACTGAGAACTATACAGGGTATCGTCCATTAGTGGATCATTTTGGATAATCCAAATCTGACAGAGAACATCTTGGAAATTCTGTTGTTTTTCTTATTAGGTTTGGAGTCCATTAGAGGCAAAGTTTTTGGGATAGTTGACTCTATAGGGATGTTCTCTTTTGCTTCTGCAAGCTGGTATATTGGATCCAGAGACCCTGGATTATGTGAGGTTTGCAAAGGATCTGGTTCTTCGGATTCAGTGAGGTTTTCAGCTGATATGCTGACTTTAGGACCAAGAGATTCGTTGCTGAGAGAAGCCGAACTTAAGTTGGTTGTTGCAAACCAACCCAATGATCTTCGGCGCAATTTCTTGTCTGTGTTGAATTCTGAAATGGTTTGTGACTTTTCCGCTGACGAATCCGAAACAGCACGTCTTCCAGTAGAATTGGTCTCGGAAGTGCTGGATAAAGCTTGAGACAACGTTCTATTGCTCATAGCACTGGATAACGAACGATATCCAAAAATAGAACGTCTTCGTTGCTGTTTCTCCTCAGGGACAGATTTGTTGCGCAATTTGGGCATGAAAATTGGTTCCTCCACCAACGGAGCTGCCATAATCTTTTTCAGGTTCTCCTTTTGGTCTTCAAGATAGGGTTTCAATTTGGCCGCAAGATTGTCGAAAGAAGCAATCCAATTTTGCAACAGATCTTCATTAGTCTTATAATTCTGAAGAAGATCATCCGTACTAGTACTAGCTGTCACTTCCGGTTGAAGATCGTCAATTTTGAAGAAACTCATTTGGAAGATCTTGGCCAGATTTGATGGAGGCATCTTGGTGACCTCTGTCAGGTGGGGTTGACTCAATTTGTGCAAAAAGCCCAGAATATAAATAAACAGGTGCAGGTTGATAATTGGCAAACCTTCCAATGGATGTCTTATTAGTTCCGTATCCTCAACACTACTGGGGTCAGTCTTATAGGATCCAACACTGAAATCCCCTTCTGAATCTGCCTCAGAGTTTTGTTCCACTTTACAGTCTTTAACAGGACTGGAAGCTGCAATCGTGGTTGTTGCATGCTTCAGAGATTTACTCACATCCAAAGTGATCAATCCGTCGTTCAAATTAGAAAGCCATCTTTTCAAGACCATGGCTGCATCATAAGAATTAGGGATAGTATCATCCGATTTCTCCAAATTCTCAATTTCGCAAGTATCAAACTCGAAATTGTCTACTCCAGTTTCTTTGATCATCGATTCCACTCGTTTGACCTTTTTAATGGACCCATTGATTCTGAAAATACCTTCCACAGGCTCTCGGTCCAAAATGAACTTGCAACACTTGTGCACAAGAGTCGGCACCGTGAGATCGAAGCCATCGATTTCCAGCTCGACGTGTGATCTCTTGACCTCGTTTTCTAAAACACAACCAGCCATCAGAGGGGTAGCCAAAGGTGTTGCAAGAGTGATAGTACTTCTGCGACTTCGAGCAGATGATTCAGATGGACTTGTGAGTTCGGAGGTTGATGTGTCTAGCTTCAAGGTCGGGCCTGATATAGATAATCTCTTCAGATTTCGCTCACTGGTGAAGGACTTGAACAGTGGCTTTTTCGGTTGGGTAATTGCCTCCGGCATAGTTCGAGCCAACGGTTCCGGAATGGGGGATTCTGTTTCAGATGTCATTAACTTGAACGCTAACTAAAAAATAAATAAACAGTTGTTTCAGTCACCTTTTTTTTGAATGCACAGCAAGCGTTTCAGATATATTTAGGGTGAAACCAAACTTGAGAAAATAAACAAGTGGATCGAATGATGAGAAACGCCAAAGTTAAAAAGATTTTATAGAATAAAGATCAAAAAGTGTCAGACTCGAGCAAACCAAATGTATAATTCTATAACAAACTCCTTCCCTCCTTTAAGTCGTCAAAATCATGCGTGGTTAAATATCTATGCAAAGATTAACAATTGTTTACCCAACGCGATACCGTGTTGGGTGCAGAAAAAACAATACCTTGACATTGTGAACAACATTCCGCGCTAGTAGTGGCTTGTAAGCGTGGCTAAGGAACGTAAAATCACGTCTGTTGGAGTTGACACGTTTTCTAGATTGACAGTAGAATCACAATTCCAGGATTTTCAAAAGCAGGGTAAGTTTTGCGACGGTTTGAGTCTTCCGCCCTCAGTTATACGGAAGATAAATTCTAATATTATATAGCTTGTTATTAAAGAGGGATATTGTTCAATTTAGCCATTTTATTTAAACTGACACCATTGTTAAGTTAACAACTTTCCATTTTATGGCGGACACTTTCTAAGAATCCCCAGTACCATGTCTGAAAATTTATACTCGGCCGTTTATTCGGGAGTGCCCGTTTATGAGTTTCTCAATTCGAAATCTTCCGTCATGCGACGAAAAAAGGATGGATGGATCAATGCAACACACATATTGAAGGTAGCAAACTTTCCCAAGGCCAAGCGTACTAGAATTTTGGAAAGAGACGTTCAAGTCGGAGTCCATGAGAAAGTGCAAGGTGGTTATGGTAAATATCAGGGTACCTGGGTTCCTATGGAACGGGCCGTCGATATTGCCAATGAGTTTGGAGTTTATGAAGAATTGAAACCACTTTTTGATTACCAGCAAACAGATGGGGGAGCAACTCCTCCACAAGCTCCTAAACATCATCATGCATCCAGCGGGGCTGCTAAAAGAGGTCGCGCAAGTACCCGAACTGTCTCGGAACCATTGACAACCAGAAACAGAGAGGTTATCTCGGCCCCACCAAAAAATGGTACGCGAGCCACGGCAATTAAAAGCTTCGCTGCTACCACCGATACCAGTACTAAGAAACGCACTTTAAAGCCACCAAGAACACAATCGGTTAGATCTGTGCCACCGCAAGTTTCTGACTCAGAGTCCGAATATGAAGATAGTGATACTAAACCTCGGACTCGAGCATCTAACAGTATCTCGCAAATAAACGGGATGATCACCAACAATTCATCTTCCCCTAGCGACTTCATGAGTGATGATGATATTAATAATGCTTTGCAGCATCCATACACAAGCCAACGTTCCAAAGATCGTCTTGTAAACCAATCGCAGCAGTATGCGGATCATTACCCGCAATACTCTAATGTTCATTTGGACTCTCCTCTGTCGCAAACTACCACAATAAATGGTCAAACGGCTCCTCAAAGAAATGCAGAGTGGTTTGATCCTCAGAAAGGACGTACCCAAAAGCTCTTGGAATATTTCTTATCCACCGAAGACAATCTTACAGGGGATACCAAACTTCCAGAGTTCATCTCAGATCCTGCCAGTGATTTTGACACCAATCAGGTCATTGACCGGGATGGAAATACCACATTTCATTGGGCTTGTGCTATGGGTGATTTACGCATGTGTGATGCTCTATTGAGCAGAGGATGCAATTATAGAGCTTTGAATAATGAAGGTCAGGTTCCAATAATGAGATGCGTTCTCTACACGAACTCTTATTCCAGACGGACATTTGCCAAGTTATTGGACCTTCTACGAGACTCATTATTAGATACAGATGAGCGTGGTCGCACAATCTTGCATCATATTGGTTTTTCGACAAATTCAGTTAACAATCTCCCATCTGCCAGATACTACACTGAGATTTTGCTCACCAAGATCGCAGAAACTGTGCAGCCAATGGAGCGAATCATTAATTTCATCAATCAACAAGACATGGATGGAAATACAGCCTTGCATATCATGAGTCGCAACAGTGCCAACAAATGTATAAGAGTGTTGCTAGGGTACAATGCCCGTGTTGACATCCCAAATAACAGGGGAGAATACGTGAGTGACTATTTGTACAACAACAGTGTCTTCGAGCCGGCCTCGGCACAGTATTCGTTTATGGGTAGCCAAGCAGGTACTACTTCGCAGCGCAACAATGCAGATTCATTTGGATATCTGAAACCGTTTGTACCATCATTTGGGTATCGAGCAGGTTCTACAACGCAACCATTTTTCAATGCTTCTAATTATTTGACCCTACCACATTATTCGGAGACTGCGATGCAAGTTAGTCAAAAATCTGGGGATTTTATTGAAAAGCTCGGAGAATTATCGAATGCGTTTGATCAGGAATTGCATCAACGAGACAGTGACATCAAGGAATTGGGTATGATTTTAAGTCAAATGGATTCAGATATACTTAACACCGAAAATGAAATTAAGGGCATATTGAAGACAGTCTTAAAGTTGGAGGACGATGACAAGGATTCGGGCGATTACAAGACTGCTTTAATGCAAATGAAAGAGGAGGTGAAGCTTGCTGAGCAGGAATACGTCACGAAAACTCAAATTTTAAAGAAGTTAATTGAACGGTCTCAGGCCAAGGATTTAGCCACCGAAGTTCAACAATCCGAAACAGAAAAGCTTCGAGAATTAAATATCAAGAACGAATCCGAACTCAAGCCTGCCGAGTCGTCTATCGAGAATTTGCAATTAGTTCTTGAAATGACAGGGTTACAACTGACCCGAAAGTCTACGGTTGAGGAGCTGGTTAGTCTTTATGCTGATGCATCGGAAAATACGGAAACTATAGCTAAATACCGTCGGTTGGTCTCGAAATTGTCCAACGTTCCAATTGATGAAGTCGATGAGAGTTTAAACGATATTGAAGATTGTTTGAAAGCTGAAGAAGTATAGTTTGGAATTTTGTACATTAATTGTATTATTAAAAATATACCATACGTCTCTCCCATAAATTTAACTCATTTATTTTATTTAAATATATGTCATGTCTTCAACGGAGTATGTTTATGAGGAATCGTATAGAATTCCTGTTCTAGGGTCCTCCACGAAGACTCTATCTCTGATTCTTACCTGTCCTCCATCATTACACGTTGATCCGTACACAAATGGCTTGGCACCTCCTACAAGACGGTTGGCCATACTTGCCCATGGACTCGCTGCCCACAAAAATTTTGGTTATCAGCCAAGTCTCGCACGTCGATTGAGTTGTGAGTTAGGGTTTTATGTTGCAAGATTCGACTTCCGTGGTTGTGGAGATTCGTCAGAGAATGGGCCGGAGGGTCGTTTAATTGATCAAGATGTTATAGATCTAGACAGCGTTGTCAAATTCTTTTCTTCTGGTGGCCATCAGGGTATCTGTTTAGATGTTGAGATTATATGTGCTCATTCTCGTGGAGTTGTGGTGATGTTCAATTGGGCATTGAACCAACAAAAACAAGGATCTCAGTTGATTCCTAGCTTGATCAACCTTGCAGGAAGATTTGACGGTTCTGGTTTTGCCAAGAAGGTTGCTAATACAAATACCAATTACCTGGACGAGGGGGGTTTTAGGATGCCGGCATTGGTGGGCGGCAAATATATTGATATTTGGTGTCCTCTATCGGAAATTGAAAGCACGTCTTCTCAGGACATGAACATATTGGTGAATTTGGACAACATGGTGCAGGTTTTGAATATTTATGGATCTGTTGACGAAGTCATTCCCGAACAGGATAAATATCTCTATCAACAAATTCTTGGAAAACGAAGTCAATTGGTGGTGATTGAAGCTGCAAATCACAATTTTCTTGGTGTTCAGACATTTGACGATCCAAACAGTTCCGAATACGAATTAAAAGATGGAACTGTGATAATTGGTGGTAAAAGTTTCAAACTGAAAGCCAAGCGTAATGTCATTGATTACACGGAAAAGTTGAAAGATTACGTGATCGAATGGCTGAGTCCTGATGCAAGAAGTAGAAGATTCTACGAGAATACGTTAAGCATTGATCCAGGACTTCCAAGATGGATTGAGGTGGATGGAATATCCAATTTCCGTGATCTTGGTGGATGGAAGACAAAATTTGGACCAAGAGTCAAACCAAGATTGATATTCCGTTGTGCAAACCCGATGAATGTAACTGAAAAGGGTAGGTCAACTTTGGATGAACTTGGAATAAAGGCTATTTTTGATCTGAGATCTTCTGACGAACGCAAAGAGTATGGATATCTGGATCTCCCAAATGCTACCAATTATCATGTCCCAGCTTTCCATTCCAACTTGTCACCTTCCCAAGCAACCACACAATACATCCATTTGCTGACATGCTGGTCCACATATTTGCAAGTTTATAAAGACGTGTTGGAGTCGGGAGTTAGCAGCGTGAAGACCATTTTTGAATTCCTCAGAGATAATCCAGGAGCTCCAATATTGTTCCATTGCACAGCCGGAAAAGATCGTACTGGAGTCATGGGAATGTTGATTCTATTACTAGCAGGTGTTGAACCTTGGATTGTAGCTAGCGAATATGAGCTGACCAGTATTGGATTGGTTCCTGACCATCAACATATACAATCGAAATTCCATGCGGGTTTGGAAAAATTGCCAGAATCTGACAAAAAAAGACAGCTTTTTGAAGCAGTGACCAGAGGACGCAAGAACTGGACTGTGAAAGAGGATGGATTTAGAAATTTAATCAGCAGCCGGTACGAAGCTTTACGAGCCACCATTGATTGGCTTCAAGACAAATACGGAGGGGTAGAAAATTACTTGACCGAAACCGTTGGCTTAGATAAGCTAGAATTGGTAAGAGCGCAAATCTTGGACGATTAGATATAAAGGACCTTGAATAGCCGGAATCGAGATATTTAGGTAAAAATTCAAGTTCTTCGGGCTGTGGACGCATAATGACGCCGGTTTACAGAAGAAAGGCTGACCAATAAGAATACAGGATTATATAAACTTAGTTGTTGACACAATAACCCCTCCTATACCGGCAATATTTTTTATTGTTAAGCGCTCCTGAACAGGCAACCTAAAAATTTTTCACGAGAAATGAGTCTTTACATGACAAGACTGATATTAAATGGTGGGGAAGTCCTGTAAATATGATTTCTAGCTAAGGTTTTTCAAATTTTCTCACTATGTTTAGAAAAAGTCTCGTAATGCTCGAAAAGAGCACGGTAAAGCCCTATGCTAACATGCTTAGGGATCCATCTATCAAGTATTCGAGATTTAGAGGTGTTGATCTGCCTGACAGAACGTGGCCAAATAAGGTCATCACCAAGGCTCCACTTTGGTTGTCCACCGATTTGAGAGATGGTAACCAGTCTCTTCCTGACCCAATGTCTGTTGAACAGAAGAAAGAGTATTTCCATAAGTTGGTGGAAATCGGATTCAAAGAGATTGAAGTCTCTTTCCCCTCCGCTTCGCAGACCGATTTTGATTTCACCAGATACGCAGTCGAAAATGCTCCTGATGATGTTTCCCTTCAATGTTTGGTCCAATCTCGTGAGCATTTGATCAGAAGAACTGTCGAGTCTCTGAAAGGTGCTAAACGTGCGATTGTCCACACCTACTTGGCAACCAATGACTTATTCAGAGATGTGGTCTTTGGAATGAGCAGGGAAGAGGCAATTGCAAAGGCTGTTGAAACTGCCAAATTTGTGAAGTCTCTCACCAAAGATGACCCAGAAATGCAAGGCACTGTTTGGTCTTACCAATTTTCTCCTGAATGTTTCAGTGACACCCCAACGGAATTTGCATTAGAAATCTGTGAAGCCGTCAAAGCTGCATGGGAGCCAACTGTTGATAATCCAATCATCTTTAATCTTCCAGCTACCGTTGAAGTCTCTGGACCCCACGTGTATGCTGATCAAGTTGAATACTTCTCGAGAAATATTTCCGAAAGAGAAAAGGTCCTTATTTCCTTGCATTGTCACAATGACAGAGGCTGTGGAGTTGCTGCCACCGAGCTTGGTTTACTAGCTGGTGCTGACAGAGTTGAAGGATGTCTTTTTGGAAACGGTGAAAGAACCGGTAATGTCGATCTGGTGACTGTGGCCTTGAACATGTACACCGACGGAATTTCTCCAGAACTTGATTTCTCGGACATGGAGTCTGTGATTGATGTTGTTGAGAAGGGTAACAAGATTCCTGTGCATTGCAGAGCTCCATATGGAGGATCTCTTGTTGTTTCTGCTTTCTCTGGTTCTCACCAGGATGCTATCAAAAAGGGTTTTGCTAAGCAATCCAAGAGAGAAGCTGAAGGTGACATGAGATGGATGATTCCATACTTGCCTTTAGATCCTAAGGACATTGGAAGAAACTATGAGGCTGTTATTAGAGTGAACTCCCAATCTGGAAAGGGAGGTGCTGCTTGGGTCATTGAGAGATCGCTCGGTCTGGACATTCCAAGAGAAATGCAAATCAACTTCTCCAAGGTTGTGCAGAACTCTGCCGACTCCTTGGGCCGTGAATTGAAGTCTGATGAAATCATTTCTTTATTGCAAACCAGTTATAACATCGACAATTGCGCTCAGTCATCTCTCCAATTGAAGGATTACCAGATCAATAAGGAATCTGAATTTGTCACCAATATCAAAGCCCAATTTGTTCTTAATGGGAAGGACGTTGAAGTTGAAGGAACAGGTAACGGACCTATTTCTTCTTTCGTGAATGCTGTTTCGTGTGCCGTTGGACAAGAGATCGAGTTACAAAAGTACGCCGAACACGCTGTGGGTAAAGGATCTATCACCAAGGCCGCTACTTATGTCTTGTTGACCAGTGGTGAGAACTCCCAATGGGGTATTGGTATCCATGAGTCTATAACCAGGGCTTCTCTTAACTCCATCATTGCTTCTGTCAACAACTTGATTGGTGGGGAGCAAAAGGACTTGCATCTGAAAAGAACAACAGCATAGATATTTATTAACACAACTAAGTTTTAGTTCCCTCTTGGAGTGTAGATATTATTTTCGCAAATTTCGGGCGGTGCTCCTTCTAGCTGAGGCAGTTTAACTATTCCTACTTTCCAGTACAGTGGATGTGATTCGAAGAATTGAGTCCAGGATCTGATGCGAGCCTCCACCAAGTCATTCCTCAAGCCTCGTAAATCATGGGTGTGTTGATCTAATTGATGGTAGCAGCCAGTTACGAAGACGCGCGTGTAATCTGTTCCCGCGAACAAGTTATACGTACAACCAGGCCCATAATGAGATGTTCTCGAGGCAGAAACATCAAACACTGTTCCATTGATTGACAGATATATTGGAAGAGTTGAATCTGAGCCATTGAACCGAGAAATGTCTTCCAAATTCATATTTTGAGGTCCTTTCCATTGTGTCCGGTAGTAATGGTAGCTGAAGTGTTTCGAGTTGAAATCAATGTTCCAGAACAGAGAATTGGTCACAAAGTACGATAAAAAGCTAGAAATCATCACTATCCCGATCAAAAACTGAGAGATGTACAATAATATCCGTACGATCTTCATTGTTCTATAATTGATTCCTATTCTTCTTTTCAAACCCTCGCTACCAGGATCTAGCTATATAAAAAATTTTCAGGCTTTTAACAAGTTTGTACCAAATCCATCTTAATAGACAGTACGATGAAATTTAATACACCATGTTTTTATGGCAAATCCCATAGTTTCATATCGTGATAGAAGATGGTAAGAATGACCTGTGCTAATAAGAACTCGTCTGGATACACTTAGTGTAATGGAAAGAGGGGTGTCAGATAGCACAGATATTTTGTAATCGAAATTAGCGCTCTTTTAACAGTTTGTTTCTCTTTTCACGTCTCTTGAGTCTCTCCACCTTCTTTGCGTGCATCACGCTAGCCAACCGTTCGTATCTCTCCTTCTCTTCCTTCTTGGCCCGTTTTTCCTTAATTCTCTCGATTCTAGCCTTCTTCTCGGCTTCTTTCTCTTCTTTCAACTCTTTGACCTTAGCTTTTAGCTGTTCTGATTTACGTCTGGCCTCCTGTTTCTTTTCCCATGATGCACCGATTCCTCTAGACTTCAGTCTGAATGCTTTTTTCTCGGTTTTCCAATTCTTCCCTATATCATTAGTTTCTAAAAGTCATTCTTTCAAACTTACCGCTGATTCTATCACCTTTGGCGAGATCAACTGCCAAACTCTCCGTTTCTCCAGCCTCCTTGACCATCTTTAATATGCACAAGTCCTGATAAATATTTTCTGAATTTTTTTCCCTGATTACCTCATCCTATTTACTTGCCCATTTAAAATAGCCACAACTGTATTCTCCCAATCCGGCGGTTGATTCCTTCAAAACTGGCTCAACAGACCAACTATTATTATTAGGGTCTCTTGAACAACACCAGAATTTGCGATTCTTGTTTTCTCCAAACTTCACAGTCTTCAAAGAACAGGGTTCCATGTGTCGACATTGAGGAGCACACCCATTGCTGCTTTTCAACATTCCTGTAAAGTCCGGGACTGAGATCTTGGATTTAGGCTTATCCTGAACTTCAATCGGAACAGGATCTTGAGCCTTGAAGAAAAAGTCAGAAATTGCCAATTGTTCTTTACCTTTATTCTTTTGCTTCTTTCTGTTTGAAGTCTCCACACTTGTTGATCGGCTGCAATCTTCGGTATCTGATTCTGATTTGATGATCTCCTCTGGTGCCCTCTTTCGGAAAAATCTATCAATGCTTCCTTTCGAATGCAATCCATAGTAGCTCTTGGCATCAAACCAATTAGATTTGGACTTGTACTCCAAATATTTATCCTCCGACTCTATAAACTTCCAATTTGCAAATTCAAAGTCACAAAATACAGGACAATGATCAGAACCATACAAAAATGGCCATATATCACCTTGATTTGCAATGGTAGCAAGTTTAGAAGTAGCCAAAATAAGGTCAATTCGCGAGCCAACATTCAATGGTCGATTGCTCTTAAAACTGCTCCAAACAGTGTACATCTTTAATCGTCTACCTTGATGATCCCTAACAATGTCACGCAATATCTGTGTCTCTAATTTCGATCCAAATCCCGTTGAGTCGGCAACGTAACTGTTGACCAAACTTCTAGGTGGTGTAGAGGTTTTGAACCAGAGAACCTGCTCAATGTTTAGCGATTCAAACTCACTGAAATCATTACCTCTGACGAGCTTCTGGTCCTTGAACCCACTCTTGATCATATCATCACTATCTATCAAGTCAACAGCCACATTAATATCGCCCATGATCACCACAGTTTTCCCCATTTTTTGTAGATTTCTTGCCCGTTCGAATAGGCATTGTAGAAACAACATCCGGAACTCCTCGCCCTCTTCCGTCCCCTGGCTATTTGCCGGACAATAAACACTAATCACCACTATATTAAAGTTCAATTCAATCACCACACACCGTCCCTCACTGTCGATTTTGCGCAATTTATCGTACATGTTTTTGTGATCAGGATAGCCACCAATACAGGTATCTTGTAATTCAGGGTTGTTGTATGCTTCTTTAAATGACAGGTTTTTCCTCTGGTGAGTCAAAATTCCAGTTATTCCTTGCTCAATACGAATCACTGTCAATGCTTTCTTTACTATCTCAGGCTCTTCTTCAAGTGGCTTTCTAATATAAACCCCAACTCCTGAATAACCCTTTTTCGATACCGGCACGCTAATGAACGATCTGTAACCAGTCAGATCGGCTATACTCAAATCAACATCTGGTCGTTGAACTTTGAGCTCTTGTAAGGTGATCACGTCGGTCCCCATCATCTTGAACATTTGATCATACGAGTCATACTGGGTCCAAGGATAGTAATTTTTCAAAGTTTTGATACCATTAACATTGAAAGTAATGAAGCGAAGACTGGTGGATGTCTTTTTGGCCGGTATTCGTTCGCTGGCTTGCATTTTGCTAAACAACAGTTATTTACAATTTTTTAATCAAAGTTCTCAATTGGGTATATATTATATATAATCGCGTAAAGTCTAGCGATCAACGGCCGAAGAGTGTCCATGGACAATAAAGGAGCAAAAATAGATCAAGAGATCTGGGATCAAGCCTCAGCCTCAGCCTCAGCTTCAGCTTCGGCTTCTCTCTTGTAGATAGCACCATTCTTCATAAAGGAGTGAAAACTGAAGCGAGCATCGGCTTCAGCTTCTGGCTGAGCAACAGCTTGTGCTTCGGCCTCAGCAATTGGGGCAGCACTGACAAAGGCAACAAGCAAAGAGTAGAGAAGAGCACGGGAGAATTGCATGATAATAAAGAGTCTTGTAAATTGATGATTGCAATTAGGTGGAAATCCCATGCAATTATATAGTCCCCGGAAAGTTGTAACAACACAATTTGATCTCTCTGAATCAATTCCCACAAGTTTCATCTCCCGGTAATCAATAACATCTCCTTGTACAGCTTAATGGAATGCAGATACATTCAAAGGCTCGAGGTTTTGTTATTCACCTTTGAGGTCCAAATCGGGAAGGAGCTTTCACTGTTTATCTTGCACAGCCGTATTTCCAATTTGGGGTGTCAAAGGTTAATTTCTCGGGATATCTCAACGTATATGAAGGTGATTAGTTTCACCTTCTGCAGGATCTCAAATTTGGGTACTCCTGTTGTAACAAATAGTACATGAATGTGTTTCGGTCGTGGATGCGAGAGATTGTTGATAGATCTGGAGAAATCATGATTTGATTACCCAAAATGGTTAAATGACTTGAATGGTTTAGCGAATGACAACAACATTGCATGCTGTCATCATCTGTTTTGCGTGTAAAGATCACAGTGTACCTGACGAGTGTGAGAATTAATATGCAATTTATCACATTATAGGTAATGGACGCAATTTGAATACCACCTTTTTGCGAACAATGTCCACAATCTCGCATTCACCTGACTCATCTGTTTCTAGTTTCAAAACACCCAAAGGGGGATCAACAGTTTCGACGGATCCGACTAGTCTTTGTGACGTGCTGATATACAAAGTTGCCCTTTTCATGTCCGATTCGATTTCCAGTTTTCCAAATCTGACAGCATCACGTACCAAATCTTCGTTCTCCTCCAATATGTGTGGATTAGTAACAGTTGTGAATAATTGATCCTCTTGTTCGCTTAGACCTTGTGGTTTGATTTGAGGTAAATTCAGTTCTCCTTGAATTTCCAACAGCATGGATCCCCATTTGGTGGATATGATGGACGAATAATCATCATTTCTGGCTTCTTTAACTGTTTTCAAGCTTTCACACGCCTTCTTAGTAACAATACTTTTTGAAGGCATCACGCGTGAATTTCTTAAAGAATATTTTGATCACATAAAAATATTTCCTGGTTAATTAGCATGCTTTCGTTATTTGGATCTCGCAAATTTGATGCTGACAAGTTCGAAAAGAGCTTGAAAGCTCTTTCCACTAAGATTCTCAATAGCGAAAAGGCTTTAAATCGATATAAATCAAACAAGGGTCATTACAAGAGAACTTCCATGGTGTATTTATTTACCTTGTATTCGAGTTATGTTTTCTACTTGTATCTGAGCACGAACAAGCTTTCAAATAAACATTGGATCCATATTTTGATCGTACCAGTTGTGAATATCTTGATTTATTTGTCAATCGATCGATTCTATTCTTATCTCATCAGAAAGACAGAATTGAAATTGGACTCATTAAAAGAGCAACACGAGGAGAAAATTATGGAATTGAAAGAGAAAACCAACTTTGACAAAACACATCAACTCATTAGTCGATTCTCGAATGGTGAAGACCTCAGAGAACTCGAATCAGAGGCACAGGAAATCAATAAGAAAAAGCAAGAGTATCTCAAATTAATAAGGGAAGGTAAAGCTCCAACGATGGATGCCAGCTCAAAAGAAAGTAAGACCTTCTATGATCAATTCTTCACTCTTTTACTGGGAAGCGACGAGCTAGGACCCGATACCAGATACGCATTGATCTGCAAGTCGTGTTTCCAGCATAATGGATTGGCTCCAAAAGGACAAGCTGCAGAGTCCGTGAAATATCTGTGTCCAAAATGCGGTACCTTGAATGGCGAGAGCGAGACGTCACAAGTGGTCGAAGATAAGGAAAATACAGCAAAATTGCTAAAGAATACGTAGTATACTTTACTCTATTTAAGAAGTCAAAGACATAATAGCATTGACCATATCTCCATCGTGCTCCTTCAAAGCCTTAACAGCCTTGGCACGAGAAACGTTGGTTTGCTCAATAATGATCTCAATGTCACCAGTATCCAATCCGGTCTCGTCGACCTCTTCGTCATCATCTTCTTCGGCAGCTGCCTTGTTGTCTGCCAAAGAAGCAGCTTGCAAGTCAGCAGTAATAGATTGCATGTCCTTTGGAGCATCGCCTCCCTCGTTGACAGCAGCAGCAGCTTGTTGAGCAGCCTCTTGAGCGGCAGCGGCCTCAGCGTATCTCTTGTTCAAGTCCTCAACCTTAGCCTCACCAAACACAACGTAAGATCCAGCAACAGACTTGTACACCTCTGGGTTGTCAATGGCCATGATAAAGTTTCCTTTTCTTCTGAAGGTGACTCTGGTAATACCCTTGACTTGCTTCAATCCGAGCTTGCTAATCATTTCTCTGGCCTTCTTCTCGTTTCTGGACAAAACGGAGACTTCAGCTCCTTGTGGGATCTGTTCTTCGACAATTTCTTCAATCTTTTCGGTAGCCATCTTTGTTACTAGTGTTTTTTGCTGTGGAGAATTTTTCAACTTCGTCGAATCTGAAAAATCCAAGTGGTTATGAGCGTGCATCAACTTGTGCCCGAACGGTCGATCGACCAGAAGGTATTTACGATCTCGGCACTAGATTGACCTCGGACTTCCAAACTATCAACCATACCATGTATCAAAGCCCATCTCTGGCCGATTTTGACCGAAATCCCATCTCGGCTCTTGTCTCTTTTAGCACAGCCTTCAGATATTTATTTTATCCGAAATTTAGCTAAGCTGTATTTACTAATACAAGTCTGAGTTATTCTGTTTACATAATTACAAATAAGCTAAGCTTGTGAGCCCTTACAATCCGCAGATTTTCTACGGAATACCTAATCAACATACCTAGATCTTTCAAAATTGTCTTTGTGAATACAAAACTCCATTTTTGATCATCTGTCACAGGTCTCTTACGGAGCCATATTTCACATCTTACAATCATTTTGCTAGAAAATGAATTCCGGAAAGGACAAGCAGTCATGGTGGAAGTTTGATAAGTCGGGTAAGAATGATTCTAGTAAAGAGCAACGACGGATCTATGTGAATCTTCCTCTTCCGGAAGATATGAAGGACCCGAAGACTGGACTACCTTTGGCACAATACCCAAGGAACAAAATCAGAACAACCAAATACACTCCATTGACATTCTTACCGATGAATTTGATCTTCCAATTCACTAATATTGCCAACACCTATTTCCTGCTCATTATCATTTTGGGAGCCATTCAGATTTTCGGAGTGCAAAATCCTGGAATGCAAGCTGTTCCATTGATTGTCATCGTTATATTAACTGCAATCAAGGACGGATTCGAAGACTATAGAAGAAGTTCTTCAGATCTTGAGCTGAACAACTCTCGAATCCATCTTCTTACCGGAATGGACAATCAGAATGTTTCTGTTGATCATGTTGGGCCTTGGAGACGGTTTAAGAAAGCTTGTAGCAGACTTACACGTACTATTTTTGCTACGATATCTGGTAAGTCAAATCCCTCAGTTGAATTGGATCAAGGATCTGCTCTTGAAAGAGTTGTCAGTACCGCTTCGACAGTCAGCACCAATCGTCGGGTCTCATTATCTACGACCAGATCTCACCGGGCTCCCAAACTCTCACCATTCCACCCGAATACCCTTTCCAATCCCAATATTGCTCCACAAATGACTTACAAGTTCCACAATCGGTTTTGGAAGAACATATCCGTTGGAGACTTCATTAGAATTCGCTTGAACGAAGAGGTTCCAGCAGATGCAATTTTACTGGCCACAAGTGATGAATCTGGTGAATGTTATGTGGAGACTAAAAATTTAGATGGAGAAACCAATTTGAAGAGCAAACACTCTCTTCATTGTGGATTAGGCATAAAACACGCCAGTGATCTTGAGAGAGTCCAAATGGTGGTTGAAACAGAAGCACCAAATGCCAACTTGTACAAATTTAGAGGTGTGGTCAAATATACATCATATGCCTCGGAATCTGATACGGTTGGAACCCAAGCCCAAGAACCGGCTACTTATGACAATATCCTGCTAAGAGGATCCACTTTGAGAAACACCCGATGGGCATTATGTCTAGTGGTTGCTACTGGTAAAGATACCAAGATCATGTTGAACTCTGGTGTAACTCCAACCAAGAAATCTAAGATTTCAACTGAACTCAATATCTCTGTTATCATCAACTTTACGGTTTTATTCATCATGTGCTTTGTTTCTGGGTTGATTAATGGGTTATTTTATAATAACGACTCCACTTCACGGGCATATTTCGAATATAAGCCGATGGCTGGTTGGAGTTCAGCTGCCAATGGAACAGTGGCCTTCTTTGTGGCTCTGATCCTTTATCAGACTCTGGTTCCAATCTCATTATATGTTTCCATTGAAATCATCAAGACTGTTCAAGCATATTTCATCTACGCTGATGTTAATATGTATTATAAACGACTTGACTTCCCGTGCACGCCAAAGTCCTGGAGTATTTCCGATGATCTTGGTCAAATTGAATATATATTCAGTGACAAGACTGGTACGTTGACGCAAAACGTGATGGAGTTCAAGAAATGCACAATTGCCGGAAAATCCTATGGATTGGCCTACACCGAAGCTCAACAAGGAATGGACAAGAGAGCTGGTGTCGATGTTTCTGCGGAAATCAAGAAGATGCATAAATTGATTGAGAATGATAAACGGGACATGTTGAATCTGTTAGAGAAAATGGACAATGACCAATTCGATTCCAATCAGGTGACTTTTGTCTCCAAAGAATACGTCCAAGATATCAGTGCATCTGCAGACCCTGTTCGGAAGGAGGCCAATGAGAAGTTTATGCTTGCTTTGGCACTTTGTCATACTGTTATCACCGAAAAGGGAAATGACGGAATTCTCGACTTCAAGGCGGAATCTCCAGATGAGGCAGCACTGGTGGCAGTTGCAAGAGATTTAGGTATTGTTTTCAGAGAACGTACCAAATTAGGACCAACTGTTACAATTTACGACCAGAACAAGCCTCTCAAATATGAACTATTAGAGATCATTCCGTTCAATTCTACTAGAAAACGGATGTCTGTGGTTCTTAAATCTCCAGAAGGCCAAATCATCTTATATTCTAAAGGAGCTGATAATGTGATCTACGAAAGACTGGATCCTAACTCTGATAAGGAGATGTTGAGCAAGACTGCTATTCATCTTGGGGAATTTGCGCAAGAAGGACTTAGAACCTTATGTATTGCCCAGAGAGATTTGGATGAGAAATATTTCAATGATTGGCACGAACGCTACAAAATTGCCAGTGCTTCTATTGAAGAAGATAGAGAGGAAAAAATGGAACTACTTGGTGAAGAAATTGAAAAGAACCTTACATTGTTGGGAGGAACTGCCATTGAGGATAGATTACAAGACGGAGTTCCAGATTCAATTTCGCTTCTGGCTAAAGCTGGAATCAAACTTTGGGTTCTTACCGGTGATAAGGTAGAGACTGCAATCAATATTGGGTTCTCCAGTAATTTATTGGGCAATGACATGGAGTTATTGGTCATAAAAACTTCTGATGTGGAGTCTGATGAGAAAAATGATGCTTATACTTTGGTTCCGAAGTTTTTATACGAGAAGTTTGGCTTGGAAGGAACTCAAAAGGATTTGGAACTTGCAAAGAAAGATCATTCTCCGCCAAATGGAAATTATGCTATCATTGTTGATGGAGCTTCTTTGGATCAGGTCTTTTCAGATCCAGAATTACAGCTTAAATTCCTCTTGTTGTGCAAACAATGTCGATCCGTGCTATGTTGCAGGGTTTCACCTGCTCAAAAAGCACAAATCGTGAAAATGGTCAAAGATACTTTGAAGGTGATGGCACTGGCAATTGGAGATGGTGCCAATGATGTTGCCATGATCCAAGCTGCAAATGTCGGTGTTGGAATTGCTGGAGAAGAAGGTCGTCAAGCCGTCATGTCAAGTGATTATGCTATTGGCCAGTTTAGGTATCTTGTCAGATTACTTCTTGTGCATGGTCGTTGGGATTACAAAAGATTGGGAGAGATGATCACTTGTTTCTTTTACAAGAACGTCAATTTTGTGATGGCTTTGTTCTGGTTCGGAATCTTCAACAATTTTGATGGTTCGTATCTTTACGAGTACACGTACTTAATGTTTTTCAATTTGGCTTTCACATCATTACCAGTGATTTTCCTTGGAATCTTAGATCAAGATGTCCCTGCCCACGTTTCCCTGTTGAATCCAGAACTTTATCGTTCGGGAATTCTAGGACGAGAATGGTCACCGTACAAGTTCTTATACTACATGTTTGATGGATTATACCAATCGTTTGTGGCTTTCTTCTTCCCATGGTTCTTGTTCCACCATGCTACTTTTGTGAATCAACATGGGCTCAATGTTGACCATCGGTTCTGGCTCGGTGTCTTTTGTGCTCATATCTCTGTCATCTCATGTAACCTTTACGTGATGTTGATGCAAAAGAGATGGGATTGGCTTTCGTTACTGATATATGCCCTATCGATCTTAGTGGTCTTTTTCTGGACCGGAATTTGGACCTCGTCTCGAACTTCTCAAGAGTTTTACAAAGCCGGTTCAAATTGTTATGGAACTTTGGCATTCTGGTGTTCATTGTTTGTTGGAATATTGCTCTCTATACTTCCAAGATTATGTTATGAGATGCTAAACAGATTGTATCGTCCAAAAGATATTGACATCATCAGAGAAAGAGTGGCCTTGGGAACATACAGTTCCTATTCTGAAGATTATGATCCTACTGAAAATGCTGCCGCTGTGGAAACTAAAGTAACTGATTTCCCTCATTCTGATGAGACCACCGACGAAAAGAACGATATTGAGGCCAACAACATGCTTGCTACGAGGCCAAGAAGAAACACCATCAGAAAAGTGTGGGACAGAATCACTCCTGGTTCAATGCAATCTCCATTGGAGACTCTACGTCAAAATATGATCACCTCGGGTCAAGCCTCGCATAGATCTTCTGCTCAAATGATCCGGACCAGTCATGATCTTGAAGGAATCACCTCTCCGGAGAATCTTTTGAGATTGCATACCAGAAGTAGTCAACTAACTAAATAGAGCGAATAGTCGTGCGAACTATAAATATTAATGAAAATATAAGTTGATTTTATCATGACCGAAGAGAAGGAACTACAGGAGCAGAAATTGCCTGAGCTTACTATCCGCAATGTTTTGAAAGACTTACAGTTTGGATTCACATCTTTGTTTAATAATCCGGAGTTCTCGCGCCCAATTTCCATTATTTTAGGTGTTCTGGAACTTCTCTTTCTACGAATGATTATAAATCTTATCTCCTATACAGAGATCGATTATAGTACATACATGCAGCAGATTGAGCTGATTGAACGTGGTCAATTGGATTATGCCAAGATATATGGAGATAGTGGACCAATTGCTTATCCTGGGGGTTATGTGTACATCTATTCGTGGATGAAATGGTTTACTGATGGGATGGAAAAGCTGAGTGCTGGCCAAGAGGTCTTCAGATGTCTTTATATTGCTACGTTAGTGTTGACATTTGTTGCCTATTTCCAAACCAAGTCCAACCTCAAACCATATACACTCTATTTGT
Source organism: Ogataea allantospora (assembly GCA_030572655.1). Lineage (NCBI taxonomy): Eukaryota > Fungi > Ascomycota > Pichiomycetes > Pichiales > Pichiaceae > Ogataea > Ogataea allantospora. The sequence goes on from JAJMAM010000007.1 coordinate 106,705, forward strand.
TAGTGATTTCCAAACGGTTGCACTCCATCTATGTTCTTCGACTATTCAATGATTGCTTTACTACATTCTTTATGGTGGCCACTATTGTCGTCCTACAACAAGCCGCTTACTTCAAGCGTCGCAAGAGTATTTTTGGTACTATATTGGTCTTTTTCAGTGCAGATCTGTTCAGTGTTGCCGTCTCCGTGAAAATGAACGCTCTATTGTATCTTCCCGGTTATTTGGTTGTGATATATCAATTATGCAGCGAGAATCTTTTGAAAACAGGATGTGTTGTTGCTTTTGGATTGCTGGTTCAATGTGGAATAAATCGAGAATTTCTCTTTTCTTCAGAAACCATCAGAGACCATTTCTTGCAAGGAGCATTTGATTTCAAACGGAAATTCTTATACAAATGGACTGTCAATTGGAAGTTCCTTCCTGAGGAGATCTTCAATAGTAGAGAATTTCACACATTGCTACTTTTCGGTTATCTTGCCGTCTTGACAGCATTTTTACTACTCAAATGGTTGAATAAGTCAGTCACGGGAAAATCCGTCTTGAGATTCACCCAAGACACATTATTGTTTTACAAAGATACTATCAGCAAGGACAACATCGTACTATCTCCAAATGGAGCCACGTATGTGTTTTGGGTGATGACTAGCTCCAATTTAATTGGAATTTTATTTGCCCGGTCTCTTCATTATCAATTTCTATCGTGGTACATGTTTTCGCTACCAATGTTACTGGAACTTGGAAATCTAGCTTGGTATATCCAAATTCCTCTTATTGCGGCTCATGAATGGTGTTGGAATGTTTATCCTAGCACGGAAATCAGTTCCGCATTGTTGGTTTGCATCTTAAGCGTACTAGTTTTCATACAGATCCGATCCCAGCCATACAAAACCAAGATGGATTGATCCTCCGGAAGCTATTTACAAAAGGAAGCTTTAAGATATCAATGAATTGTGACCAACCTGATTAAATCAAGGGACAGAACAATCCTCGTTTAAGGCACTTCTCAAGTCTGTCGATATATATCAAAATGCAATCGCGTCTAACCAATATATATGAATCAACTTTCCCGCCATAACAACAGCGGCCATTTCATGGGTTATCCAATTACAATCCGAACACGTAAAAGAAAGATTGTATTTTCTTACAAGATGTGTTTATTTCCGGCTATGTAAAATTGCGAAGTTTGTATGTTGTCCCCAGCCATATCTTTAAGCGTATGCATTATAGTTCATTAACAGGAGATGGTGCCGAATTATACCCCAGACAACGACCCCATTCCATGAGTTCATAAATGAGACTAAAGTTGGGGGAGATCCGTGGAGCTTTCTGCTTAAGTAAGTTGTACGCTTCATTGTAGCCGATTTTTTTGGATTTCATCAAGTATGCAAGAATTAGAGAAGCTGAGCGCGAGACTCCACATTGACAATGTATCAAGACACGTTTATTTTCGGAAAGGGCTTTGTCGATAATATCTGTGAGTTTCGGGAAATCAGAAACCAATTTGGAGGTATGAGTCCAAGGGATGTAATGGTATTGGATGTGCTGACCAGAGATGGAGGTTTTATTTGAGATTTGAGAGGTATAGTCCTTGATTTCTTGTGCAACATTGATTATGAGATCAAACTCTGCCATTTGCGTGATGGAAGGCTCAGAATAGAGATACAAGTTTGGTTCAAGCACACAAAGAGGACCATCTGGATATGGGTTTTGAATCGTTGAAGTATCAAATGAAGGAGGAATTGCTGAGGCGGCGGTGAGCGACCCTGATGAGTTGGAACTTGTTGAGGATGAATTCAATTCTAAAGAAGTGGATGATTCTACCGAATGCTTGGGGTCGCTTGAATTGATCGATAAAGTCAACGATCGACCGCGACCATGCGATTGGGTATTTAAATGTGTGGGTGAGTTTGAAGACGACATTAATACTGCGTTTAATGAAGGCGTTCGATATAATCTTGGAGATCTAGGACTGGTTGTTGGGGAATGCGATAAGATCTGTTTATGACCATTGGAAGAATAAGTTAATGGAACTGGGTATTTAGTTTGACTCTTGGTTAAGTCTAGCTGCAAATTCTTAAGATTCTTGGGCCTTCGTGGGCCTTGTTTGGAATTGTTCAAAATTGACTGTTGCATGGGAGTGGAGTCCGAACACGGACTACTATTATCACTGTTCATAGAGCAAAATCCACGCCAAGTGTTAGAGACGCTGGTTGGAAAGATGCTCCCTCCACAAAACTCAACAGATTGCAAAAGCGGATTTAAATGAACACTCAATTTCTGTTTCTGAAACAAGGTTTTCTAATTTTAGTAGATAAAAAAAATAAGACGGTACGTTATTTTTTTAATATTTTCACCAAACTGCGTTTGAGACCAGCACTTATTTTTTCCACAGTGTAATCAACTGGTTTTTGGTTTAAATATTGCAGAAATTCTGTCAGCGACCCACCAACTCCAAAATATATATCTTTAGCAGCTACAATAGCGGAAGAGTTTGGATGTTGTACTGTTTCACACACAATTTCCGCCACCACTGGTAAATGTTGGGGAGAGTAGATTGTTTCTGATGAGAGAAGTAGGATCGAGTCCGAACTCAGTTGATTCAACTTATTGATCATTTGAGGACCCCAGGATCCGCTGATCAAATTAATGGAAATTTGGTGGCCTTGCAACGTATGTTTGAATCTTGCTACCAATTGTTGAGTCACATCGATCTCTCCTTCTCGAACATTTCCTTCAACAGAATCACGTTTCTGTAATTCATTTAGTTCATTAGTGTCCAGAATGGTCAAACACCAGGTCAAGAACAAATTTGGTACGCTCACTAATCGAAGAACCTCGTAGTTGAAGTCTGTGAGGATCAATTGAAAATCTCGACGGTTTTGCAGTAGCAGAGTCTGGAAAACTAACAAGCTTGGTAAACTTGTTCCGCATCCAAGTTCGATAACCGTTTTGTAATCTCCCAAGTTCATTTGGAGTAGCTCCTGCATCATATCGTAACAACATTCCCAGCTCTTCAGTCCACCCTCATAAACTCCATTTCGAACATCTTCTGTTGTATTTCCAACCAAGATCTGTAATTCTTCAGATTCGGAATCCTCACCCATGAGCTGATGTCTAATATCAAAGAACTCACGACGATACAGAGTTTTTGAGAATTCGATTTGTTCATAGGATATCCTTGAGTCTACCAACTTGTCCAAAAAATGATCAATATTGTAAATCTGAGGAGAAACCACTTCCTCCACCAGATCTAAAGGATTCTCACCCGAAATCAATTCGTCAGGTTGATCTTCAAAACCAAATTTAAATCCCATAAAAATTATTTTGCACAACAATTTTGATTATTGTTTTTTGTTTTCCACGTATGTCTGAATATTCAGCGTATCTCAACGATTTTGAACCTATCAAATACGCCAATGAACTGTTGGTGTCCACAAATAATCCAGAAGATTCATCTTTGGACTTGACCACGTCCATCAAACGACTCCAATTTGATTTAAGAGACGTGGAAAAACGTCTTCAAAGAAGTGCCAGTGACAATTATACTGGTCTGATTTCGGAATTAGAGACTGCTCAAACTCTGTACAACACAACAAGCGAACTAAAACCATCTCTAAAACAAGTGAACACCTCTTATTCAAGATTAGAGACCGAAATCTTGAAACCATACAATGAATCGTCAAATTTACACACCGCTCTAAGAAAGATCCATCAAACTTCTAATCTTTTACGATCTTCCACATATTTCATCTATTTGATCTCTAAGATTGAAGAAATAGATAAATCTGATCAAGAACTCAACAAACAACCTTTCAGATCCGTCTATACTATGTCAAGATTGCTGAATCAGATTAAATTACATCTCACCGACTCACCGTTTCTCAAAAGTTTAAAACTTGTGAGAGATTACGAATCATTCCATCAGATACAAACAACGCGATTGCTGGACATTTGCACGTTTCGTTTGAAAAACCTGTCGCTGGAATACGACGATCTATCGATTCTCAATATCATCTACTCTCTTTCAATTATTTCTTCGGAATCGTTCTACAACCAACTACAACAACTCATGAGTACGAAAATTACATCCAGCATTACTTTAATCATTAAAAACCTGAATAACTCTTCAAATTTTGATAAAGTGTTCAAAGAGGTGTCCAACAATGCCAAATTGATAAATAATCTAGAACGTCTCATGAAAAATAATAGATGGCAGGATTCTACCACTTCCAAAGACGTCCATACGAATACGACTACTATATATGAAAAGATGGATGCTGTTCTTCAATATGGATCAGCTTTGGGCTCTTCCTTTTGGAAAGAATTGGCTGTTGGAGTGGAACCCAAATTTAGGGAAATGGTTCAAAAAGGAGGACCTATTGCCAAGAATTTGAGACAATTAAAGGACCAGATTAAACAGATGATCACCAGCTCGGTTCTTAATTCGTTCGAAGAGTCCAAAAAGGAAGATTGTATTGAGGTGCGAATGATGTTAAATAGTGTGGCTATATTGGATAGAAATAAATAAGTGGTTCCTCATGAATCGGCTTTCTTTCGTTTCCCTCCACGACGGGTCTTTTTCACCTTTCGTTGTCGTTCCAATATCAGCGATCTCTTAGTGAATTCCTTTTTCCGTTTTTTAGCTTCGATTCTACCCAACCGTTGCTTTTTTCCCAGTCGCAAAGATTTCTTTAGAGGTTTGATTTCTTTTTTATCATTAACAGAAGATCGTATGACAATCAATCTATGATCTGTAGGATTGATCAACTTGCTGCGTCGTATTATCTCCGTTCCGTCAATAGCTATTTTTCCAAACATCTGTTTCTGTAACTCGGTAAATTCAGCAAAATAGTAGCTTTGAGGCCTTCTATTATCAACATTCAGATCATCGAATTCATATTCCTTCTCAGTCAAAGCAACCTCGACCCCTCCAGATCCAGAAAACATCGGAAAAAGCTCTACAGTGCTCATATTTTGCTCTTGTTCTTGATCTCCAGTCTCAACCTCAACAAAATCAAACTCAGGAACATAACTGTATTCATATTGAGAGTCATCAGCTTCGTCAGCATCCCCAAAAACCTCTTTCCTCGACACCTTCAACATCGTTCAAATAAATAAATTTAAATAAATAAATACGGCTGTGCTATCTACCTATAAGGAGCATCGGCATTGGCAGCATATTGATATTCTTGCTCCCATTTATCACCGTTAGCCAACAATTTCTCCTTATTGTATAACAACTCTTCTCTGGTCTCTGTAGAATACTCCACATTAGGAGTCTCAACAATGGCATCAACAGGACAACTCTCTTGACAATAGCCGCAATAAATACATTTGGTCATGTCAATATCATACTTGTATGTTCTTCTAGACCCATCTGCACGTTCCTCTGCCTCGATTGTAATTGCTTGTGCAGGACAGATAGCTTCACAAAGTTTGCAAGCAATGCATCGTTCTTCTCCTGAAGGATACCGTCTTAGGGCATGTTCTCCTCTGAATCTTGGAGAAATGGCACCCTTTTCAAAAGGATAATAAATAGTGTATGGTGCACGAAAGTACATTTCCAAAACAATGTACATTCCCCTGAACATCTCTGCCATCAAATACCATTTGGTGGCCTTTGACAATGCTCCTTCTTTCGATTCTTCCCACGATCGAGGCCTTGGAAGACGGAACCCTGCAGGCCAGGACGATTGAGGAGATCCTGCTGTTGTGCTCAACAACGGTCTTCCCACTATCCGAGAAGTATGGAATAACCTTGAAGATCTGATCATTAACAAAATATTATATCAATACTCCACTTTTTGCTCCCTAAAATTTACTTACCCTGTCTGAGGTCCCTTTTAGGAAATAAGCTCAAAAAGCCATTCTAATTTTCATATTCTGAAGCAAACGCGTTTATATACTGTCTAACCTCACCTGCTTGATACCCAATTTCTAAATGTTAAGAACTCAATTCAGATCCTTCTCAAGTACTGCCAGAGCTCAGCTCTCCAAAATGTCCCTTATTGGAAACATTGGCTCCGATGTCAATGTCGCCACGACTTCCTCTGGTAAAGAATACATCAGATACTCATTGGCCGTGGAATCCAAACGTAACGGAACCCCTTCGACCTCGTGGTTTAACATTGCTTGTTTTAATGACAAACAAATCGGTTTTATGAACGAATACGTTGGAAAAGGTGCCAGAGTTTATGTCGAGGCCGATGTCACCAACCAATTGGTTGAAAAAGAAGACGGCTCCAAATTTATGTCTTGGATGTTGTTCCAAAATAGTATCGAGGTGCTTAGATATCCTAAAAAGGATGATGAAGCTACCGAGTCTGCTTAATTGACCAAGTTTTCCTCTTCTTGCTTTGTATCTCTCTTCCAATATAAATGGTATTATTAGATATCGTCGTACCGGAGTCCCATCCTCTGTAAATCACGTCTTATGTCATCATCCAGTAGATCCAATTCTGCTTGTCTCAATTCCTTGCGAATGTCCTCGTCCCTTGGACTCGACATCTGAGTCGATGGAGTGCTGACATACGCGGTGTCTGAGGACTTGGCGTCGTCCATTTCCCAGCTGGAGATTGGCGACTCTTGCAAATACTCCTTGTATGAATAACCTTCCAGCGTTTGTTCTGTCTGGTCTGTTGTACGTCTGCTGATATAATTCTGCTTTTTCACCACTTGTCTTGATTCCTTCCAAGTCCGGTATTTTTTTACGGCTGTGTTTCCCACAGGCACAGACTCGATCCAATCCACGTACATCTTCCTTGCATCCTGTCCGAGTCCAAACAAACAGAAACTGATGATGGAGACTGCAATGAAAATCCATCTATCCGCGTCTTGTGAAGGTTCGTAAGGCACTCGAAGGATGGTGTTCCAATACAGGCTTTTTTTGTAAGCTGGTATAAACTCTGGATTCATTCCGTTCACCATCAACACAAATGAAACAAGTTTGAGCGGGAACATTGCGGCCATAACCAAAACACAGAACAACAATAATTTCGCAAATCTTTGGAATGAATATCCAGAATTGGTACATTGAAGAATGTTTTTGGTATTCCTTCTCTTTTGAATGAAGACACATAGGGTGGAAAAGGTCATAGCAAAAGCCATAATGGCCCAAAATAAAAGCCAGAAATAATATAGTAAGACGGATATTCCATGTTTCAATATTGTTGGACGACACCCCATGCACTGGCCAATGGAATATCTGGTGGATTGAGCAAAATAGATGAATGCACTCACCAACAACGGGAACCCTAGAACAGAGAAAAGTTCAACAGCTAGCTTAAGTTTGGGTCTGGAAAACCAGGACTCAGTAATGTGGTTAGCCAAAAGAATCATCAGTAGATTCAATGAGATACAAAAGATGGCTCCCGTGATTCCCAAAGGAACCACCAATTGAACACGAACCATCAAATCACACCAACCTGCTCCATCCCAGACTTCCATATAGTCATCTCCTCCCCAAATTGCAGCATCAACAAGACTCTTGATCATTAACAACTCCAGATAAACGAACATGGCACTGGCAGGAACATTGCGAGATTTGATGTGCCACAACATGGGTGGAATGTTCAAAATCAAACAGAAGGTATGAATAAAGATTAGAAACGCTTGAAAGTTGACCATAATATTGAGTTAACGTCAAACAGATTTCACGATGCTTTTATATTTCGATCTCCCTGCTACCAATGTATTATAAATTTCCTTTCTGACCCCAATCGGGAAATTCATGGCTGTGCAAAATCCAGGAACCGATCGATCTCATCGAATCTGACACAGGAGATTATCGTCATGTTTGGGCATGAATGATAGCCATGGAGATCATCAATCCCAAACAGGTTTGTCCAAATAAAGCAGCACATGATCTACCTGCCCATCGGTCCATCTTTCTGTCTACGGAACAATGTGAGTCCCATAAATGCTCGCAGATGGTCTCATCTGCCTCTACAGGATCTCTAAATGGATCAGTCTCAACGCTCTTGTTGTCACTAAGTTCTTCATCGTCATGCATCCTGCCTAATTTCATCTCACCTAGTGCCCAGCAATACATCCTTACACCACTTATGAATATCAAAAGCACAGGAACGAGTAATCCTGGCCAAAACAACTGAATATGATTAGATATACAACCAGATTCCAACTTACCCAACTGATACGGTTCAAAATACTTTGCTGAACTCGACATGTGTGACAATCACAAGAAGGAGAAGAATTTTGACTCAACTCTAGCTCTTCAACAGGACCAATAATAATCTTTTTCATTAGATATTCAGGCCTGCTATAGCGCTCGTATGGGTCTTTATAGTATGCGGATATGACAAGACTTTTAGTTTGACATTGGTTTTAGTGCCGATGGTTGTAAGATAATTAATTACCGTTTTGGGAAGTTGAATGGGGGCCACCAAATTTTTCATTGATGGTACAACTTCTCAGCGTAATGTTTAACGAATGCCAACGGATGGTCTGAATCTTGAGCACCCATCTTGCCCATACCAGGGGAGAAGCATGTGATAGGAAGCACAAGCACGTCCGAAACCAATTTTGGGACATCCAACTTGGTGAAATCTTTCCACGTGACCTTCGAGTAGATCCCACTTAGAACGTAGTCGTTGAAGTATTTGAATATCACGTCTGTCCAGACACCGGCACCAGTCCATTCCATGATTGTGAGCTCGCTCGAGCCGTCAAAATCCAAAGATCCCTCTTTAGACCGACGCAGGGTCTCTTCGGTGATACTGGCTATGATTTCTCGCAAAATTGGATGACCTGGTTTAGATTGGATGACCCAGTTCGCGAATTGGAGTCTACGCGCATAAAATTGTCTCCAATCTGGAGTGTCAGGGTCGGACTGAATACCAATGATCATTCCGATTTCGGAGGGATCCACGTTTTCCGGGATCCAATTTGGAATGGGCTGCAGTGGCAATGTATCCACATCGGCGTAGACTCCTCCTTTGGCGAAAAGCATGAGATATCTGAAAAAATCCATCTTCAGTATGATATGGGGTAGAAGTTCGTATGCCTTGACCACCTCAGGCATGTGCATGTATATGTAATGGATGATTGCGTTGGATGTGTCATCGTTGAACAACTCGTGAACAAAACCAGGGTTTTTCAAGGCCCATTGTTCTTCTCCTTCTTTATACTTGGGTCCGAAACTAGCATCATTCAAACCGTATCTCCAAGATTGCCAAATGTACGCTGGAAACTTTTTGTTCTGATCATACGGGAACATATAAGCTAGTCTTTCACGTAACGAGGCTTCCTGATTAGGTCTTCTCAGTTCGTTTAATTGTTTTTCAAGTTTAGTTCTGTCATTCTCTAATTTCTTCAACCGTAGATCCTGCTCGGTAAGCAATTTCTCTGTCAATTCATTCAATTTACGAGCCAAATCGAGCTCATCTAGATTCTTCTTGCCGGATAATCCAAGTTTAGACCCCTTACCCATAATGCTGTCTCCAGATTTGTCACTAGACGAGTCTGATTCAGACATCCCGGGACCCAAAACTTTGTGTAGGTCTGGTGTTGAATCCGAAGAAAGTTGGATCAACACCAAAACGATCACTACTATCCCCAAAGATAGAAGTACAGTGCGTTTGAGAGTGTATATTTTCATCGCCACGTAAAAGAGAAATTTGAGAATACTTAATGTGGCGGTGGATCGGAATGTGATGTGGCGGTGCTGATGTGGCAAGTGAAGGGATAAAGAGTGGCAACCTTAATTGATTGGTTTAAAGGAACATAAGATGGTTAGGTAACTATCAAAACCAAATATGGAAACAACTTCTTGATTTCTCGTACCCTCCTTCACCTTGTACCTATTCTGCTAGTGTTTCACAAATTAAACTCCCAGCCATTTATTCTTAGCACTGCCTTAATAAATTTTTCGTTATGATTACCTCCTCCTCTTTAACAGGTGTGCGCTTTGCCTGTTTGCAGAGCTGCAAACTACGAAATCAGTATTTAGGACCAATGAGAATGTATTGGAAAGTATGGAAACATCCTCAGTTGATATTAAATCCTTGGAATCGGCCGTTTTCACATCGAGCCATCGCCCGAGAACGAATTAGCCCTTTATGGAACAGACGCCAACAGGGTTCGATTATACTTTCTCGTTTGTACACTACGCCTTCACAACGCGAGCGATTCATAGCAGCTGGAAAAACCCGATTTGATCGTCTGATATTGCATGCGAAGTGGGTTCTTTTACGACAAAACCGACCTTTCAATATGGACGAGATCAGTGCATTTTTATCATGGATTTTCATCGGGAATTTCCTTTGGATCTTTATTGGAACAACAACATTCTTGGGATTGTTAGTGTATCTTGGAAATCTTGTCACCGATGACCAGATTAATAAGAGGCTATTAGAGAAACTCATTACATTCGATACAAAACTGCATGTAGATATTACCAAGGACGATTTCAAGGCATCCTGGGAAGATGGAATGATCAAGTTCCAAAATTTGGCCATGAGTTCGGGTTCGATGGATCATATAAAATACGATTTTACCATCGAATCTGTTACTGTGACATTTTCGCTGGGAAAGTGGATGGATGGCAAGGGTTTAATCAAGGACGTTAAAATCAACGGATTGAATGGAACAATAGATCTGGATGAGCATTATCAAGTGATCCGAGACGAGACTTTTGGACCGCAGTATGAGTTCGAACGATATGAAGTTACTAATATGAAACTGATGATCAGAAGAAAAAACTGTGTTACAATGGAAGTCGAGGTGTTCAATTGCAAATTACCACGACTACGTCGTAATTGGTTGGTTTATGATTTCATGAACGCTGATGCTTTGTCCGGATCGATCAACGGATCGTTGTTAACTTTGCATAAACGTCAGAACCAATTTGCACAATTTTCTGCGTTGGATGATACAGAACAGGACTCTAGTCCGTGGAAGAAAGTCACACGATTGCGGATCGATCAATTAGATCTAGCACGTGTAACGGGACCAGCTTCCAAGTTAAATTGGCTCAGATCAGGAACCGTGGAACTGGTGGTCGATGTGATGCTACCAACCGAAGAGGATGGAGAGAGTTTGACCAACATATTTCAAGGGTCAAGCTCGGAAGAGAATAACAAATATGTGGTGTTGGATTTCAAGATATATTTCCACGATTTGCATGCCAGTGTTCCAGCCAAAGTCCCAAGATCCAGCTTGACAAATGCTCCATATGTATCTGAAGCAGATTTACGGAGTCTGATTAGTTTCATCAATGATAAACGATTTGGAATGAGTTTGTTATCTGCCGAAACTTGGGACAAAGACGAGAATCCGTTTGATGGGTCAGATATAGCCACCGAGCCCGAGGAACACAAGTCGACAGACACTAAAGTTCCGCCAATCAAGTTCCGGCTGGTGCACAATCTGGACGATTTCGAATTAGTGGATCTCGTGGCGTGCATTGGACTACATACTAACTCCTCAGAAGGGTTAGACGCTGCACAAAAACGAAGCTTCCAAAACACCAACAAATTACTGGATGCTGCAATCAGCGAGCTTCTGGGATATCTGATGCTCTACAAAGAAGAATTGCAACAAAGATTGATTGAAGCTTATTCGAAACGCACAAACTTCGAGATCTTTTTCAATAACTTCGTGCTAGGTAACTTAATTTTGGTGGGATTGGGAAGTTTTGTTATCTAATTAAAAAATTAAGAAGCACGTTTCGACTTATTAGGGAAACAAAAATTGATGAGTTACACATATAAATACTAAGGTAGTCTGCGGGGACATTGTAAACGTCAAATTCAAATTCATAAGCTTTCATTTGCAATTGTCATAAGCGCCCTATTACTAATATTTTAGACTGGTGTCAAATCTTGTTCCGAATTCGGTAACTTACGTACAGGAGCGTGCAATTTAAAATACCGTAGCGGGTTTGAGATTGTATCAAGAATTTCTTTCGTATGTGGAGTTCTTGGAAACGATCATATGAGGATCCGATGAGTTCTGAGCCTTGCAAGGTAGAACCAGATCGATCTATGAGACGACTTCATTCGAATTTGTTATCATTGATGCTTGCTCTGTTCATGGCTGTGATTGCAATACATTTTTACTTACGAACTATGCAACTGAACAAGGACCTAGAAGATGCCTTTGGACCTCGGCTCATGAACATAAACTCCTTGACTCGCGATGTTTCCATTAGGCCAATCCATTCGCACAACGACGAGTGGAGAAGACATCCGCTCTTTGATGCGCTTCGAGCCGGATCTAACTCCGTTGAAGCAGATTGCTTTTTTTTGGATTCCTATCCGGACACAATTTTGGTCGGCCATAATCGTGTGATGTTGAACCAGAACGATAATCTGGACTCGCTATATTTGGATCATTTCTTTGATCTTTTGGAAGAAGCCAATTTGAAAAATGAGGCAGACGTCAAAAACGGGATTTTTTTCAGCTCTTTTGAGTCCACAACTTATTTCTACATTGATATCAAGAACAACAAAGACAAGTTGATCAAGATTTTGGAACAGAAACTAGACAGGTTTCTTGAAAAGAACTACCTGACCACATATAATTCTACAACCAATGAATTTAAACAAGGACCATTGACTATAATCATTACTGGAGATTATCCCTATGAATATATCAGTTCCAAGGAGCTAATCTATACCTTCATTGATGCCCCAATGAGAGATTTAGTGGATCCAGAAAAGGCTGTGTTGTATCCAGCAAATCAAATATCAATTTTTGCGTCTGGATCACTCGATTCTCTAACAGGATCTCATAAAGCTCTAAGTTTATTTAATGGGCTTTCTTCCAAACAACTTAGTGATCTCGAGAAATACATCACTGCTGCCCATTCTTTGGGCCTGAGAACTCGTATATGGGATACCCCTAAATTCACCAAATCAATCAAACACAAGGTTTGGAAACAAATTATAGAATTAGGTTCGGATTATTTAAATGTGGACGAGCTACGCGAGGCTGTTCATTTGTAATGGAAAAATATATAAAGATTTGTAATTTTTTATTTATAATTTGTTTTGTTATGTCTTTAAATCCTCATACCGGGTTGCCTCAGGGCTGGAAAATTAGAGTTTCCAGAACTCATGGCCAAGAATATTATTATAATCCAACCTCTAATGAGTCCATCTGGACTCCACCAGAAGGAACCGACCAAGAAGCGTTGGACTTGTATTTGTCTAAAAATCTCCACAAACCAAAGAAAGTCCGTACGAGACATCTATTAGTGAAACATAAGGATTCTAGAAGACCATCATCTTGGAAGGAACAAAACATTACCAGAACAAAGGAGGAAGCAATTGAGCTTGTCAACAAGTACAAAGAGCAAATACTCAGTGGCGAGGCCTCACTTGAACAATTGGCCTCAGAACACAGCGATTGCAGTTCGCATGCAAAAGGTGGCGATCTAGGCTATTTTGGACCGGGAGAAATGCAACCAAGCTTCGAAAAAGCAGCATTTGCCCTCCAGGTCGGAGAAATAAGTGACATTGTCGAATCTGATAGTGGTATTCATATCATCGAAAGAACCGGATAAAATAGTGGTGTGAGGAGTGGTTTATGTAACCGAAATTGTCGAAATCAAGAGAAAAACCCTGGTTCAAGTTGGTTGGACATCGTCGATCATGCAACATGTTTATAGGGCCTTCAACACTGGTGTTTCGGCCGTATCCAAAATGCCCTTGCATTCTTGGTTAAACCAGGTGCCGTTTAGACGTGCGGCACCCCACATAAATTTATTTAAAGTGGCAAAAGTCTCAGCAAAAAATTTACGCTACTGTACAACTTCTAGTATGAGTGTTCCCCAGAGACAAGTTCTTCCTTCCAATGTGAAGCCAGAACATTATGATCTTGTATTGACTCCTGATTTCAGCACTTTCAAGTTTGACGGAGAGGTCACCATTGACTTGAATGTGAAAGAAACCAGTGATTTTATTGAGCTGAACACTCTTGAATTGGAGCTTGGAGAGGTCCAATTGACCACTTCAGAAGGTCAATTGACTCCTATTTCGTCGACATATTCTGAAGAATACGAATCGACTAAGTTCCAATTTGAAAAGTCCGTTTTGAAAGCCGGCGAGTCCGTTCAATTGTACATCAAGTTTGTTGGTATTTTGAACGATAAATTGAGTGGATTCTACAGATCTTCGTACGTTGAAAATGGAGAAACAAAATACTTGGCAACAACACAAATGGAGGCCACCGATTGCAGAAGGGCGTTCCCATGTTTTGATGAACCTAATTTGAAGGCTACCTTCAGTATCTCGTTAATCGCAGCCAAGGAATACGTTTGTTTGTCCAATATGGACGTCAAGGAGGAAACTGCTCTTTCTGAGAATGTCAAAAAGGTAGTTTTCAACAGAACTCCACCAATGTCCACCTATTTGGTTGCATTTATTGTTGGAGACTTGAAATACGTCGAATCCGACTACAAATTCAGAGATGTTCCAGTTAGAGTTTACACCACTCCCGGATTTGAACAAGATGGAAAGTATGCTGCTGATTTGGGAGCCAAAGCTCTTGAATATTTCGAAAAAGTGTTCGACATTCCATACCCACTTCCAAAAATGGACATGGTGGGAATGCATGATTTCTCGGCAGGTGCCATGGAAAACTGGGGACTTGTCACTTACAGAATGGTCGAATTGGTTGTGAACGAAAAACAAACTAACTTGGCAACCAAGCTCCGTGTTGCTGAGGTAGTTGCGCACGAATTGGCCCATCAATGGTTCGGAAATATTTGTACCATGGACTTTTGGGATTCTCTTTGGTTGAACGAGAGTTTCGCTACTTATATGTCGTGGAAATGTTGTGATCATTTTGACAAAGAATGGAAAGTGTGGGAGAACTTTGTTGGGGATTCTCTCCAAATGGCTCTCTCCTTGGATGCTCTGAGATCGTCTCATCCAATTGAAGTGCCTGTCAATCGTGCTGACGAGATCAACCAAATCTTCGATGCTATTTCCTACGAAAAGGGATCTTCTGTGTTGAAGATGTTGGCTAACTGGTTGGGAGAAGACGTTTTCATTAAGGGTGTCTCTCAATACTTGAAAAAGCACATGTATTCCAATGCCACCACCGAGGATCTGTGGGCCTCTTTGGCTGAAGTCTCTGGAAAAGATGTTGAAAATATCATGAAGGTTTGGACTAAGAAGGTTGGTTACCCTCTGGTTCAGGTTTCTGAGAAAGAAGGACAAGTTTCCATCAAACAACACAGATACCTCACCACCGGTGACGTGCAACCAGAAGATGACACCACCACCTATCCAATCTTCTTGAGTTTGAAGACTGACTCAGGTGTTGATAACAGTGTCTTTGAGAAGAAGGAAGCCGTTTTAGATCTGAAGAGTTCCGATTTCTTTAAACTTAACGGAAACAGCACAGGTGTTTTCAGAGTTAATTATGAACCTGAAAGATGGACTGCCTTGGGAGCCGCATCTGACAAGTTGTCTGTTGAAGATAGAGTTGGTCTTGTTGCAGACGCCGGAGCTCTTTCTGTTTCTGGATTCTCCAAGACTACAAATCTTCTTTCATTGATGTCACAATTCAAAAACGAAGATTCTTTCTTTGTTTGGTCTGAAATGCTAGCGAGAATTGAGGCTGTCAAGAAGGCTTGGTTGTTTGAAGAGGAGACTGTCAACAATGGTCTCAAGGCGTTAGTCAAAGACTTGGTTAGTGACAAAGCTCACAAATATGGCTGGGTGTTCAAGTCCGAGGAATCGTTCCTTGACCAGAGACTCAAAGCCCTGTTGTTTGGTGCTGCCACTGCTAACGGCGACGAAAAAGTTTTGGCTGCTGCCAAGGAGATGTTTGCCAAATATACTGCTGGTGACAAGTCTGCGTTGGATCCTAATCTCAGAAACTCGGTGTTCAATGTTATTGCTGCTACTGGATCCTCCAAGGAGTTCGATGCTTTGATGACCATCTATCAAAACCCTCAATCTGCTGACGAAAAAATCGGTGCTTTGTCGAGTCTCGGAAGATTTGAAGATAAGGAACTGCTGAACAAGTTGTTCACGTTACTTTTGGACCAAACCATTAAGATGCAAGACTTCTACATTCCATTGCGCGGAATGAGTTCTAACAAGTTGGGAACTGAAGCAATGTTGGAATTCTTGACTACTAGATGGGAGGAGATCATTAAAGTTGTTCCTCCAAGTTTGACCATGCTGAGTAGCGTCGTACTAGTTGCCACTTCTAGTTTCACCTCTATGGAGAAATACAAGGAAATTGAAGATTTCTTTAAAGATAAGGATACCAAAGGATTTGACCAAAAGCTTGCTCAATCGTTGGAAATGATCAAATCAAAGGCCAACTGGGTTCAAAGAGATTCTGTTGAAGTTGCTCAATGGCTACATGAAAATGGCTACTCCAAATAAAAAATTACATAATCAATCTCAATCTTATATAATGCCCTTTTTTAATTTCCCTTGTATCCTCTTTTGTTTACCAGACGAACTTAAATATAAGATGGAGTCTAAGAAGATTGAACTTAGTACAAATACATCAACCCCTAATCGGAAATTGATTGAATGGTACAAATCTAGGCCATCTAGTGCCCCCAAACAAGTCATTAATTATGAGTTGATTACTCCCTCAGGTACTAAGGACCACGAACCATCTCGTATTCCGGTGATTACCCCTAAACCTAACAAGGTGTTGAGCAGATCATCGGAAGATTGCATTGCTCATGGATTGCGTTTCAATGAAATCATGAACGATAGCTCTTTGACACCTATCAATGTTTTTGGAAGATCGATGACCTCTGGATCAGCAACTACTGCCGCTACAGTTGTCACCAAGTTGAACTCAAACGACTTGAAAGATGATGACTCCGTTTCGTGTTTTACAAACTCATCCACATCCACTCCTTGCAACACAAAAAAACGGAAACTGGAAAGTGAGATGCTACCATTTTTTGAGTACAAGAAGATCCAGTTCAAAGCGAAAGCAGTTCCAGAAGTAAATCATGTTGCTGATGATGTAGAGTTTGAAGCATGGATCAAAGAGTCTACACAAGTAATAAAAGATTACGAACAAGTGGTGGAAAGAATGATTGCCTTAAAACATCGACTCCCTAAACTAGTCGAGAGACAAGAGCAACATCTTTAATTTGCTAAAGGAGTTTATTATGTGAGATACACAACATTGAACAGGAAGTACGTTGCTTACTTTCTGTATTTTCTTGGACCTCTGTTAGCAGAGACAGCGATCACGGAGGATGGAACCTTGAAACCAAGGGATTTGATCATTTCGTCGGTGTCGGCATCAATGTGGAGTTGGCCCTTGTTCTTCTTCAAGTCCAAAGCTGACACTTCTGGAACGTATTGATCCTTTCTTTCTCTCTCTTCCTCTTGCAACTTAAATGAGATTCCTCTAACTGGACCCTTTTGAATTCTCTTCATGAGGTGGGTGGTGTATCCAGCAATCTTGTTTCTCAATCTCTTGGACTGAATCTCAGCGATTTCGCTGGTCAATCTCTTGTTGACCTCAAAGTCCAAAGTCAATTTTGGATAGTATTTCTCGATGAGCACCTTGGAGGCTCTCTTAACGGTCTTGGTTCTAACTCTACCCTGATTTGGTTAGTACTCAACACATCATTTGCTAATTCAAGCTAGCTATTACTTACCATTTTGTGATGTTAACTTTCAATCCTGGTAAGAATTTTTTCACAAAGTTGAACAAAAAATGTGTAAGCAGCCCAGAGTAGCATCACGTGATATATTTTTAAACCCCTTTTCCCACCCCAGACCGAGCTCTTGTTTTTTGACAAATTCCGCAACGCTTCCAGCCCAACCCGCATAACGTACATCGGGAGCGAAATATAAATAGAGGCAAAATCCTCCCTTTTCAATGGCCAAGTTCCACTGTGACGTATGCTCTTCCGATTGCACACGCCGTGTGCGGATCCGGTGTGCGGTTTGTGCCGATTACGATCTCTGTGTTCCGTGTTTTGCCAAGGGCGAATGTTCGGGCAAGCATAAGCCTTTCCATGACTATCAGGTGATTGAACAACACCAATATCCAATTTTTGATGAAGACTGGGGTGCAGATGAAGAACTTCTACTTATAGAGGGTTGTGAGACTTTGGGTCTTGGCAATTGGCAGGATATTAGTGACTTCATCGGAGGTAGGTCTAAGGAGGAAGTTGGAGAACATTATGAGGAATATTATCTAAACTCCAAGTCATATCCGATTCCTGAATTGAACAAAACATTCGAATATGTTTCAACTTCTTCGTTTCTTCGCAACCGCAAAAGGCGTCTGGATTCACGCAAGAATCTACCTCTTCCACCACCAAAGAAAGTTCTCACCTCCAAACCCTTATGTTCAGACATTCAAAAATACATGCCTGGTCGTTTAGAATTCGAGGAGGAGGCCGAAGAGGAGGCCGAAAAGGTGGTCCAGGATATGGTCTTTGAGGGTGACGAGACAGAACATGATATCGAATTAAGACTGACTATTCTGGATATCTACAATTCGAAACTGACGTTACGTGCTGAACGCAAGCGCCTAATGTTAAAGGACAATTTACTGGATTACAGAACCAATATTGCAATAGACAAAAGACGGACCAAAGAAGAACGAGATCTTTTCAACAAGTTGAAGGCGTTTGCGCGAGTGATGACTGCACAAGACTTTAAAGAATTTTCTGAGGACATGTTGAGCGAGGTTCGAATTCGTAATCGGATCCAGCAATTACAGGAATGGCGTACGAATGGAGTGACCTCGTTTGAAAATGGAACCAAATACGAGAAGGACAAGATCAGTCGATTATCCAGAGTCAGTATGGGAGTTTCTACAGCTTCCACCAGTTCTGGTAGAGAAAGACATACTTTGAACTCTGGACGTTCAACGTCCCGTCATCAAACTCCCTCATATGATTCCAGTTCCAAGAAACGGGGCCATCAACCATTGGATATATCACAGGCTCTTGATTATGATCTTTTATCGGAGGACGAGAAGTTGTTATGCTCCAATCTTCGGATCTTACCCAAGCCATACTTGGCAATCAAAGAGACTTTGTTCCGGGAGTTATTACGGACTGGAGGAGTTTTGAAACGCAAGATTGCCAAGGAGCTTTTGAAGATCGACACGTCCAAAACGATGAAAATTTACGATTTTTTCGTGGCACAGAAATGGTGCAATGCTAATTAATGTATTATTATCATGTATATTAAAAAAAAATATTTTTAAAAAAAATTAAATTTTATCATGTCTAAAGCTCGATACTTTTTAGAGCAGAGTGTGCCTGAATTGCAGGATTTGGAGCGCAAAAAGCTCTTCACAAGAAAGGAAATCACTATGATTATGAGAAGAAGGACCGATTTCGAGCAAAGAATCACCGGAAGAGGATCTAAACCTGCAGATTTCATGGCATACACAGTTTTTGAAAAGAATTTGGATAAATTAAGACGAAAGAGATACAATAGAATGAAGTCAATAATTGATACAAAACCTTCAGTCTCCGATTGGGCGTCTCAAAGACGTATTTTTTTCATTTTCGAGAGAGCTGTTAACAAGTTCCCTAAGAGCATGGATCTGTGGTCCTCTTATCTCAAATACGCTCGTAAGCATGGATCTGTCAAAGTTGTGTATTCGATTTACTCGAAATTGTTACAATATCAGCCTAATAACATCAACGTCTGGTTCTCTGCTGCCAATTATGAGTTTGAATATAATAAAAATGTCAAGTCGGCCAGAAACCTGTTCAAACGATGTGTTAGATTCAACTCCGGAAACCCTGAGGTTTGGTTGGAATTCATCAAATTGGAACTGACGTATCTGTCAAAACTCATGTTACGCAGAAAACTGCTCAATTTGATTACTCAAAAACAACAGATTCAGGATTTGAAAGAGAACGAGAATGATTTTGAAGGTGACGATATGGTCAGTCTTATCCCAGACACAGAAGTTAATGATCAGTTGAACCAATTACCCGAATTAAACACAGATGTTCTTGGAACAGCAGACACCAATCCGGTCTTAAAAGGTGATTTGGTGCTGGCTATTTTTGATGTAGCCGTTTCGGCAATAGTGAAGGACATCCAGCGTTCAGAAGACCGTCTTGAAAGACTATGGGGATATTGTCAACAGGTTCTTGCATTGGTGGACAAATACGAGGTGTTGGAAAGATCATATCTATGTAACCATGTTGTCGAATGGCTTGCACACGATTACAGTCACGTGCCAAAGGTTGTCTTGCTACAACTTACATTGACCTTACGGTATGTGGATCTACAGGACTCGGAGTTTGTCAACACGCTGCAAACATCGGTCAAGACGTACCAATCGTGGGCCACCAGATCCAAGTTGGATCAGGATACCAAGGATGCTGTAAAACAACTTTACACCGATTACTTGACACAGGAGTATCTTTCGAGAGCAGAAGGAGAGGTGAAACAAGTCTTGAGTCTGTTAGTGAAGAAGCTTAAATAATCAATCAACCTTGTTGAGATCGTTCAGTTGGATCTTTTTGGAGATCCGTTTGTAGCCGAGTCCGAGTGAGAGCACAACTCCCAAAATTAACGAGCCGGTACAGTAGACAAGGGTGATCAGAAGGCTGTGCAGCTTAGCGATTTTCAAGAATTTCATCCCGGATTCAGAGGTTTCTTCGATACCATTGGGGAACCACTTGACGTCAAATTTGAGCTTTACAGAGTCTCCTATTATGACTTTGGTGGTGTTAAAGGAGCTTGACCAAGCGGTTCCAGACACGATTTGTCCATCTTTTGCCATCATAACCACGTTTAAATTTGGATCAATATCGAAATGAGATTCTTCCACATTACCTCTGAATTGAAACACTAATGGGATCGAAACTCCACTGTTAGGTTTGACATCTAGTTTGCACGAGTATGGAGCATCATTGTGAAGATATAGTTGAAATAGATGGTATAACTCGTCGGAAAATTTGATTGTACAATCAATTTGTTCATCAAAACCGTACTGGAAGCTCAAAGGATGACCAGTCTCCAAACAAGTAAGTGATTGCACGAACACCAAGTTTCCTTGGGAATCAAATTTGTGCTCCCCGTTGTCGATTTGACGAGCATTGCAGAGTAAAGAAACAGGGTCTCTAGAAGCATACGCAGGTAATTTGACCAAGTCCAGCTCTGTATCGGGAAATGGCTGCACTTTTGCTGCCCATGCGATCGCAATTAATAGAAAGAAGGGAACAAACATAAAGTGTCTGAGAGAAGAAGTATAGCAATTAAAATTAAATAATTTGGCGGAGCACCTTGGACCCGTCATAATAGGACAATTAAAATAGTGTACAAATACATAAAGCAACTTATTTACCCATAGTCATCATCTCCAGTTCGGCAGGGTTGGTGATATGTCTGAGACACTTCTTCTTGGCCTTTTGAGACCGCCAATGCGCCGACAATCCGTCCTTACGCTTAAAATTCTTACCACATCCCCATTCCTCGCCGTTTTTCAACACTCCACCACAAACAAATCCACCATCATTCTTATGCTGGTTGGTCTCATGCCGTCTACGATCACTGTGTCTTGCGAAGAATTGCTTGCATTTTTCACATTGGAACGGCTTGCGATGTTCATGTGTGGATTGAACGTGCGAGTTAAGATTCATTTTTCGCGAAAACGTCTTGCCACAGCCAGAAAACGGACAAGCAAAGGATCTAGGCTCCTTTTTGGAACCCATGGAACCATATTTGGTTGATAACAGACCACCATTGGTCTGGCCAACAAGATCACCAGTATCTCCAAGAACATTTTTGGCTCCGTCCATTCGGAGAGCAATATCAGCAGCTTTTCTCGACCAATCAACGGAATTTTCATCATCTTTGACCGATTTCACTCCCGGCATCGATTGATATGGTACGGAATTGGCAAGTGTAAACAAGGGATTGTTCTGCTGAGTGCTAGGATTCGAATTTCCAACCTCAGAGCCTCCAGGCTGAGAAGAAGGATGTGATGCAAACGGAAACATGTGACTAGCGAACAACTTTTGGTCAGATGAGGTCATGTCTGATGTAGGCGACTTTTTCTCGTCTTGTCTAAGATGGGACCCGGAAGAAGAATAGTACAGAGAAGGAGATTGACGTTGGTTGTTGTTGATCAAAGTCCCCAGGTTTTTTGATAAGCTTGGTAATTGAGGCTGTGTTGATTGTCCGGCACTTGGATCTTGAGAATATTGCAATAATTCAGGCTGTCCTTCGGACTTAAGTGCTGGATCTGTAGTCAGATTATCGTCGTTGTTCATCACCCGACCTGGACTTAGAAGAAGAAGGCCTTAATTGTTGTTAAAAAATAAGGCTGGAAAAAACAAGGCTCAACACATTTTCCCAAAGGGGAGTCTGCTGACATAAGCAACAACTGAAACGGCGAACACAATAATGGCTATGAGGAACGAGATTAGAGGCCACATGTCCGTTGGGATTGGTGTGGATGTAGTAATATGCAAATTCATGACAATATCTTGCAGATATTCACTGGCACTTGGTCTATTAGTAGCATAGTAGTCAGGTTTGATGGTTATGAGCACTTGTGCATCCGAATGATCCAATGTGACGGATATTGGAGCCGTTGCTGACCAGCAAATTCTTGCAAAATGAGGTATTGAATCTAGATTGTTGGTATTAAGGGCGATTTGTTTGACTTGGTGGTTGTCTTGGGGAGCGATATGAGTAATTGGGTCAAAAGAAACTTTAAGCTTGTTGAGCCCTAAATGAAGTGACTGGGAAGGAGAACTATCCAAGTTGTCGTCCAACTTCTTTACTGTTGGCAGAAACGACAGAGTTTCTGTGTTTGCCAATGCGAAACTAAACAGAAGCCATCCAAATATCAAATGGTGATAAATCATAGTGGTAAAATAAACACTCCTTGCACCGGTGTTTTTATTTATGAAAAGACTTTGGATTCCTTACGTTGATATCATGACCATGGGAATTTCAAATGACACAGACATGAAAGACGAACAAATGTTGAAGAAGTCGCCTTCAATTACCAATATCTCGAAGTTTGCGCAACCAAAACCGCTGCCGATCAGCATGAATATGAAGATTACTGAGGAACTAGGTGAGATCAAGAGCTCTCTTGGAGAATTAAAATTCCGGTCCAAGAACAACAATGAGAGTCTGGCCAAGTTAAACACCAATTTGGCTCGGTTTAATGAGACTACTGGAGGAGAAGAGCGTGAAGAGCTCAAGAACCTGGTGTTGGAACTACAAGATATGATTAAGGCAATTCGAATCAACAACAACAACAAGCCGGAACAAACGGAACAAACGGAACAAGAACCAAACACTGAGCCAATATTTGGCCAAATCGAATCTTTAAGGTTGGAACAGATAGAGCTGATGGAAAAAAACCGTCTAGCTTCTGAACAACTTTTGCGGACGGAATCTGCGGCTCAGGAACTCAAAGCTAAGTGTTCTCTTTATGCAGGACAATTAAAAATGCTCC
Organism: Ogataea allantospora; assembly: GCA_030572655.1. Classification (NCBI taxonomy): domain Eukaryota; kingdom Fungi; phylum Ascomycota; class Pichiomycetes; order Pichiales; family Pichiaceae; genus Ogataea; species Ogataea allantospora. The sequence continues at coordinate 130,126 of JAJMAM010000007.1, forward strand.
AAAACCAATTCCAACATCTGATGATTGAAAAAGAGAATCTGATCGGTAACTTAGAGCAAAATAAGGAGAACAAACGTGTTCCAAATGGTCAAAAATTACTGAATTTGTTCACAATGGACTCGCAACAGGGAGATTGTGTGTCACAAACCAGCTCCCGCAGCGAAAACAAAGAAAATCAACGTATATTTAGTTCGTTCTACTAGACGACAGACTTACGTAAGCTCATTTACCGAAAGCAAAAGTTTGACAGGCAAGACCCGAAAAAAATAAAAGCGTGCTGACGTCACATCTGGTAAGGCTGTCTTCGCTCCGGGCCACAGCAACTCAACCCTCCACCCGCATGGACATGATATGGTGCCCCGCAATATTTCTATATTCACGAATCTGGGCGGAGCATGTGTATGTATCCCGGGTTGAGCAAAGCCTGCCAATGTCTCCCGCATCGCGCCGCCCCCCCGCACACCACGCGCATATAAGCTTATCTTTTTTTAAAAATAAAATTTGCCCTCCTTCTACTTCAGCAATTATCGATATTGATCTTCAGACGGAGTCAAAGGTATGCCCAAGGTGAATCATACCAGCTATTTGATAGATTCTGAATCCGCTCGATCGTCCTTGTCCTTAGACTCCAACTCATCACACCTTTTTTCTAACCAAGGAGACTATGATCGTTCCACAAACAATATAAACACCGTTCTATCATACTTCAGTGACATGGATAACCATACTATAAGTGATAAAGATACTATAGCAACAACTTCGACAGCTGGTGGCAGAAACAACAATAACACGACCGGATCGCAATCTGGGTTTGTGAACCCATTTGAGATTAACTCCTCCCTTTGGAGCACCACGCCGCAGAATCCTGGACAGGCTTCAAATGACCTATTGTCACCATCTTCAGATCCTCCGGATTTACCACGTGATCAGGTGGTTTCACCACTATCTCCGTATGCCAATATTTTTAACCCCCCTTCGGGTAGTTCCTTTGCTGTTCCGCCGCCCGCACCGGTAGATTTTGGTTCCAGACATGCATCATATGTGGGAGAGTTTACCACACATAGTCGGCCATCAACTGGAAGCATTTGGAATACCCGTGATGACAATCGGAGTTCGATTGGCTCGGCAGGAAGTCCGCTTCTAAACTATCCGAATCTGAATTCTCCTCCCCAGCTTCCAACCACATGGAATTCTCCACCAGCTTCCGACTTTGCTGCCCTCAGAAGATATTCATATGATGCTGCTCTTGCAAGCACGGTGCAAAATGGGCCTCCGAACAGCGCTCAATCCTTGCTACCAGCCTTCCAACAGCAGAGACGTTCTACTTCGTCTTCGTTTCCAAATGCCCCTAGTTTGGACGTTCTACAATCTCTTGAGCACAACGTTGCCCTTCCATCACAGGCTCAACAATCTTCGCAAGCTTCCAATGTGTTAAACTTTCAGGATCAATATTCTCAAGCCTATAAAGAGGCAGATTTGTATTTTACCTCGCCATCCGAGGAATCTTTAAACTTATCCAAGGTGTTGGAGAGTCTCAATACACAGCAACTCCCGAAATTCCCTTCTGGAGGATTGCCAGGAGTGAAGCTGGTTCTAGTGTGTTTTAAAAACGGTCGTTTGGATGTGTTTTATCTTCCTTCAGAGAACCAGCGAGTTCTGCAGAACATAAAATTGGGAGAATTGGTCATAGTCGAAGCTGACAGAGGCCGGGATTTGGGAAAAGTGGTTAAATTAGACGTTTCAATTGACGAAGCCAGATTGTTAAAGTTGAAACAGTTCCAAGAACAACAGGCAGCATTAAATCAGGAGATGAACGAAAAACATCCAGTTTTGCATTTCCCAAAGCCGATTGTGCGGTTTGCTTATCCAAATGAGGTTGCACAACTGTTATTGAAGAAAAGTGACGAGGATAAATCGCGAAACGTTTGCCAACTTAAAGTCAAATCGCACAATTTGGTGATGCAGATCACCGATGCGGAATATCAATGGGATCGCCGCAAGCTTACATTCTACTACTATTCGACAGCCAGGATCGATTTCCGTGACCTGGTTAAAGAACTGTTTAGGATATACAAGACACGGATATGGATGTGCAAACAACAAAGGAGAGAGATCAGAGAATAGAGTTAGATTAGAACAAACATGGGTTACGGATACGAAATAGATTATACAACAAGAGTCAAGTATTTTTTTTCTTATTGTGAGTGGCGTATTCCTCTTCGGAGACCTCCATCTGTTTCCACGTTTGCTCAAGATAGTATTGGAGTTCTTTGAGCTTATCGAATGCATCCTCCTTTTCGAATGATTTACCTTCATCTTTAGCCTTAGTGAACTCAGATTGGATTGCAAGCGCTCTATCGGAGATCACCTTCATTCTGTAGGACACCCATTCAGGGTAGAACTCATTATAGATGGATCCGAAATTGCATTCTGGTTTGACAGTGCTAAGAACACTTGTTTCAGGTTTGGTGGAGTCTTTGGCTCTGTAAGAAGTCACAGCGGTGATTCTTTCGGTGTAGCCGAGAGGAATAGAAGCGAGATGGAGCAGTTTTCTGCCCTGGAGAACGGTAGCTTTGCCCTTTGCTGGGCCTGCAGCAGGAATGATTTCACCTGAACCGGACTTGATCAACGTTTCACCACCAATCATGTCACTGGTGTCGGATAACATTAAGACACAGACATATGGATAAGAATCGTTGTGCCATCCCACGACTGCTGGGACGTCCGCATCGAATTTATCGGCTAGGGAAGATCTTCTTCTTGCGGTAACTTGCTGATTAAAGGCCTCGTCTTCTGAGCGCATGGCAACATTGACGTGTGCCACCTCGTAATCCATGACAACTTCGAGCTCGACTCCGGCCATGGCTGAAACAGCGGCGACAGTTTCAGGATGTGTCCATGCGGCATAGGTGAACGGACATGTTTGTTTGGCGTACCCACGAAGAACACAATCGAGTCCCGAAGTGGATGAGTGAGAGATTCTAGCCCATTTGGAAAACACCTCTTCTCTGAGGATCTCTGCTCTCATAATCTCCACAGCCTCGTCGGTGAAGAGAGGAAATGGAGCACTGGCTCCGATGTCTGAGATTTGATCCTCAGCAACACATCCAAACTCCTCCATGGTGATCCGTTTGGTGGTTTCCAAACATTCTGGAGTGAACGCGAGGTGTTTCTTAGGCTCAAAAGCAACGTTGATATCAACTGTTGATAAGGTTTCTTGAATAGGTCTAATCTGAGAATCGTAGGCAGAAGGAACCACACATTTGTGGATATTGCCCGCACGAATCTGCTGAATAAGCTCTGCTGTTGACATGGACGATGAAGCAAGGGTTGACAGATGGAGGGATATTTATAGTGATACTGGCGGTGTGAAATCCCTTTCCTGATTAGGTAATTCTGCGCATAGATAAGAGCGGATTTTCGGGACTGTAAGCTGTTTTAGGTACGTTCGGTTTTGCTCGGACAGGTTTAACAATAAGAAGGACAATAAAATATTAGATAGATGGGACTTAGATGGAGATTTGAACCTGAGTTGGTAACGGTTGTCTTGTAATCATGGGGATGTATTCCAAGACAGGAAGGATGTAGGTTGAAAGAGAGCGGGATGATTGTCTTGGGGACGGATACATCGGGCGGGATACTGGTGCGGTGTATATGAATTGAGGAAACTCATATTTGTATTGTTGCTATCTTGCCATCTTGTTGTTCGCTGTTTATCGTTTGATCGAACTTGCCAAAGGTTATGACAACATCCATACACCAACTTGACCACACTTGAATGGTACTGGTGTACGGATGTATAACACATACTCGTGTGCACACCCCCTTTGGCATTCTCACCCTTGCACCTTGGTTCACTGCTGCTCATTTTCCGCATTGGTATGTATATGCAGATCACTTCCCCGTTTGTCATTCCCATTACGCGAGTCCATAGGTGCCTACTTTATCCCCCTTCGAACGCGTTCTTAGAGCTTTGATATTAAACACGCTTTGAAGAGCGAAACTCGCCTAAGTAGGAAAATCAAATAATTTTGAACAATGTACCCGATGCACATTGTGCGCCGCAATTTCTCTTTTGAGGATATCCTAATTACACGCATTCGCAGTTTGTGTACACTTTTTTGGGCAAATGACAGGAGTTTAGTAACAGTATATAAACAAGCATATTCCAACAGAGTGGATCTCAATCATGTCCGTTAACGTGTCAAGACCCATCAGATCGAATTCAGATCCATCTCCAGCCCGCCATACACGGCTGCCACCACTCAGTGCGATCTTGAAAAATTCGCCGATTCAGAACGACAATACGCCCCACGCGAATACCCCCCCACGTAAGGTGGTGCTTCCATCCATAGAACACATTACATCGAGTCCATCCTATAAGAGATCCAATTCGCTTCCTATGTATGGCACTCCGGTGACCCCAGTGGAACACCGTGTGTTGCCACCACCTCCTCCAATGTTTCAGCACTCTACCCCGTTGCCCCCACAGCCACAACAATTCGCCGCTACTCCTAATAAGCCTTCCAGAGCAGAAATTAAGTCGCCGCCAAGTGAGGGAAAGAGTTTTGCATTCATTTCACACTCTGTAGCCACGTTTTTGTCCTCAGAACCAGATATTGACAATGCGCGTCTCGCCAGACGTAAAAGAAGAAGAACTTCCCCTGCGGAGTTGGCCGTTCTACAAGAAGAGTTCGAGAAAGGAAATACACCGAACAAGACGAGACGGTTGGAAATCGCCGCCAAAGTGGACATGACTGAAAAAGCCGTCCAGATATGGTTCCAGAACAAGAGACAATCGTTGCGGAAAAACAACCACAGCATCAAGGAGGTCGTGCTCGACATCCCACGCAGGCACGATCTGGACCAACAGCTGCTTTCGACAGAAGAAATGTCCACCACGATCAACACCAGCATCGAAGACGATTCGGCCACCTCTCTGGAAGCGTCTCCTGTCGCGTCTCCTAAACATGATCTTCTCCCTCCAAAAGGAGTGTTCATGACTCCACTCAAGACTCCAGTTCGTAAACCACAGGTTCCACAACCAACCCCAGGATCAACTACCATGACCTTCAAGTTCAAGGCCAGTGACCTTGGACTTGCCACACCTAAAACTCAGGCTGTGCACAAACGACAAAAACCAGTCATGAAGTTGAGCATGAACAAGAAACTCGGAAACGTGCTTAAAGACACTACCAACATCCAACAACCAACAACAAGTCGCAAAACCGACATCGAATGCGTCGAAAACTTGCTCAGTTTGCGTGGAAACTAGATGATAATATAATGATTAACGAATAAATCTTGCCTAGAATAGCTTGCACTATATTATTCTTACGTAATCTAAGGACCAGCAATCTTACCTCTTCTACCAGTGGTCTTGGTGTGTTGACCTCTCACTCTCAATCTCCACGAGTGTCTCAAACCACGGTGAGCTCTCATTCTCTTCAATCTCTCCAAGTCCTCTCTCAACTTGCTCTCCATGTTGTTGGCCAAAACGTGGTAGTTCTTACCGTCAACAACATCGGATTGTCTGTTCAAAAACCAAGCTGGAATCTTGTACTGGGTTGGGTTTTGCATGATGGTGACGATTCTCTCCAATTCTTCTTGGGTCAACTCTCCAGCTCTCTTGGAAAGGTCGATGTCTGCCTTTTTGCAGACCAAGTTGGCGTATCTTCTACCAACACCTCTGATGGTGGTCAAAGCGTACATGACCTTGATTCTTCCATCAACGTTGGTGTTGAGCAAACGCAGAATGTGCTGGAACGAGCCGGATTCTTGGATAACGAGTCCCATGATGATGTATTAAAGATATAATTTTTCATGGCTTGAAAATTTTATTTATGAATCCAGCCCTGTCCCGGGTCACGTGATGTTTCTTATTTCTATCTATTTACAAAATGTGTCTAGTGTACTTGCCGGCAAAGTAGACGAAAGCAGTCTTGTCCATCACGATTCGGTCTGCTTTGAGCAGATCTCTGACTTCCACGTCTTCTTTGCGCAAAATTCGCACCTTGTCGTCGTATTTCATGACAGCCTGGGTTAAATTGGCTTCTGGCTCGTAGTTTCCAGGAATAAACAAAATGTTGAGCTTCTGGAACCCGTGATGTTTCACAAATTGCTCGAGACCAAACTGGTGGTTTGTCGAAAGTTCCAGATTAAACGAATCGCCCGGAAGAAGCGAGGTTTCTGTAGATCCAAGATCTCCAATCACAAACAGCTTGCCGGCCTTGTATGCACTGCTCAATGCTGTTCTGTATGCCATATCGTACACTTTCTCAGGAAGATCTGAGCCGAAATCGTTGGGAGCGGTCCGGGCAAGAGCGTATGCTCCACGGTATCTGATTGGAGAATTAGCGTCTCCCACTCTGGCACGACCAGTACCCTTCTGTGGGGCCAATTTGCGTCTAGAGAACTTATGGTCTCCTCTTCCCGGTGGGTTGGATGCTCCCACACGGATATTATCGAGTTCCATAACCACTGCAAGCCACAGAATGTCTCTTCTAATAGGACAGTTCAAGAAAGCGTTATGAACAGGGAAGATGCCATGGGGTTCGAGCGAGGGAAATGATCTCATCGTGGTCAATGTATAGGTCGAAGGAGATCCTCGGTGGGGGAATTTATCCACCGCACTTGATAGTCGGCGAATACATTGGCCAAATCTGGTGACAAAGGACATGTTCAGCTTTGATGAGTATTTTTTTTGCAAGATTATTTCTTCAAAACATGGATGGTGCACGGATGTGTAATTTTCCGTGTTTTTAAACTTTGACCTTGCATTCCATCATCCCATGAGTTCGCAGGAAAACAAGCCGAAGCGACCGGCAATTGTAATCCCACCTCCTCCTGCAGCTTCAGCGGAAAAGTCGCCATTACCCACATCGCCCACTACGTACCGAGCGCTCCCACAACAGTTCATTGAATGTCCTAAGGACGACCTTATAGTGATCATATCCCGCATGCTTTCTTCGCTAATATCAATCAACGATGCTCAAATTTCCACAGATATTAACCAACAGTCGCTCACCAGGTTCCATTCTCGCTCGCCGCCGCAAATTTCTCTTTACTCCTATCTTTCACGATTATCCCACTATTCATCATTGGAGAATTCAGTTCTAATAACCAGCATCTACTACATAGATTTGTTAAGCATGTGTTTCCCAGTGTTTGCGGTCAATTCACTTACGGTTCATCGATTTTTATTGACAGCAACGACGGTAGCTTCCAAAGCTTTGTGTGATAGTTTCTGCTCCAATAGCCATTATGCCAAGGTTGGAGGAGTGAACTTGATGGAACTGAATTTGTTGGAAACAGAGTTTCTCAACAAGGTCGGATATCGAGTTGTGCCAAGGGATTTCAATCGAGACACATTACGAGAGCGCAAGAGTAGTACAGGAACTCTTGACACTGACTATTTTAAAAAGATACAAATGGGCATTGAGAATGCAGCAGAAGTGCTGGATTTATACTATAGACGGATGGTGATGCTAGTTGGAGGCATAGAAAATGGTGACGTGGGATGTCACGACAACGTGGAGTATTCTCTGAGTGGTGATGCCAGTGATAGTGAAAGTGAGCCCGAAAAGGCACAATTAGAAGAGAGTCGTCGCAAGCTTAGAAAATTGGACTCTCATGCGGATCAGGAGGAATACCCATTATAGATTATTTATTTAACATCCCGCAGCTTCCCCAGATGCAAATATTCAGAAAAAATAAAAATTGATTTGTGCCATATTAATGTTACGGTTCAACTATTATTGGCGGCCTTTGATTCGTTCGCGATCGTATTTAACGATTCCGACGAGATCCTTAAGGCTCCAAGAACCTAATGCGGGATCAAGAGTACTGCTCGTAGCACATGGGCCCCAATTGACGTATCGGTCCTACTCCCAGCGGCGAGTGTCTCGAATTTTTGAGTATTTCTATACCAAGTCTCAACGAATACGCTGGGCGCTAGTCAAAAGCAAACGTCCTTTCAACACAGATGATTTTTCAGCTCTATTTTCATGGCTCATGGCTGGAAATATTGCCCTTTTACTTGCAGGAACAACCACCTTCTTTTCCCTACTTCTCTACACAATGAACACTGTCCTCGCTCAGGAAATGGTGGCAGAAGTGGTGGGAACTGTTATAACTCGAAATTCAGCTCTGAACGTCACTTTTGATAACGCGATCGTTCCAAATTGGAAAGACGGAAAAATCCAATTCAATCATTGTGTGGTCAGTAGACGACCAAGAAAACGGCAAATGTTCAAGAAAAAAGACAAAGACAGTACTATAACACAGGAAACAGACTTGGACGATGGCAACTACACCCAATTTGACCTGACAATCGACCAAATTGACATTTCATTAAGCTTCACCAAATGGCTTTCTGGGAAAGGAATCATCGATTCTTGTATGCTTCGCGGGGTTCGTGGAGTGGTGGATCGTACACATGTGTACTGGAAGCCTGGAGATTCGGCCTTGAACTACAAAAACATCCATCGACCAGGAGATTGGGAGATCTCCAACTTTCGGATCCAAGATCTCTTGGTGACCATGCATAACCCAAACAACTTCCGAAGCTTTGATATATCCATCTACAATTGCGAAATGCCGATTTTCCGCAAAAATTGGCTGTTTTTCGATATGCTGAACGGAAAACATATCAATGGTTGCTATGACGGAGCATTATTCACTATCAATCGAGTCCAGCGGGCAGACGATTACACAGCAGAACGAGAGATCGGAGGCCAGGTCCTTGAGATGCGCAAAAAGAACACCAACTTGTCGGATCTTATCGTGGACCATTCGTCCACTACAGTTACCCGGCTTCGGATCGACAATCTACCTTTGGAACATCTCAACGGTGGGATGAAAGGACCATTTGGTTGGATTCATAAAGGAAACGTGGATATGATTGGAGATGTGATTGTTCCAGTGGACGCTTCCACAAACAATATTTCGCTGAGATCTGTGTGGGATTACTATTTTTCTTCGGCACGTTCTAGAAAAGATACCTCGGCACCGCCCTTCATAATGGAGTTCTACCTGCGGCTAAGCAATCCAAAGGCCAGTGTTCCATTATTTGCTAACGAGTTGTCGTATGTGAATAGCGCCTTAATCCGGCCTATTGTTGGGTACATCAACTCGCGTAATACGTTCATCCCGATTTATTGTCGTGTGGTTAAAGATTTGAAGGATTTTGATGGGTCGTGGACGGTTTATGATAGTTTATTGATGGACGATTTGAGCGTGGGGGTTTACGATAGTCTGGTGGATTACTTGAGCGACGAAGAGTTCCAGCGGGATAAGATCCGCAAAGTTGGGTTCTGGTCTTTGCAGTTTGTGATCCAGCTGGTGCTGTGGAGTTTAAGTGCGACGTAATAGTAATAGCTGAGAATCATGTATCCGACAAACGCCGCATGCACAATTTGAGGCGTAAATTAGCGGCAGAAATACTCGTTGCTGAAGCGGACTCGACGTAAAACTCTAAATGTGGTAGCTAAATGTGGCAATTCCTATGGAACGAATGCCGTTCGGGAAATTATGCCTATAACCGACAAGCAGCGAACCTTCGTGCACATATGCATTCTCAATTATCGAAAAATGTTCACACACCACCTCGATACGCAGTGCAGTAGACTTTATTCATGGACTAACAAGCCTCATTGTTCGCATGGGCTGATATTTTACAAGTCCCATACGAGCGCGATAGCCCATGCGACTGCCATGTGAACCTATGCAATACGGAGCCAAGGTTAAATATCTCCTATAAAGCCTTTTAAAGGAATTAATCTTTGCCTGTATTTTGCTTCAAAATGGAGAATGGATCGTAATATGAACCAAAACAACGAGGCCACTCCGCCCAATGTGCCTATATACCATATGAATCCTAACGTTCAGCCTCCTCCTCCCAATTACAGTTATATTCCATATTATCCATCACAACAGTATTTTCCTCCACCGCAATCCATGTTAGTGAACCCCCAACAAGCCACTCCCAACAAAGTCGGCATCCAATCCAATGGTGTTTCTCCAGTGACCTACAAATTGTCCCAGCAACTCCCGACTCCCCCGTTTGTCAACCTGGAACCTTCAGAGAGTGCTTTACGACAACAGCCCACGCGACGGGTAAAACGGAAGAGCAAGTTCACGAAAGAACAGGATGATATGATCTTGGAGCTTAAGAAGGCAGGCAGAAGTTGGGTCGAGATTGCAGACCTAGCTAATGTTGGCACTTACTTGGCAGCTCGAAATAGATATCAAGTTTTGATTGGTCAGCAAGGTGGTGGCATGAGTGACTGCGAGCCGGATGACATTCTAGAATTGAAAAAGCTTGTGGATCAAGGTGAAACTGAAAAAATTCGGTATCTGGCCAAAGAATTTGAAAAGAATACTGGCAAACCCGTGAGCCAGAAACAGATCAGAGAGTTTTTACGATATTTGTTCTGGAAGGATCCAGGGTTCTTTAATGTGGATGAACAATACTACAATGAGCTAGTTCGCCTTCAAAATCCAAGATGAACCAACGTTTCATCAGCTGTTTCTATTTCTGCAGATATCCATCTGAGACGCATAATTCGGCTGCATGCATGACGCAAAGATTTTGCCGATTCTGTATTGGGAAACATAATGCAATGTGGACGGGCGTTTAGAGTTTATTTTCAACCTTGTTGGCAGCTTGGTCGATCGGCGCGTCGACCACTCTTGTGTTCCCCCACACATCAGTTGATACAAAACAATTTTAATAATATTAAATTAACAACATGTTTGCATATGTTTTACTTTTGCTTGATAACACCTATGTGCCTGGGGTCTTAGCTGTTGCCAAGGCATTGGCCGATCATGGTTCTAAATTCCCCGTCCTTTTACTTACTTCTCCCCAAAATATTCAACCGGATATTCTTTGTTTACTATCAGAATCTGGTATATTCGAGCAAGTGATTGATATCGATACCAATCTTTTGTCTTCAAACTCGCCGCATGTTCTCAACAATGTTCTCAATAGACCGGAGCTAGCCTATACTCTTTCAAAGATAAACCTTTGGAAACTGGTACAATACTCCAAACTTGTTTACTTGGATGCAGACACTTTACCGTTAGCCAATTTAGATCATCTTTTTGAACAACAACTTGCCGCTAAGGAGATACTAGCCGCACCAGATTGTGGTTGGCCCGATTTGTTCAATTCCGGATTAATGGTGTTTCAGCCCAGCATGACCGTTTTCCAGGAACTTATGGATCTATATGAATCTGGCCAATCATTTGATGGTGCTGATCAGGGTCTATTAAACGAGTATTTCAACCCGAATCTTTACCATGGTGGAACTCCGCGTTGGAGAAAGCTACCGTTCATTTACAATTGCACTCTGAATTCACACTACGAATATTTTCCTGCATTGCAGCGGTATTTTGCCGACGTCAAGATATTTCACTTCATTGGTGACAAGAAACCTTGGAACGCTACTCATGCCTACTCCCTTAAGCATGATTCCTCTCTTTTCAAGATCTCAGGTTCGAAGAACGTGTACCAGATTTGGAGTGATGTTTACGATTCGATTACACTCGGAGATAAGTCGTCTATCGACATTTTAAGATTGAGCGGAAACATGCAACCAGAGCCAAATTGGACCGAATTGGACCAATTGATCAACGCCAAGTGTGAAGCCGAGCCAGAAGCCGAGCCGGAACCGGAATACATTTCTCATCACCAATTCTACTATAAGGAACCAGAATCGATCCCAGCCCCATATACTCCTACTTTAGGCGAGGCCTACCGGCTCCACGAGTCTAAAACTCCAAACAAATGGGATTCCAAGGATGAACTAGATTCTGCAGCACTTATTAACTCATTGGCCCAATTGGACCTGCAAAACTCACAAAACGATTACGCCAGTTCGCATCCTGTTTTCCCTTGGGAGACGGGCACGACGAAACAAACAATCACCCGGACATTCACCCAATCATTTGTTCCCCCACATACCTTAGCACCCCAGATTCCTTTTGTTGCTGGGTTTGATAACGGAGAAGATCTGGAATCCTATATGGCTACGGTAGAACAGTCTAAAAAGACGGAGACTCTAGAAGAAATCAAACAGGAAGAACATTTGGACGAAGAGGAGAGTGAAGAGCTTGAGGAGCTGGACGCCTAATTCTCTTTGTTTCTTTCCTCCCTCCATTTTGCTACTTCGAATGGCGCTCTGCCACTCATTTTTTTAACTGTTGGCTACCACTTTTTATTGATCACTAGAAAAAAAATTGCACGTTCATGAAACTTGAGGAACTCCTCCAACCATGGATGGGCCTGCTGGAGCTGGAGCTGGAACAGGAGCAGCAGGCACTGGACCAGACTGGTAGTGCGTGTTTCTGGCTCCAACGTTTTCTCTTAGAGCAGTAAGTTGTTTAGATCTGAATCCTTCGTAATGGACCATGGCAGTACTCTCGATCAAGTCATGTAGATGTGTTCTGGTGAGGAAGTCTCTCAGATACACAAATTCGCACTGGGTAACATCATCCACGTTAATAACCCCCCATTTGGTTCTTCTACCATGAATGACGTCACCGGCCGGAGTCGTGATGAGATCTTCAGAGCCAACAACTGCGAAGGGCAATAGGGATCTGATGTCACTGTTCAATTGTTTTTCATCTGCAGTCAATTCGTCGTCTCCCACGGTGTATTCGTAAGGGTACATTTTAAAGTCGTAATGTTTGAATTGTTCTTGCAAAATGGACTTCAAGTTGGCTCTCTCATCCAAAGTCAAAGTGTCTGCCTTGGCAATGACCGGCACCACGTTAGAAACCTCGGTCAATTTCTTGAGAGCCAAGATGTCTAAGTTTTTCAGTCCGTAGTTAGTTGGCTCAATAAAATAAAGAACGCAGTGGATTCTAGTGTCTTTGATGTATGTTTCTCTAGTAGCGTTCAATTCTTTTCTCAAAAACTGATTCTGCTGGTCCTTGATGTATTTGAGGATAGGTTCCCAACATTTCTCGTTGTTGAGCTGATCTCCAAATCCCGGCGTGTCGACCAAGTTCAAAGTAAGCTTGACATTGTTTTCCACCAAGGTTTGCGAAGTCACTTTGACTTCGCAAGTTTTGTCAACAGGCTCGTAAATCGACTTTCTGCCACTTGAGTCCATCACATGTTGAGCGAACAAAGTGTTGATCAAGGTACTTTTACCCAATCCAGAATGGCCAACAACCATAACGTTCAAGGTGAAGCCTCTTTTGAGCAATCTGTTCTCGATTTGGGTCGTGATGGTGTCAAATCCAACATATGACTTTGGTTGCAACAATGGTGCTGCGTCTGGCGTAGTTTGGAACTCTGTCATAGCTTAATAGGAGGAGAAATTAAACTTAACAAAGTATACTTGTTTTATTTACACGCTGATTAAACGCGAAAACTTGTGCATAAAAATCGCGTACATGTGCATGTGTCTTACAACCTTTGTGTTTCGAGCATCTTTGTAAAAATTATTTTCTCAAGAAATCTTCAACCATCATGTCCATTGCTGTTGCTCGTCCATTGGCCTCTGTTACAGCCAAGTTCGGGATTCCGTCAATCTCTGTTCTTTTGAACGCCGCATGGGTTCCATCTGAATCCTTATTGGATCGCCTTCGCAACAACTTACCTTCCAAATTGATCCCTGACTTCCTCGAAAATGGTCTTGTTTTGGCCGCTCCTAAAAAGAAAACCTCTCATATGAAACGTCGACTTCGACTTTACACACCGGGAGACAAACAAATCAAACCAAACAATAATTTGAACCGGTGTCCATCATGTGGAAATTATAAAAGATCGCATTTCCTTTGCATGTCCTGTTTCTTTGAGATCAAACAACTATGGAATGAACGGGCACCAAAGCCTCCAGTTTACACTGAAGAATTTGCGAATCCCGCTGATGAGAGAGTTTTGTATCCAAAGACATTTGAACGTCCATATGATAAGAAACTTCGACTCAAGGATTATGTCGAGAGCCGTCCGAAGACCTTACCTGTGACCAAGAACCTGAAAGACACCAGATAGCAAAATAGACAAACCATTTGGTCCAACCAACGGCTAGACTACCTTGTTGTAAATAGATCGACGCGTCGAAGAAAAAATTAATCTTTAATTTTTATGCCTGAGGCAGTAAGTAAAACTAGAAAGCGTCAAAAGACAGCCAAAAAAGGCCAAATTCATCCATATTCCATCCTTTCCTCGTTATACTTACAAGTTGTTCCTCATCCTTTAGGAGTTCGTCCGGCCGGTAATCTTTTTTTGGCAAATGACGAGACAAAAGAAAGTCTACAAAGATCGATGGGCGATTTCTGTGTGTTTTCAGAAGATTTAATGATGGATATTGTTTCCAGACTCACCAGTTTAGATGATCTCAAGAATCTGATGGCTGTTTCGAAGTTTTTCTACGCATTTTGCAGCTTCGACGACCTCTGGAAACAAATGTATTTAAGAGGATCCAAATTTGACAAATGGAAAGGAAGTTGGAAAAAAAGCATCTTGGAAAAATCTACTAACGATGTGGATTGTAGCATTGTCTATTCAGACTTGTTGTTTGTCCCATATCAGAACTCTCAGGTCGATTACTTAAAATTATTCCATAAAGTGATGCAAGACGAAACAGCTCGCAAGACAGAACTCTTGACCGCATCTACAGATATTCCGCATGATACAACACTCCCTCGTCTAGAGGAATCATCCTTGACTCCCCAATTGTTCGCTTCAAAATTTCACGACCGCCCCTTCATTCTTAAATCACGTGACAACATCAAGAGATGGCCTAGCTGGACCATGGACGAGCTGAAAGTTAGATTTCCACATGTTACTTTCCGTCAGGAGTGTGTTGAATGGCCTCTGAAGCTTTATGCCGATTATGCCAGTCAAAATAGGGACGAAAGTCCACTGTATCTATTTGACTGCGATTCCAAAGCTATGCAGCAACTCAAATCAGAGTTCAATCGTCCTGCAGTGTTCTCAGACGACATGTTCAATCTTTTCAACCGTCATAATGTTTCCTGTCGGCCAGATCATACTTGGTTAATTGTTGGACCTCATCGTTCGGGGTCAACGTTCCATAAGGACCCGAACAATACATGTGCTTGGAACACAGTTCTTGATGGATCCAAACTGTGGATCATGCTTCCTCCTGAAGTAACACCACCAGGAGTTCATACTAATGAGGATGAAAGTGAGGTGACATCTCCATTGGGTCTTGCGGAATGGGTTTTATCTGGATTTTTCAATGATACTTTGAAAATAGCCAAGCAGGAGCCTCGTTGTTGTATAGGAATCACTTTTGCTGGAGAATGTCTCTATGTTCCTGCTGGATGGTGGCATATGGTGATTAATTTAGAAGATACGGTTGCCTTGACTGCAAATTTTGTTCCGGAATGCAAATTAGAGGAAGTTGCACGGTTTTTCCGCAAGAAAGAAGATCAAGTTTCTGGATTCCATCCGGCCACGGTTTTGAAATTTGTCGAAAAATGTGTCCAGGCTGGTGAAATGGATCCAGAATTGATCCACAAGGTGGGGATGATAGACTCTAATGACGACGTGGGGGAATTGGATGTCCAGCTACCTATTTACGATATCTTCCACAGATTGTTGCAACTCAACGGGAAAAATCTCAAACAACCAACCAATGTTTGGAAAACCCTTACACGAGAAACAACCGGATTCAAATTCGCAATGGACTTCGATTAAAAGGTGTATATCATCTATCTATATCGTCTCTAATTAGAAGCGCCTTAACATTTTCGTAAACGCCTAAGAAAATGGCTCCTCCGGCACTAATCCACATGGTTCGGGGTCCAATTCCGCGGAGGAAGGCTGAATAGCCTTCGTTTTGAGCAATGGATTTGGCCAGGGTCCAGACCCCGATCTTTCCCTTGCTTAACATGAGTCTTGTTTTCAACAAGTCTAATGGAGTGGTAGCAGCCGCAGCCACACCACCAGCCACGGATCCACAAACGGCTCCCTTTGCAACTGACAACACGCCATCATCACCCCACAGCGTTTTCAAATACTCATACAGGGGAAATTGGATCACTGTGAATGGGATTTCGCGCATAATGGTGGTGCTCCATCCTCTATAGAGGCCCCGCAAAACTCCTTCTCCGGATTTATTGGCTAAGATGTGGCGCAGAGCCTGTGTAGGGGTGTTAAATTGTAAAGATTGAGTCCGTTGTTTGATCACTTCGGCAGGAACTCTGACCAAACAGGCGGCTATTTCTCCACAGGATGCCCCAATCATATGCGAGACCGTAGCGGGAGTCCCACTGGCAACAAGTTGTCGTTTGCAGGTATCATAAGTGACGAAGAAAAGTGCTGCCGAGGGCGCAGAAGCCACTACTGCCGAGCTCAGTCCCCGATACAGACCTCTGAATCCTCCGTTTTTAAGAAATCCGCCCGGAGCCTGGATCCGCGTCTTGATGGTGTCGATTGGAAAGAATGCGAGATCCGTCGCCGTTCCTGCAGCTCCTCCACTAACCAGAGAAATTGCAAAGTCGTTCATGGAAAAGAAAATTCGTCGCGTCGGTGAAATTTTCCTTCTCCGTCTGTGGAGGCGAAGAAAAAATTAATTCATATCAGTTAGTTTGTAAGGAATTCATTAACATGTTCAAACAGATCAGACTTGGCTCGCAGGTTCGGCGCTTTTCCATCACACGAGTTTCAAATACTTCTTCCACGCCTGTCCAAAAGGCAAACACGGTGTCATCAACACGACCACCGCGGGGCTCACCTATTAATCTGAAGGATGCTAAGCGGGATTCATCCATATACGGAACCAGACCAATTTATTTGGACATGCAAGCTACCACACCGACTGATCCACGTGTTCTGGATAAGATGTTGGAGTTCTATACTGGATTGTATGGTAATCCCCACTCTTCTACCCATGCTTATGGTTGGGAGACGGACAAAGCTGTGGAAGAAGCCCGTCGACATGTTGCTTCGGTGATCAATGCCGACCCAAAAGAAATTATTTTCACATCAGGTGCTACGGAATGTAACAATATGGCATTGAAAGGTGTGGCGAGATTCTATGGAAAGAACAAGAAGCATTTGATCACCACCCAAACTGAGCACAAATGTGTCTTGGACTCTTGCAGACATTTGCAAGATGAAGGATATGAAGTTACGTATTTACCAGTTCAAGAAGATGGATTGATCGATCTAGAACAACTGGAAAAGGCCATCAGAAAAGATACCTGTCTTGTTTCTGTGATGGCTGTTAACAACGAAATTGGAGTGATCCAGCCGTTGGAGGAAATCGGACGTCTTTGTCGTGCACACAAGGTGTTTTTCCACACGGACGCGGCCCAGGCATACGGTAAGATTCCAATCGATGTGAACAAATGTAATATTGACTTGATGTCTATCTCGTCACACAAGATTTATGGCCCAATGGGTATGGGAGCAACCTACGTGCGGAGACGGCCCCGTGTAAGATTGGACCCAATTATTAACGGAGGTGGGCAAGAGAGAGGTTTGAGATCGGGAACTCTGGCGCCTCCATTGGTTTGTGGGTTTGGAGAGGCTGCCAGACTCATGGTGCAAGAATACGAAACCGACAAACAGCACATTACCAAATTGAGCAACAAGTTGATGGATTCATTACTCGCAATGGAACACACCCAATTGAACGGGTCCAAAGTCCACAGATACCCTGGATGTGTTAACGTCTCGTTTGCATACGTTGAAGGAGAATCGTTGTTGATGGCCTTGAAAGACATTGCTTTGTCCTCCGGCTCTGCCTGCACATCTGCTTCTTTGGAGCCTTCTTACGTTCTCCATGCACTTGGTGCTGACGACGTCCTTGCTCATTCCTCCATAAGATTCGGTGTGGGTAGGTTCACCACCGAGGAAGAGGTCGATTATGTCATCAAAGCGTTAACCGAAAGAGTCAACTTTTTGCGAGAATTGAGTCCGCTCTGGGAGATGGTGAATGAAGGTATTGATTTGAATTCTATTGAATGGGCAGGACATTGAGATTAATGCTAGTGTTTATATATGCAATGCTATTCTTCGTCGCTGAGATCTGGGTTGATGACTCGAAGTCCACCTTGGCGAGTAGGCCTTTGATCCATGGAAGCTGGGGCTCCTGCCGCTGCGTCTGGGAGAGACCCATCACTGAACCTGCGCGAAGTGCCTGGCATATCTAATCTATCGTCTTCGGATAAGAATCCTAAGGCGTTTACGCCTAATGTTCCTGCCGCAGCGAGTCGCGCTGCGGCTGGAGGTGGAGGAGGAGAGGACTGCATGATACTGGATTCTCTTCGTTTGCTTATCGAGTCTTCGTCGTTGTGGGAACGTCTGTACCAAAGGAAGAAGAAGAAAAGACCTGCGAGGATTAGGAATCCGAGCACTGACCCGACAGCAATGCCTGCTATTGCACCCTTACTGAGAGAGGAGGAAGAGGAGGAAGAGGAGTCTGTGTCTGATGTGGATGAGGATGTGGACGCAGAAGTGGATGCTGTTGTTGAAACCTCCTCGGTGATATAAATAACTGACGTTTGAGTTTGTCCTGCGGAGACAGAGGTTGTGACGATGACGCTGTGGGATGTGGTTGCAACAGAGGAAGATGAGGAGGACGACGAGGACGACGAAGAAGTAGATGAGGAAGTAGAAGAAGAAGAAGTAGAAGAACTTGATGAAGTTGACGATGATGAGGAGCTTGATGAAGTAGTAGATGAAGAGGACGTGGTGGATGAAGAGGAAGTAGTAGAAGTAGTGCTTCTAGAACTGCTAGAACTACTAGAACTGCTTGTGCTCGAATCGTCCTCGTCCGTCGACGAGGTTGAGTCGCTTTCACTCTCCTCGCTCGGATCAACATACACCGAATAACTATCGCTTCCTCCACACTTTTCCTGTGGGTATCCCGAACAACTAGTAGTACAGTCTCCATCTGCGTCTCCAGAAGGCACATCATCTCCACAATAACAATCCTTACCGTTTTTTAAGGCTGCAACTGCATGTCCAGCACACTGTTCTGTACAGTGTCCAGAACTCTGATAAGTGTATGAATCTGACTTGGACAGACCCGAAATAGAGTCATCCGAATAACATCCCAGATAGGAGAAGTCTGCAAGCACCTTAGCGACTAGAAATACAATTGTCAGTCTCATGTTGACATTGAAAAAAAGATCTAAAAATACTCAATATAACGTTACGACGCGTCGACAAATTTTTACATGCACAAATGGGCAGGCAACTCGTTAGATTTCATTATTTATCCCCTTTTTATTTCTGGATCAATTTCTTCACCTCTTGGGCAACAGCATCTCCAACTTGTTGAGTAGAGTTGGATCCACCCAAATCACCAGTCATGATTCCAGCATCCAGGACGTTCTTGACAGCCAATTCAACAGCTCTCCCTTCTTCCACCATGTCCAAAGACAACTTCAACATCATGGCGGCAGACAAGATAGTGGCCAATGGATTGACCTTTCCTGGTCCAAGATCTGGAGCAGATCCATGACATGGTTCATACAATCCAAATGCATTGTTGGTGTCTGGAAGAGAGGCCAGGGAAGCAGAAGGCAAAAGACCCAAAGAACCAGGAATCACACTGGCCTCGTCACTAATGATGTCTCCAAAAATATTGTTGGTAACAACAACTCCATTCAAGGTGGTTGGAGATTTGACAAGAATCATGGCAGCTGAATCAATCAATTGATGTTGAACTGTCAATTGAGGGAATTCATTCTTGACAGTTTCCTCAACAGTCTTACGCCATAATCTGGACGAAGCCAAAACGTTAGCCTTGTCCAAAGACCACAATGGAAGTGGGGGATTGCTTTGAAGAGCCAAAAAGGCTGCCATTCTAGTGATTCTTTGAACCTCTGCAACACTGTATGCTTCGGTGTCACTGGCAAACCCGTCACCAGTATCCTCCTTGCGGTCACCGAAGTAAATTCCTCCGACAAGTTCACGAACAACAACAAAATCCGTTCCCTTGACAATCTCTGGCTTCAAAGGAGAAAGTTTCAACAAAGCGTCCGAAGCAAAGTTGCATGGTCTTAGGTTGGCATAGAGATTCAGCTCTTTTCTGATCTTTAAAAGACCCTGCTCTGGACGAACAGCTCCCGTACCCCATTTAGGACCTCCAACAGCTCCGAGAAGAACAGCGTCGGATTTTTTGGCTGCTGCAAGAGCTTCCTCTCCTAACGGATCTCCAATGGCATCGATCGAAGCTCCTCCAATAAGATGCTCTGAAAAGTTGAACTCGACGCCACTGGCCTCAGAAACAGCCTTAAGAACCTTCACTGCCTCACCCACAACCTCTGGACCCACATGGTCTCCTGGAAGTAACACAATATTCTTAGTCATAATATGATAAATTGGTCAACTATTTCGCCGGTTCCGGTCCTTTTTTCTACAAGTGCCTTGAAAATAATGATGTATTACGTAACTGATTACTTCATATCTGCTCACTCACAAACTGATCAATGTCAACCTCTTCCAAAGGCGCAGATCCAGAGTTGTTCACTTTAGTCTTGTCTTCTCTCATTTCCAATCTCTTGAGTTTACTGAGAGGGCCCCATCCATGCACAGGTGCACTTAATTTGAATGGATCCAAAAACTTGACACATTGTTTGAAAGATTCACCCAGAGTGGCGATCTCGTGGATGATATCCTCCGCACAGATGATTCCATGGTCACCAAGACGTTCTTCAATCAAATTGTTGTCGTCCAAATTAACATGTTTAACAGAACCATCCTCTTGAATGGTGGTAGTTGCACGCTTCTGAACCAAACTACGAACAGTAGCCAACGAAGGTGTTCCGATAGCAACATATGGACTTGTCAATCTTAACAAAGGTTTGACTGCAGAGTTCAACTTAATGAAAGTTCCCGAGTACACATGTTCCAAACGCAACAACTCCAAAACTTTTCTTGCCTTTGAAGGAACTTTGGCTCCATGGGGTCCAGGGATCCGCACCACAAACAACAACCGTTCGCTTTCATCTTCTGATTGTCCACTCACACGATCGTAATGTGCCACACGTTTCACACGGTATTGTTCTCTTTCCGATGCACGATGTTTAGCGACCAGAGTCTCTGCTCTGATAAATTTGGCCTTTCTTGCCTGTTGTTTGCGTTTTTTTTGCTCTTCAAGCTTTAAACGAGCTTGTTCTTGTTTCTCAATCCTAAGTCTATCAGCATTCTTGCGCTTCTTGAGCAGCACCTCAGGGTTGGTGTTTAGTTTTGTAGAATCAGCCATGATTAAAAAAAAAAAAAATTGTGCAGGAAAATTTGGCAGTGTAGGGAGAAAAAATTTCAGCTCCCATATCTATCTAATACACCATTTCCACTTTGTTGCGCTGTTTGCGCTTGTAGATTTCCAATTTCTCCACGAATCGCATTATTTGTGTCCATTCTTGACCAAAAACTTCTTTTCCGAACTTTTTTTGAGCCACCGCAAGAGAAACCTTCCGAATTTCGACTTTTTTCGACTCTTCTAGCTTATCCACAGTCTCAAATATCGATTCCAGACTTGGATAACCTTGTTTGTAATCTGGATCTGAGACATCTTTGAAAAAGAATCCAGATTGAACTCCTAACGGTGATCCTGGTTCCAATATCTCCCCATTATCCATTGGTAGCACAATATCCAATAATGGACCAGCACTGGCATGAACTATTGGAATTGCACCATTAAGCATATATTCCACGATGGAGATTCCAAAATGTTCATTCCACATAACGTTGAGTCCAAATTCGGCCTTATTTAAGTAATCGTCCACGGTTTTACGAGGTGCATTGATTTCAAACACCACCAACTTGGTAATATCCAAAGTATCAACCAAAGTTTTCAACTGTTCAACGGTCTCCTCATCTTGAATCGTCCTTGTTGATCCGATCAATACCAGTTTATATGGATTCGATGATTTCGAAACGTACTTAGCGTATTCGTTCAACAATAAGTTATGACGTTTTTCAGGACGAAATTGGGCCAAATATAAAAACATTCGCTCTTTCTTGCCCAAGGGATCTTGAATCTTAGTTTCATCTATTCCTGTTGGTGGATAAACGATTATTGGTGGATACAAGTTCACCACTGTTTTCCAAATGGAAGTTATATGGTTTTTGGTCCATGTAGAATTGCACATGGTAATATCAATAAACCCTGCTACCAATTCATACAATTTCATCATTATGGTCCAATAGATCCATTTTGCAATTGAATAAACATTTTTCAAACTCAGTTTGTTCAACATATCGGAAGAAATCAACGGATAATGAACGTATGCCACCACAGGAACTCTAAATAATGACACTAATGGATAACAAAAGGGAAGACCCAGGGTATCAATAAACACATCCGGCATCAATTTGGTCAAACTATTCAAACAAACAAACACAGATCCCAAAGCTTGACCAATGATCGTGAAATGTTTCCATGACTTTCCATCAATTAGCCATTTATATTTATTGTCGAGCTGGATGAAAATAATTCGGTTATTTAACCCGTCTGTAAATAAATCAATTCCAAATGTGCATCTCACAGATTGCAAGATCGAGCTCACGCTGACTTCATCGGATGCTGTGAATGTATAAATAGCTACCAGACTCAAATCAGAGTATAATAACGTGTAATGAATGGCCTCCCAAAGAACACGTTCTCCTCCACCATTTGCATCACTATAGGGATGGAAAAATCCGTAAATCACTCTTCTATCAGAATCCGGATCTGTTGGTCGAATGCGTTTCAAAAACTCGGGATCATCTTTATCAATCTTGGCCAATCTGAGATTTTTGGAAATCGGTGAGTCTTTGTTTAATTTCATAGTTGAATATAATTGAGGCTTTTGAGCACCCAGGATCAATCTTCTTCTATAGGATCCGTGTTTCATACCAACCTTAGATTCAGGAATGGATCCCGTTTCCAATCCCTTCTTAATGATCTCTCGATAATCATGTGGAGGGACAATCAAAAATCGTAACAAAGAGGAATCCAAAGCTTTGTATAAACCCCAAAAGAGAATTGCAACTGCCAAAATAACACTACCAATCTTGGAAACATCAAGATCGACACCCGATTTCAAGCTGGATTCGAAATTAAACGGATTGGTGGCCATAATTGGCGATTGCTCAGAAGACATCAAATAATTTGAGAAATATTGATTCTACACTTACATAAGCATTGGTTACATCTGAGTATCTTTTTTGAACTCATCAGAGAGAGTGAAATCACCGCCTACTTTTTCATCCACGAAACCATCCTTGGTGTCAAGGGTCACAAACGAATTGTCGTTAATGTCAGTGGAATAGGTCTTGGGATTCATCTCAACTTCTGGCTCGACGTCCGGTTCAACCACCATCGGTGCTCTGTTTTTGGGTAATGATAGAACAGTGTCTAACGATTGATTGGTGATGGAATTTTGAGGAGATTGTGCTCTTTTGAAACTGGATTGATCCGTTATCTTGCTAAGGTTGGTCGATCTTCTAGTTTTAGAGACCATGGAGGATGAAGCCAATGATGATAATCTTTCTTGTTTCCTGCGATCCCATCCAAGCACCGACCTGGCCTGTGGAGAAGCCAATCCAGTAACTTTCTTTAAATCGTTGTACCAACTCATCATAAGATCGTAATTCTCGGCACGGAACACCCAATTGTGACCCTTTCTAAGTAATCCGTTCTGTTTGGCATGTAATACAAATTTGTGGTAAGAATTTGGATTACTCTCATCCTTACGAGAATGTTCAGCAATTTGACAATCTTCAATTGCCAGAGACATAATTGGAACTGGATCTCGTTTGCGATCTGAAGACTTGAACTCGTGGATGAACGTTGGTGTTAGGGTGTAATATCCTTTAGAGTACGACTTGAGATATTTCGACTTTCTTTCGAGATATCCTGCTCTGATCTCGAAGGTGAGTGGATCATTTTGATGTTGATAATGAACTTCACTCAGATGTCTCATTGGAAGGTTCAAATCGATGAAATTCTTGGGGTCTTTGGCAATGAACGAATCCCATTCGAAAGATGGATTCTTAGTCAACAAACCCAAATCAAGTTTGGATAGAAGTCCATCAAACGCATTTTGAGCTTGCTGTCCTAGCAATTTTGCATAAACAGTCAAAGCAGTCTGAATTTCAATATAAACCACTTTCTCCAATTCTTTTCCAGAAGTCTGTAGATTGTTGAACGCTTCATGCAGATAATTTTCCTCAGTTAATTGCCTTTTGATCAGCTTATTGAGGTTGAATCTCAATAAATATGGATCGTCTTTGGGTGATAGGTTCTCTGGGTGATGCTTTGCTGTCTCTATTGCCTTGATATACAAATTGAGTTCTGCTTTGGTTTCCTGTTGATATCTGTTGACCTGGTTCTTGAAATCGCTTTGCAACGATTTGATTTCTTTGATCTTCACAATCAGATCTCTTTTCAAACCCTCAAGTCTTGGAATGATGGTTCCATTGAGTTCTTTGACTGTGGATTGAGCTAAAAGAGCTGCATTTGAATGATATTGATACAATACTGTGGGAAGATCCTGAATACTCCCATTTCCAAGAGGAAGAAACTGTTTCTCTGCAATTTCAAATTCGTCATTTTGTTCTAGATGAGGCTGTTCTTTGTGACCAAAGCCTGCTTGACCGTTTTGACCGTTTTGACCGTTCTGACCATTTGTAGAATTGTTCACTTTGACTGGTTGATAATATTCACCATCCAAACCACGAGTCACAAATGGAAAAGTGATGGCGTGATGTAGACGAATTTGCTGTCTGCTGATTTCTTCATGAACGGACACTATTTCCTTGAGATAATGGATCAAACACCCAACAATGGTCCTCCATAAACCAAATCTAGTAGCCAGAATCTCGGTTGGATTGGCATCGGTAGGAACTAAAACCTCCAACGGATCGGATGGATCCTTCTTCGCCTGCTCTTTGAGGCGCAAATGCTGAAGCATCTCTTGTGTTGAAGACGTTTTCGATTGGAAACTTTTGGTTTGTTCCACTTGCTTCTGTCTTTGTTCATCCAGCTGTTTCAACTGGAGTTGATTTTGAAGAAGTTGTTGTTCAGATACAAGACTCATGGATCTTATCGTTTCATAGAATAAAATAAGTTACCCAAAACAGAATAACTTTCTGTTGGGGAGGGTAAAAAAATTTACAGTCCAGGTCGATCGACTTTCAGGTTTATCTACATCTCTATCATACATCTCGGCAGTTTCCAAATCCAGAAGTTGCCTCATTTGATTTCTGATGAAGATCGTGGTTGTTGGAGCAGGAGTCATTGGACTCACCACAGCATTGACCTTAAAGAAAGAGCTTGCTTGTGAGGTCTTGGTCTTGGCTAAAGATCTCCCAGGCGATAATGATATCAATTACACTTCTCCAAAAGCCGGGGCACAATGGGCTTGTCATCATTCCAATGAACGTGCAAAGTATTCATATCCAATCTATAAGGAATTGAGCAAGATTCCTGAGGCTTGGGTTATGAGAATTCCGATTTATTACGGAACTATTGGATCTTCCAAGCCGATTGAAGAGCCAGCTGAGAAGTCGATTGTGGACGGTTACGAATGGATCGGGAAAGACGAAAAGAAATTTCCTGGAGTGTCGAATCTGTATAAGTTTGACACCTTCACTATCTCGCCTCCTCATTATCTCATGTTCCTGATGAATAAGCTTACAAATTTGGGTGTTTCTGTTCGTCGTGATGCCGTCGATCGACTGGAAAATGTTCTGTTCAATGGCGCCGTCCCCGATTACGTAATCAACTGTACTGGGATACAGAACAACGATTTAGCTGGTCGGTATGATGCGGCAATGAAGCCAGTTCGGGGTCATACTATGGTGATTGGCAATACATTACCATATCAGGTTTATTTTGAAGAAGCAGAGCCTGCTGAGGACGGCGAATTCTTGATGCTTTTCCCACGCAAAGATGGCGGAGCCGTTATTGGAGGAATCTACGATTCTCATTCTCCAGAATGGGACACTTCCATTCACAAGGAGTATGTTTCACGGATTCAGACAAAGGCATTGAAGTATATTCCCGATCTTGCTGCTCAGGGTGGTATTCGCTTTGTGAAGCACAATATTGGCTTCAGACCTCAAAGAAAAGGTGGAGCTCGGATTGAACTGGATCCTGTCAATTCCAAGATCATCCACAATTATGGATGTGGAAGTATGGGATACATTGAGAGTTGGGCTGTGGCACAAGAGGTTTTGAAGATTGTCCAGGACAATTATAAGGCAGGTAGTAAATTGTAGTTCTGAAAACAGTAATAACACAGCCTGAAAACATGCTTAAAATTAAACGAAAATTGTACACTGCCCTTTATTTTTGACATTTTATGTTTAGGTGGTTGTTTGTTATTTTGGCCGCTATAGTGGCAACCAATACACTATGCAACCATGTTAGAGATTCAGAACAACAGGAGACTTTTTCTGTGACTGCCAATCCTATAATTGAGGAGAATGTTGATGAACTCGTTGCTTTGGGCTTGACTCCAGGTCATTCTATTTCAATAACCACCTTGAATGGAGATGTTGTTGTCGATAAGAATGTTCTTCATGGAAGATTTCTACATATCACCGATTTTCATCCGGATGAATTTGCCAAACTAGATGGGTCATTTGAAAGTAAATGTCATCGTAAAGATAAAACGGCTGCAGAAGATGAAATAATGCACAAGTTTGGAGATGCCATGAGTGGATGCGATTCGTCTTTAGATTTGTATGAACAAACATTACTGTGGATCAGAGAGAACTTGAGAGATAAGATCGACTTCGTTGTTTGGACTGGTGATAACATTCGTCATGACAATGATCGAAAAAATCCTCGGTTTGAGACTGAGATTTTCCACATGAACCAGAAAGTGGCCAATAAAATGAGCGAGACCTTCATGGATGAAGGTGAAGAGTCTACGATGCCATTAAAACGGAGAGTCAAGATTATTCCCAGTCTTGGAAACAATGATGTTTATCCACATAATTTGTTCGCTCCCGGACCTACGTTACAAACTAGAGAAATGTACAAGATTTGGAGAGATTTCATTCCAACTGAACAGCTTCATACTTTTGATCGAGGAGCTTATTTTTTCCGCGAAGTGATTCCAGGAAAGCTTGCTGTCATTTCCATCAACACTATGTATCTGTTCAAGGCCAACCCGTTGTGCGATAATTGTTACAACAAGAAACAGCCGGGTTATAAGCTTTTTGAATGGTTGGGAGTTGTTTTAAAAGAATTACGCCGTCGGAATATGAAGGTCTGGCTCACTGGTCATGTTCCTCCGGTGCCCAAGAACCTCCATTATAGTTGTCATGCCAAGATGAGTGTTTGGCAACATGAATTTCGGGATATCATCATTGGTGGGTTGTATGGTCATATGAACATTGATCATTTTATTCCTTTGGATTCTGTCAAATCCTGGAGAACACTTGAGAAGAAACTTGGAAAGTTGGAATACCACGATTACGATGAGGACGAAGAATCTGATGATTTGAATTTGTATGAAGAATGGGACCTACTTGATGAAGATTTCGAGATCCAAAGGGCATCATCGCGATATGACGGAGCACCTTCAGGAAAAGTCACCTATTTGGAATTAGTCAGAGACAATCTGTATTCGAAACTAAAAGGTCAAAGAAAAGGTGGAAAATACGGAGAACGATACTCGTTTTCTCACATTTCTGCCTCCGTGGTTCCGACTTTTAATCCTGGATTCCGTGTTTGGGAATACAATGTCACTGAACTGTACAACGACCAATTGGAGACGCAACAATTTGAATCTTGGGACACTTTCTTCAAGACTTTAGATCTTGAATTTGAAGAAAGCGACCGATTGGCTGATTTGGATACGGATATCTCGATCATGGCTGATAAAACTATTCCTCCACTCATGTCAGATGGTACTCCATTGGGACCAGCTTATGTTCCTCAATTATTCTCTCCAGAAAGATACACCCAATATTATATTGATCTAGATGACTATGCCAAGAATCCAGATCAGAAATTTGCTTATCAGGTGCAATACTCCACTGATGATGAAGATTACAAAATGGAAAGCTTACTGGTTAGCGATTGGATAAAGTTAGGCCGAAAATTGGCCCGTTCTAAAGAAGTCGAATCCTCGGATCTGGAGATCTCCAGCGCGAAAAAATTGTGGAACTCCTACGTCAAGCGCGCATTCATAAATACTGGTTACCAGGACATGTCGTTTGCAAACGATTGAACTACCTAGTGAATTCAAGTTTTCCGGGCGGTGAAAAGACACTCCCAGGTTCTAATTTAGACGCTCATCGTACCATTTTCTTCGCTCTCTAGCGTACCGGTTATATCAATGGGGATTATCAAAAGAGCTCCATTGGAAGAGCTTTTCGGCGAAGATTTTGATTTCGATTCCGATTTCAAACAATATACAGATGCTAACTATCTTGAAGAAATCATTGGCGCAGAAGATGCAACAAAGTCTCTTAATAAAGAATCTTTTCTGAGAAAGATAGCTGAACCGCTACGGCACACGTTTGAGAAGAAGGACGTGGCAATTTTGTTGTTTCTGATTGCCTGCTTTGTCGTTCTCCTGGCGGTTTTTGTTGGAGCTGTCTATTTTGGCTACAGAGAATACACTTTGCTTCTCAAGCGCGTTAGTCTTTATGAAAAGGATGTCCAAACCGGTGACAATAATGAGGAGATTGTGGACGATCAGAAATCTGAGAATGACCAGATGGCCCACAAGGGATCGTCCTCCCCACCTGCTAAATCCGACGCTGCTCTGCATGGGGGGACAAACACAAAAGCTCCCCATTCTTGGAAAGCCTCTTTTAAGCTATCAAAACTTACTGCTAGTAAGGTTTCCAATTCCAAGCATGCGAACGGCTCAAGATCTCCATTCTCGCTTCAACTTCATGGCCGCGGGACCGATGAAGCATACACAAATGGTTGGGCATTTATTACCGACGCGAAACTTTCGCCAATCGATGTAATTCAAGGAAGTATTTCACCAGTTTCTGTGAAAACAGAGTTCATGGGAGAACCGGACCCAGAATCTGACAAGTTCATTTCGAATGAAAATCAGGGTATAATCTATTCTGACACTAGTGGAACAAGACTTCAACAGATTCACGATCAAGAAGATTCTGTTTCTCCACAGGCTTATGAAGCAAACACAGGAGATGTGGAACCAAAACTGAAATATTCAACGGTTCAATTATACGAGTTGGAGCCACTGGATTTGATCCAGACTTTCAAGAATGATGAGGACAATAAGTTATTGGCAATCGACTTGCTGTTCCCTAAAGTTGCCCTCAACTCCAAAAGTACAGTGGTGGGATTAGAAACAGATTTAACCTTGATCAGACTGAATTTGTTCAACCCCATGCTCGACATGGCGTCCAAAACTATCGAGCTTGTCAAATTATTGGCACTCTCGGTTGGCCTCCAAAAATTCAACAATCCTCTTATTTTTCTCACATCATATGGAGTTCTGATCGAACATCTTGTGGAATCCGGATTCCTCTTCGAGCATTATCACGAGATGCCAACACTCTTGACATGCGCTCTCGTCGAAGTGGTGGTCAAATACTGCGTGTGTTGTTGGAAATACAGCACTTCCAAGCATTCCAAACTGGACAAGAAATTTACTGAATGGAATATGTTACCACATGTTCCACCACAGTTCAAAATCTTCAACTACATTTGTTCGTTGACTGCCTCAGGACACAGGACAGACTTGTTGGGAGAAGTGCTGATTTTCTTTTCAACTCCACCAACCCCACATAATCTAACAAATTTGCTATCTGAATTCGAGTTGGCCAATTATGAAAATCCAGAGGTTCAAGAACTAATGAATTATCTGAGAAAACAAATACACGATGAACACATTGCTTGTTGTGGAGACACGACCCGGAGGATGAGCAAGTCTTCGGTGGAGTTCTCGGAGATCGGTGGATTGTTAAGCTCGCATGCTTCCAGGAGATCCGAAAGTCCGAGACGTGCTCTTCCGGGATCCTTGGTTCGGGAACCTTCGAGCTCTGCGTCTCATTAGACACATTATGTAGACTCTGTATAGCCACAGACAATTAACTAAGACAAACGAATCAGCTTTTCCTGAATTGATCGTAATTGACCAATGCTTGCATGCATCCCCACTCCGTCAACTTGTTTCTGAGCCATTTCAGTTGCACAGGCTTGGTCAGATAATCGTTACACCCAGCTGCTAGAGCTTGTTGTTTATCGGCAGCAGAAGTGGAGGCTGTCAATGCAACAATGATGATCGGAGATCGGAACCACTGTTGATCTAATTTATCTGACTCTGTTAGTTCCTCCTGTTCGGTTGAATGCGATAAATTGGCAAAATTTCCAATCCTGTTTAGTCGTTCCAAACGTCTTATTTCTTGAGTGACCTCGATACCAGATATCACGGGTAGTTGAATGTCCATAAAACAAAGGTGAAATCCTCCTGTCTTCCACAATTCTAATCCTTCTTCTCCATTGGAGGCAATCTTGAACCGCACGTTACAAGATTTCAAATGTCGAGCCAGAATCTTTTGGTTAACCAAATTATCTTCGACCACCAACACATTAATATTGGTGAGTATTTTATTGATACCTGGATTAGGCTCACGTTTAAGTTTTAAAGCAGATGCGACATCTTCTTTCTTGGTTCCACGTTTTAAAATCATTGACTTTATGGAGGCGGACTTGGTTTCAGGAACTTCCGATGATTTTTCGGTAAGATCTGGTATAGGACTGGATTCATCAAATGTTGGAGTTTTTCCTGAAGAAGCGAGAGTGGTATTTGAATGTTGCGAGGCGGGTGACTTATTTCCAGGACGATTTCCTTTGGGAAAAAGAATCACTGTGGATGATGATGTTGTGGACTGATTGGATTTGCTGATGGAATTCTTTCCAAATCTGCTATTATCTCTGGGTGGTGGCAATGCTTGGTCTCCAAGAACAGCCACCTTTGAAGAATAATTGTCCGCAAAAACGGGATCTTGGGGAGTTTTTGCTGTAGTAGACTTGGCGGTCATAAATCCATTATAAAAAGAAGGAGTAGTCGTTGGATCTCTAATCTCAGAACTGAAGGAACCTGCCCCGCTCATGCTTTGGGATGTTAAATCTGGAGGTTGAGTGAATATCTGTTCTTTTGGATACTGCTTCTCTACCACCGGATAAGGGGTATCGACGATTAAGGAATCTTCCATCTTCATTCCTCCCGGAAAATATTGTTCCAAAATTTTGCTGACCTGCGCATCGGGTTCCAAAATGATGATGCGAGATTTGGGAACTTTATTATTAGCTAAAGGTGAAGGTCTATGCGTTGGTTCTGGAACTTTATCAGTAGGGTTGGTTTCCAGAAAGCTTAACAGGGACGATTTGGAAGCTGATACAGGTACTGGAGACACAGTAACCGGATTCAGTTGATTGGGCTCTGTCTGTTGAGATCGAAGTTTCTGAATCTTGGAACCGGGTAAAGTAGAATTACTCGCTGACTTAGGACGCAGTTTAGGAACGAACGAACCAGATTGTCCTGTCAATGGCGAACTTTGAAGAACAGGGTCTCTTGTGGTGAATGTTGGAGGCGAACTGAACGACGCACTCGATGGCGAATATGCAGCAGGCACTTGCAGCTTCAAGATTAACTCCGATGGGTCAAATTGTTTGGCCAATGTGGTTGGAAACTTCATCATTATCTGCAGTTTCAAATCATCCACCAGGTCTCCAGGACCGATGAACATGGTTGTTGCATTTCCTCCAGGCCGGCGAACCCAAATTCTGGCCCTTGAAGGTACCGGTAATTGAGGATTTTGATATGAATTTGGAGATGCAGCTGTAAAGGTAATATAGGGATTTGCCGGTTGCGAGTAACTGACCATCGGTCCGGACGAACTCAGAGGTCCACCCTGGTCTGGAGCTTTCAAATTATTTCTTTTCAAGAATGTAGAAGAGCTCATTTGGTTAAAGATGGCTGTAGAGAAAAAGTTATAAATTTGCGCGACTAAATGCTTTTTTATTATGTGGTTTCGGGGATTGAAGTTCGGCCAAACTAGGGGAATAATCAGATTTGACGGTGTAAAGGAGGTGAAAAGTACATGGATAGGAGTCAAATCGAAAACTGAGTCTAATAGATTGGACAAAATCTGTTCGCAATTGAAAATCGAACGGAATAAGGACCAGAACAAAAACATAATGGAGATTCCTATATTCACCAAATTGGAACCAGATTTGGAGCCAATCAGACCTCGGATCCCATTTGCATTTGATCCCAGAAAATACAAGATTAACCGTCAAGATTTAAATAAGTATCCCGACGTTGTTCCTGATTCTGCCACAGGCTATGTCACAAAAGAAACGTCATTTGCAAAGAGTCCGTTCGAAATCAGAGGAGTCAATACAGATCTTTATTCGATTGGATATATGGCTGGACTCACCAAAATCCCCAGCATTTACCAATGTTCCATGTTTGAACTAAGATATTATCCACCTACTGAGTTTATGGGAAAGATACGGAAATCGAAACCTGGGGTATTATTCACACTAGAAAAGGACAGCTTATTCAACACTCCTGGTGCTCGACAACTTTTGAAAGCTGTGAATGCAACCACGACAAAACATTATGCTTTTGATAGCTCTGTTCATCGAACCAAGACCTTTAAATTATATCGCAAATCATTCTTCAAGCACTTTTTTGCCAATCAAATGCAACAATGGGACGGCTTGTACGAATTTCGAGTGTTAAGACGAGCTGATTCTTCAGAAGATCACAAATTGGTCGATGAGAATATTCAAAAGTCTCTATTAGCTGTTCAAAAAAGCAAGCCACCCAAAACTCGAAAAAGAAATCTCAATTGGACCAAAATCGACAAGATCTCTAAGATATATGGTCTTCCATCACTGAAATGATCATATATTTGACCATTTTGGTAATGGTGTTTTATATGACCAATTACCATCCAAATGGTATTCTAATGCATGCAGATATAACACCAGACTCTTTTGTTCTGGAAGTTTGTACAACTTGACTCCACATTCCTCGCAAAGCTCTCCACTAAGTCTATCCTCCCGACGAGTTTCTGTTCGAACGATTAATTTGCTGAAGACTTCTGGATCCGAATAATCTTCATTCTTAGCAAACGCCCCATGTTTGTATAGTGGATCATTTATGATTGGATGTCCCAAATTTCGCAAATGAATACGAATTTGATGTGTTCTTCCTGTCTTTGGTCGACATTCCACAATGCTCTGATCCAAAGTCTCGGAATATTTCATCAGCTTAAACAAAGTCAAGGCTGATTTTCGATCAACACCATTTTGCAATCCACGTTTTGAATCTACAATCATCACATCGTCATTGCATTCGATAGTTTCTGGAAATTTACCATCAACGCGCGCAAGATACACTTTTTCAACTTGTTTTTCAGAAATGGCAATCTGAATTCGTCGAGCAGATTCCTTGGTCTTGGCCAAAACACAGATACCACTGGTTATTTTATCCAATCGAAAGCAGGGACTCAAATATGGAAGATTGTGTTGATGTTTCAAGATCTCCAATACAGTGTTGTACACATATTTTTGAACCGGATGAATAGGTACTCCTGCTGGTTTATCAACCACTAATACTTGGTCATCATGATGAATAATATTGATTTCGTCACCAGAAACTGCAGGTTCGTGCTGATGGACTCTTCTAATAACCACATCGCCCATTTTTAATCGGGTCTTAACGCGATCCTCAACTTCTCGCTCTGTCCTGATCTGACCTTCCTTCAATTGATGAACATATTGATTTTCCGAATAATCGCGAAACTCCGAGCTCAAAACGTCTAATAACAATCTATTGACCCATCTTCCCTTCACATTGACTCGTTGAGTAGAATAATACGGCTGTACTAGTCGAAGACCATTTTCCAAAAGATAACTAGGCATAAAAGAAAAAAAATTAATTTAATTTATTCAGTAAATGCCCAATATATATGCCAATCTAGTAACAACCAAATCGATTGCCATGGTGATGGAATCCCTAGCTAAAACCATCTTGGAGCCATCCACCTCATGCCAGTTAACAGGAATCTCCACCACGGGGATTTTCTGATTTATGGCCAAAATCAGGATCTCCACATCGAAAATCCAACCTTCTGTATGCATCTTAGGAAAGATCTTGTAAATAGCAGCCTTATTGAATAGCTTAAACCCACATTGTGTATCCTTAATGGTTCGAATCCCAAAAACAAACACCAAACTGTGTAATGCATACATAAGAAAGTTCCTGATGAAAGAACGTTTAACAACCGCATCAGTATTCACCATGTGAGCACGTGATCCAATTGCCACGGCAGCCACCTCCATGGCACGATTGGAATCCAATTTCTTAATCTCCTTCAAAAGATTGTCGACGTCGGCAAACTTTGAGGCTCCGTCCGCATCTGCAAATATGGCATATTTTCCCCTGCCGTATTGAATTCCATGCGTCACTGCACCTCCTTTGCCTCTATTTTTGACAAATTGGATCACACGTAGAATGTGAGGTGGAAGCCCAAACTTGTCTGCCAATTCCACCGCATATTGCGCCGTTCCATCCCGAGATCCATCGTCCACCACCAGAATTTCATATTGTTCAGGAATTGTCTGATTCAAATGATCAATACACTCAGAAAGCATCTTTTCGAGTCTTCCTTGTTCATTGTAACATGGGACAATCACAGACAATTCAATTTCATCGCTGGCATGACAATTGCGCCCAGGTAGTTTGAATCGACCAGTGGTGTTGGTAATATATTCTAATTCACTATCATATGGCTTTCTCGGCGTATGAGTAAATAGATAGATTACTAGATAAACCTGGAGTTAGCAAATCAATTTGTCCACTTACACTGATCACTAATCCAATGATCACAGTCCCAGCAAAAACCAAAGACATGGTGTTATTTTTAAAGAGCACACTCACAAACAGATGACTTAATTTTTAAATCCTAGATATTTGGTGTCAGGTGTAATTATCCGAAGCTATTGCTCCTGGGCACTCAATTGTCTACTAATCACACGTCCATTATCCAAAAACGCCTGCACCAAATCAATATAATACAATGGATCCTCCCCGACTTCTGCCATACTTCGAAGCAACTCGGGGGTATCAAGTTCTAGTTCCACCTCATGTTTCATTGTTCCGTTCTCCTTCACTTTGGTCACGTCAATTTTGGTGAATGTTGCCATATGGGTATAACTGACTCTGTCTTTGTCGCGACGGAGACTCACTCGTTGTTGGAAACTTTCGAATAAAGCGTCGTTCATTTCGTAAGGCAATTCTAACGACATGGATAATCTCATATCGTACAATGAATTGGGTAAGTAGATCACTAGATCTGCTACCCGTTGTTTGTGAACGCTAGCCATACGCCGTTTTGTTTTCACGTCCACAGAAACCCGTCCCGTGGATGGCTTCTCGTTTCGTTTGCTCTCATGTGCAATCAAATCCATACAATGTGAGTTTTCTATCACAAACTTATGTCTAGTATTATGGGATTTCTCTCGTGCCAATTTTGCAAGAAATTCCTTTAAATCAAGAAACTGTTGTGCAGGAACACCCGAACGGAAATAGCATTCGCTTTGGAAAAAGTCAACATTCAAAATGGTCTCACTGTTCACTGGTAAGTTTAATCGTCTATCTTTCACTTTATCCCAAATATGGCCCATTTTCAATTCCAATTCAATGTGCTTATCCACAGAAATTCCACTGGCCTGATGTTCGAAACGGACTCCTTCAACATTGGCCCAGATCCACTCCGTCACCACCTTGTTGAAGTCATTTCTTGGAATTGCTCCTGTAATTGAAGCAACACTCAATTTAGTGGCCACCGTGGCCATAGCGGGTCTCTTCACAGTCTTACGAACCGTTGGGATGTAATCACGAGCCCAAGACGGTTTTTCGTTGTATCGTTTAGGTTTTCTAGTTCCACCAGGTCCCTTGTTCTCCTTTGTACTTTCTGGGGATTTCGTTGGGTCTTGTAGCGTCTTACTAGTTTCGCTCGAGGTTGTGGAAGACACTCGACGTAACATACTCACTGTTTTGTTGCCATCCATATCGACATCTTCATAGTTAGTCAAACTAGTGATACTGCTTCGTTGACGAATTCCTTCGTCATCTGAGTTCATTAGGTTGTGAATTGATAGTCGCGGTTGCGAAGTGGTCCGTGAGAGGTTAGGAACCGGATTTTCATCGTTGGATATTAAATTCTTGAGGTCCATGCCGGTACGCTAAGGTTGGTTGAATTGTTTTAGAATTGAAATATTTTTCGTCGCGCCGATCGTCTATATATCATGAAAGTGTTTGGAAAGAGCACAATTAATAGAGCTTTCAACAGACTCATGATCGGCTATTTCCATAATGCAATCCACTTCTTCACCATCGTATGTTACTACTGAACTCTTTTCATCAACCTCTTCTCGGAAACACATCTCCATTTTTTGAAAATACTCATCTGCAAATAGCTGCCGTAAATCCATTCTTGTATATGGATTTGGATCGCACAATCGCCAGAATAGACGAATTAGTTGGGGTTGAGCAATAACCTTTGATAGAGTACCCTGATTGGGAATTTTTCTAGGATCATTTTCCACGAAACTGGGATTTAAATTCCGATACAACTTGTAGTTATGCTCATATTCCATATAATCAACATCTAAAGGATTTGCTTCTTTAAATGGCACTCGTCCCATTAAAATTGTAAAGAGAATCATCCCCAAAGCCCAATAGTCAGCTTGATATGGATCATATTCCCCATGAACCTGTCGAATTCTAAAAACTTCAGGGCTCTGGAATGGTGGAGTGCCAAGAACCAAATTAAACATCCGTACACCAGACGAGACATCGCCTGGCTTCATGTGACCAAAATCACTGCATCCAAAATCAGTCAACTTCAAGATCCCGTGCTGCACCAGAACGTTGGAGGGCTTAAGATCCAAATGGACAATATCATGTCTATGAAGATGATACAGACCAAACACTATCTGCTTAAAATAGCACAACTTCTCTTGAATGCTGACACTCTGCCATCCAGGATGACGAAGAACTGTAACAAGATCATATTTGTACAAGTCCATTACCATTCCCCAATTGCGTTGTAATTGGACAGGTAATCGAACTAATTCGTAAGTTTTGGCAACGTGCTCATGAGACAGGTTTTTGGTGATGATGTACTCTTCTTTCACTCTGCGATAGTACGACTCGGGCTTCTCATTCTGAAACAAATGAAACACCTTTAGAGCATATGTTTTGTTATTATCGTGACGGAGCACTTTGCGAATTGTAGCCGCCCCACCGGCTCCAACATAATCGTTTGTGAGTGAAAGATCATATAGTTCATCCAAATCCTCGGCCATCACACGGAATTGCTGTGGAAGATGATCTGAAGGCGATTCTGTAGGATACGGAAGAACCAACTCAGTTTCGTCTTTGACAGCGGAGCTAGGCTTCGGGGTATATAATCCATATGGATTATATACGAGGTCGTTTGACAGGCTCGATCGTTGATGCACATTGGATGTAGTTTTCGAAGATACCGAAAGTCGGTGTTTGATCCTGGTCAGGATCGATTTATTAGTCTTGGAGTCCATGGTCTCATTTAATTTATAAACTTGTATATGCAGGGCGTGGTTTCCTGAGAACGACAGTGACATATATCTACATGAGCTTAAAACCCAAAAGTTTAGCATTGTGGCGCAGTGGAAGCGCGCAGGGCTCATAACCCTGATGTCGAAGGATCGAAACCTTCCAATGCTATTTTTTTTTAAATTATGAACAGGGAGCGGAGCCAGGACCATAGACTCCATTTATAGTTCCAACTATCTTTCCAAACGATTTTGTTCAGGTCCATCGGATCTAACTTGTAAAAATTAACAATCCCGTTATCTACCACAGCCATAAGCAGTGCACGGTCTGTGCTAAATTGAGCGTTGAGGTTGGTAATGTCTGGAAATTTGTCAGTTGCTTTCACAATGCAGACTTCAAAATGTGGAATGGGAGGCGTACTTTTGCGAAAGCCCTTTGTGGGACGCCATACATCGAAAACTGGACTTGGAGCATTCAAATTGGACTCAAATTTGTTTGTAGCTATTAGATGATGCAAATATGAAAATAAGGTCTTAAATGTCGAGAATCGGAACCCGAATAGATTGATCACAAATGATAGGAAAATTGATGGTGTATATGTCTGCTCACTGGACCATTGTTTATTCCCTGAGTTTGAGCTTCGCATGACTATATAACCATTTCTTTTAAGTATGGAGTAGACTAAAAATTGATTGTAATCGTCAGGGGTGGTCAAAAGTCTAGCATATGTTTGTTGCAACGAAAGAGTGGACTCAGACTCCAAATCTTTAGATAAGCAAGTTCCACGCTCCACCAGATATAAAGCTTCTTCAAAATTCAAATGACACCGTCCTGTTTGATCAATTTTTCCAATTGTTTCCAGGTACTTGCCTCTTGGATGATCAATATATGCAGTTTGACCTAATCGTATAGTATTTGAGATAAGCTTATCTGGCTGTGAAAGAAACCCTCTAGGTTGCGCCAAGGCTGAGTACATTATATTTCGTTGAGTCTGGAGAGCATCTTGGTCGTATTTGGAAGGTATAGCATCCACAATGGTCGGCTCGAAGGTTTTCGAGCCTCTCTTTACAGATATCGAAGTCAAAGTAGTCCAATCAGGACTCTCATCAGGCTCCAAAATTTGTGCCATTAATATGCAGAATTTTTATTATAAAGAAAATTTGGTAGTACTTCCTTTTGTGGGGAACCACGGAGTCAGATAACAAAATTTCTAAATTGGTCTAATCTTGAACGATCTACGACTACAGATGCATTCCAATTGGCCAAATTCAGAGACTGGCCAATTTATGTTGCATTAGCTCGGCGATTGTGTACCCTTTCGGTAAATTCCGTCCGGCCATTTTTTTACCGGGTGACATCCTGATACTCTGCTTGTAATAGTTGTAATTGGCCAATGTGTCTAGACTCAGCTTCGTATCGAAGTAAATTAGATGCCGCTGCAAAAGAGTTGAATTCTCGAGAGTCTAGATATCATTAATGTATGTCCCATGTAAGACTGATTGGGAAGAGAAGACCTCGCATTGTTCTTCTGTTCAACAGCATGCATTAGAGTGTGTTACCACGATACCCTGAGATTGCTGGTTGCCAGTATAATTTCCGCAGGCCAAGTAACCGAATCGATAAGACTTGTTCTACCGAGGTTTGCCGCGGTTGTCCGCTCATAACTTGTTGGCTGCACCCGCCTGAAGATAACAGATTGCAGCCGGAAAATTTTACTAGTTTCTATTGTTCGCCAAAAAAAATGTAAGGCCTTTCCATTGTCTTCCCTACTGCATGTCAAATGTAACGCTTCTTACCAATATATATAAAAAGCTCCAACTTGTGTCTGCAAATTCCTAACAATGTCTCGCGATATGGAGAAAAAGGTGGACGAGTCGCTTAGCGATGAGCCATTTGTGCATGAAACTGCCGAACTCAAGACCTCGAAACTCTCTGGTTTCTATGGTAACGTCATGGAGATGTTCAGTGGTGAAACCAGAGGTATCGAGAGAATCCCAGAAGAGGAGAAAACTCACACTTCTCTTTGGGCATGTGCATCCATGTGGCTGTCTGCTAATATGGTCATTGCTACTTACTCGCTTGGAGCTCTTTCCTATGGTGCTTTCGGTTTGGACTTTGGTACCTCTGTTCTTACCATTATCTTCTTTAACATTTTGGGTGGTGTCCCAGTTGCTTTCTATTCTATTCACGGTGCCAAGTTTGGTCTTAGACAGATGATCATATCTAGATATCTTGTTGGAGACATGGCTATGCGTGTGTTTTCGTTCGTTAACATTATTGCCTGTGTTGGTTGGGGTGCTGTGAACACTATGTCTTCAGCTCAATTATTGAACATTGTTAACAACCACACTCTTCCTCCATGGGGTGGTTGCTTGATTATCGTTGTTCTTACCATTTGTGTTACCTTCTTCGGTTACAACGTGATCCATACATATGAGAAATGGTCATGGATTCCTAACGTGGTTGTGTTCATTGCAATCATTGCCAGATTGTCTAAAGACGGTGTTTTCACTGCTGGATTGCCAAATGATGATGGTACTTTCACTACTTGGGGATCTGGACAGAGTTTTGCTGGAGCTGTTCTATCTTTCGGTGGAACTGTGTTCGGTTTCGCCGCCGGATGGACCACTTATGCTGCAGACTACACTACCTACATGAGATCCGACTCCAATCCATACAGAATCTTCTTCAGTATTCTTTTTGGATTGACTTTGCCTTTGATTTTCTCCATGACTTTAGGAGCTGCATCAGTCACCGGTATTAAGGTCAGCGAAAAATACTCTACTCTTTACGAGGAATATTCGATTGGTGGTTTGGTGTATGCCATTCTTGTTGAAGACTCTTTGCACGGATTCGGACAATTTTTGTGTGTTCTGATTGCCTTGTCGACCGTCTGCAACAACATTCCAAACATGTACTCCATTGCTTTGGGAGCACAAGCTTTGTGGTCGCCATTTGCTAAGGTTCCAAGAATTGTCTGGACTGTTCTTGGAAACTGTGCCACTTTGGCTATCTGTATTCCGGCCTACTACGAGTTTGAAGATGTGGTTGAGAATTTCATGAACCTTATTGGATACTATCTTGCTATCTATGATGCAATCTCTCTTTCTGAGCATTTCTTTTACTTGAAGGGATTCAGTGGATACAACTTGGATATCTACAACCAGAAGAAACTTTTAAACCCAGGATATGCTGGAACGTTTGCATTCTGCTGTGGAGCAGCAGGTGTTGTCCTTGGAATGGACCAAACTTGGTATGCCGGCGCTGTCGGTAAGAAGATTGGATTAGCTGGTGGTGACATCGGATTTGAGATGGCCTTTGCATTTTCTTTCATTGCTTACAACATCACAAGACCTCTGGAGAAGAAGTATCTTGGACGTTAGAGATTTTTTAATAGTGCGAAATAAATGTATCGAAATTTCTTATTACTCGTATATAATGCAGTCAGAAGATGTTCAAGCGGACGGCCAAAGACATGCGCAATCGCATTCCCGGAACATCGATCTCGTACAAACAGATAACTATGCTACATTATACAGCTTGATTGATGATTTGGCATCGGTTTTGAACGAAAATGGGAAACTCAAACAAGACATTTGGAGACAGGCAGATCAACTTTCAACGGCTGTGGGTTCTCTTTACAAGGGAAATGAACTACCTGAAAATGAAAGTGCGTTCAAATATGATGATCTGGATGTGGTAGATGTAGAGAAGCTTGACGTTGGTACTACAAAGAAGAAACATATTGAGAAGTTAAGAGGTGAGAACGAACAACTTAAACGTCGTCTCAGGGATCGTCAGAACTATAATAGAGAGCTTCGAAATACCATTGAATCGTCAGAAGAGGATTTGTTGGAGATTTTAAAACTGTTATCTAAGGATTATCTTCGGTTAAATCAAGATCAATTGAGAGATCAACAGTCGTACAGCCAAAAAATATTAGAAAAACGACAACAAATGCATTCCAAATTTCTCCAATTAGTTGAAATCGATGAGAAATCTAAACAATTATACGCCATGTTCGAAAACTTACACACCTTTTTAAACGAAATCTAACGTTTCTCGCCAACATTGGCAACAAAATATGACTTGCCAAATTCGTTGCCCTTGCGCATCAACGAGGCAACGTTTCCGAAATCCTCGGTGGCTGGTAACTCGTCCTCCCAGACCATCGATATGGCTCCACTTTTCATCAATGCGTCTCTCGACGTTTGCCACGAATACCGCACATTGGAATCCCAACCAAATACCGGATGAACCTTAGAATTGAGCCATCGTGATGTTCTTGGATCGGATGGATACCCTGATCCCCATTCGATTCCCTTGGAAAGAAAATACAGATTGCAATCTCTAGTAACTTTTGCAACGATGGATGCTGTCGACACAATTGGAAACAAACTATCTGCCTTTTTGGTCACTGTGACTTTGATTCCTGGGAACCGATTACTTAATTTGCGTTGATATGAATCTGGAGGTCCAACAGTGTCCACATATATCTCTTTCAAGTTGACTCCTTGATCGATAACTCCTTGAATCAATTTCATAGTGGCATCATGAGCCTGTTCGTTCAAATTGATGTTCCCCACTGATCTAGGTTTCAACATCTCACTCGAAATATCTCGTGCTGTCATGGTGGTTGTGGCCCAGCCAACATTATTACTAAGATCTCTATTTGGCTCGATGATCGAATGCATCAATTGATCTCTTTTGTCCACTGTCAATGTTTTGGAGTCGGCAAATCCGTATTGAGTCTTGAGATTGCTGGAATATTGCTTCAAACAGTACGCGATTCCATAAACCATAGGTCCAAGAACAGGTCCTCTTCCAGCCTCGTCCACGCCCAAGATCACATCATCCGTAGACCCAAGAATGTTCTTGGGAACAGGCGAATGATATGTTTGGGTCGAAAGAGGGATCGGTCTGGGAACTGACGGAAGTTCCAGATTTTCAAACAACTTGGTCTCCATACGCGTCAAGTTGTAATACAAGAAAAAAAATTCACAGCCTGGAAATTGCTATTTGGTATTAATCTCTATGCTATATTGGTCATTGGCTCCTCTTCATATTCGATCTCGATCCGTGGACGCTTTCTTCTCTCTTGAGGTTGCTGTTTATCTTCGTCGTCGTCGTCTTCGTCGGAATCGCTCGAGTCCACTGAACCGTCCTCCAGCCATCTCTGGAGATCTTCCATGTCCACCATCTCATCGTCGTCATCTTCCTCAGCCTCAACATACTCCACCTCGCCAACATCGGAGTCGTCTTCCATCTCAGATTCCAATTCGATCTCGTCGTTCGAATCGAAGTCAGATTCCATCTCCTCCTCATGCTCTTCAACCTTACCCAGCACCTTCTTCCATATCTTAGCATCAACATTAAGCGGTTTATCACCATATGCGCCCGATTTCAAACGTTCCAATAACTCTTTTTCAATAGCTTTTTCAATCCGAGCAGCAGCCAAAGCCTTGCGCTCTCTAGTTTCTTCTCTTCTTTTGACTTTATGCTTCACTCCAACATAATGTCTCTCGTCCTCTCGAAGAGCCAATCTTCTCTCCGTGATCGCGACCTGCGTCAGTCTAGTAAGTCTTTGTTTGCACTTATGTATAAGGAACTTGTTCCAGTAAAGCAGATGCTCGTCAACCTGCTTTAATGCCTTTTTGTAATCTTTACTCAATTTGATTCTCTCCCATAAATATTTGGGTGTGTGCGCTCTTTCTGCGGTCTTCACGTATAAATACAACTTTCCTTCCACATTTTTCACTGTTGCGTATCGTGCATTTGCCAATGGACATGATTGACGGTTGCAAAGTCCACTGACATTGTATTCATTTCTGCAGAAATTTTGATCCTTGGTAGT
Source organism: Ogataea allantospora (assembly GCA_030572655.1). Classification (NCBI taxonomy): domain Eukaryota; kingdom Fungi; phylum Ascomycota; class Pichiomycetes; order Pichiales; family Pichiaceae; genus Ogataea; species Ogataea allantospora. The sequence continues at coordinate 173,528 of JAJMAM010000007.1, forward strand.
TTTGATCTTAAAAGCACAGAACTGCTGGTTGATAACCTGCCAAATCACCTATTTTGTTAGTTTTTGATCCACTTCTTTATCGAACTTACCTCGTCAGACATGTTTTCCAGTATATACCTTATCCTAAATAAAAAATTTTTAATCTTTCTAAAATTTTTTTTTTTTTGGATTCATCATCCGTGCACCAGAAAATAATCGAAAAGCCAATAGCACCTGTCAAAAATCCAATCATCCTTGCAACTTTGCCCGTAATCCCATAAACGTATCGTAATCCATCGATTCCTTAATTCCTTGATATCTAGTCAAATCGATATCCATTTGCTCCCAGTTTTGAAAGTATCCTGCTTTTTGAACTAAATGTTGCAAAGTCTCTTCTTTTGTCCATCCTTGCTCAACAGCAACTTCTGGAAGAAAAGTGGCAGATCTTTTGCCATTGATCAAGATTCTTATACCATGTTTACCCAATTCCCAGTCCATTGAGTCTTTTGCCGACTCAAAATTTTTGAGTAGAGTTACAGAGCATGACAATTTAGGTAACTCTTTGATTGTAATAGGATCGAAACGAGGGTCTTCCAATGCTGCAATTAATGAATATTCTCTAACTCCATCAGGGAGAGATAGATCTCCAAAGTTCCCTATACATCCACGCAGATCCTTATCAGATCTTCGCTTGATATTCCATGTCACAAATAATGGGCATTTCTCAGTAGTGACAGTTTTCTTACCTTCAATCAATTCCTTCCATTGACCAAATGGAATTGATTCAAGCTTATTCAGATGCGAATATAATGTTTCAAATGCATACGCACTATATGTTTGGACGGAACTCATAAAAATTAATTATCTTTTATTTTTTTCGTTATGTCCGCCATTTCAAAGACATTGAAAACTACACCAACCAGTCAGGTGCTGAGTATTGCGGCAGGATGTTTTTGGGGAGTCGAACATGTGTATAAAAAGCACTTTCCAGATCAACTATTGGATACCAAGGTTGGATATGCCAATGGAACCACCGAAAACCCAGATTACAAATTGGTTTGTACTGGTTCAACAAACCATGCCGAGACACTACAAATCTCTTTTGAGCCTTCTACTATTTCATATAAGACATTAGTGGACTTATTTTTCATCATGCATGATCCAACAACAGTGAATGCACAAGGTCCAGACGTCGGAACGCAATATCGTTCAGCCATTTTCACTCACAGTCAAGAGCAAGAAAAATTAGCTAAAGAGGCGTTAGAACAGGCCCAGAAAAAATGGTATCCAAATCATAAAATTGTGACATCCATCGAACCAATCGAAACTTTCTGGGACGCTGAAGAATATCACCAGTTGTATTTGTTCAAAAACCCATCCGGCAACCGTTGTCCTACCCATTCCATAAGAACCACTCCTAAATAATGGTAATACATCCGTACACCGGCAATTTATCCCAGCTGTCTAAATTTTGTAAACTGGCTTAAAAGCGATAGACAAATAAAATACTAGTGGTGTGATTATGGTTCTTCAAAATGGCCCATTGACCGCCAAAGAGCAGCAAAAGACATTGGATGACTCATTGACTGTGATTCGACAACAGATCACTTCGATGAAGAAATGTCTGACCGCAAAAAATAAGTTTATGGACGCCCTTAAACATGCCTCCACCTTTTTGAATGAATTGCGTACCAGTGTTCTTTCACCCAAACAGTATTATGAGCTGTATATTATGGCATATGATGGGTTAGAGATCTTGGCTGAACACTTGAAAACAAACCATCCAAATAACCATCTTGCGGATTTGTATGAATTGGTCCAATATGCTGGTAATATAGTGCCTAGATTATATTTGATGATCACCGTGGGGACAGTTTACATGTCAATTCCCGATTCACCTGTGAAGGAAATTATGAAAGATATGATGGAGATGTGTCGTGGAGTTCAGCATCCAATTAGAGGTTTGTTTTTAAGATATTACTTATCTCAGAGAACTAAGGATTTGTTACCAACTGAATTTGATTCGGAGAAAGCCGAATCTACTGGGGATCTGACTGAGGGAATTCAATTCATTATAACCAATTTTGTTGAGATGAACAAACTTTGGGTCAGATTACAACATCAGGGTCATTCCTCAGAGCGCAAGAAGAGAACCATGGAACGTAAAGAATTGCAAATCTTGGTTGGCTCAAACCTTGTCAGATTATCACAATTAGAAAATGTGGACCAAGCTTACTACAAAGTTCATATCTTACCTACTTTGTTGGAGCAAATCATACAATGCAGAGATGTCATTGCTCAAGAATATTTATTGGATGTGATCATTCAAGTTTTCCCTGATGAGTTTCATCTGGCCACTTTGGAGGACTTCTTTAATGCTACCTTAAGTCTGAATGAGGAAGTTAGTCTCAAAAAAGTGTTGATGACTCTCATAGATAGGTTGGTGGACTTCAAGCTACGAGAATCGGAAGAAGACTTCTATGAAAACTTCAAAAACTTGAATCTGACAGACATCTTTGATAAATTCATTGTTTTCATTGATAAGATTAACGAACTTAAACCTGATCTACCAAGTGATGATTATTGTGCCATATTGGAAGGAATTTGCAAGTTATCCATCACCTATTATCCGGAAAACTTTGAAAATGTTAGTTGCATATACAAATACGCAGCAGTGAAATTTAAAGAAGTGGGATCCAATGAATCTACGACTGAAAATCATTGGAAATCGTTATTATTGGTTCCAATGTCGAATTATTCAAGCATCAAGTCAATTCTCAAGCTTGATACAAATTACCTCGAGTTTTTCGCTCTCCAAAAGCCTTCTGTCAGAAAAGCTGCCAGTTTGGATATCATCGATTGTTTGCTTACCAATGAGGTGAAACTTACTACTGGTGAGGAAGTAAGCAAGATACTTGAAATTTTGAAAAACCTGGTCACTGCTGGAGATGATTTAACAGTCAAGGAGCTCGGTCTTGCCCAAAAAGCAAATTCGAATGCTGCTGTCTTCGGTATTGATTCGTCTCCAGATGAAGTTCAAGATTCTTTGGAGGTGACTTTTCAACAAGAGAAGTTGGCCAAGTTTCTGCATCTCATTTATAACGTCGATCCGTACGAGCATTTTGATCTGTTGGTTGAATCCAAGAAATATTTGAGTCTCGGTGAAAATAAGATCAAATACACCTATCCAACATTGACGTTTATTATTTTGAAGTTGATCCGAAAACTTCATCTTCTTGGCCGCATTGAAACTAAGGAAGATCGGGTTAAAGTTTCTCATTTATTTCAATTTGTCTCCGGAGTCATCAATGAAATGGGCGAATTGAATATAAATCCGAACTTGCGTTTGAACTTAAATCTCGTCACTGCCCAATTGGCAGATGAGATTTCTTTAGCTGATATTGCATATGATTTCTTCATCGAGTCGTTTGTCATCTACGAACAAAATTTGGTTGATTCTCGTGCACAATATCAAAGTTTAATCATCATTGTGAACAAACTGATTGAATCTACAAAAATGATCGAACTAAACGTGGAAAACTTTAACAGATTGATTACCAAATGTACTCTGTACGGATCCAGATTACTAAAGAAGACGGATCAATGCAGAGCAGTTTATTTGGCTTCACATCTGTGGTGGATCGTTCAGGAAATTGACGACTCTACAACGTCACATATCTCTTTGAAAAAAGACGAAAAACGAGTTCTGGAATGTCTTCAAAAAGCATTACGGGTGGCAGATAACATTTTGGATCCAAAGGCGTCACTGGAATTGTTTATTGAGATTCTAAACCAGTCGTTGTACTACTTCATCCATGGAAACGATATGGTGACAGTCAAATATTTGAACGGCCTGATTGAATTGATAGATAGCAACTTCAAAACGGCCAAAAAAGAGACCTCCACCGACCGTTCGGCACTGGATCATACATATAAGCATTTCAGCAGAACATTGGAGTACATGAACGACCAGCGCGCCATCGATAATAGATTCAAAGAGATCAAGCTTTCCATATAATAATGACTTACCCGGTTCTTAATACCAGGGCTACATAACAGGCGAATCTCCTAGAAAAAAAATTATTGTATAAAAAAAATCTTCTGTGAAATATTTTCTCTTAAGAGTTTTTCTTCAGTAGAAGAGTTGTATCAAATGGTATGTGACTATCATGACTGCTTAGTGATGAAATCGAGTTCTTCTTTCCCAATCTTATTGCGACGATGACGACAGGGTTTAGAAAAGACTCTAGGGTTTGGATATGTGTTACTTTTGCAAGTTTCACATCTTTCCATTCACGTTACACTTGCCTGTTTACAGGGATTTGTGGAGCTTTTTTACTTGCCAGTAATTTACAATTCTGATCCGCAGTCTATGATCAAGTTTGCTAACTTGAAAGGTTCAACCATTTGATGCAACGCACCATTCTGTTATGGAAATCATTGGAACAAGATGATGAAGTGTTACCATAAACATTCGCAGTTTCCTCGGTAGATGCACATCCACAGGAGGGACGAACCCAAAAATCCCTCCTGGTGCATTCGTGACCGCCCTAACTTCCTTGGATGTCTGATTTGTTCTAATGATTTTCATAATAGTCTTGGGATTTCTTTAAAGGTTTAGGGATATTTCAAGACTAGACTATGTTTGTTTGCAAGTTTCCTCGAGTTCTTTGTTGATTTCGTCTGGAATATCATTGTCAGCGAGTTCCAGTTCTGAATTTCCTCCAAGGTTGAGGAAGTTCAAATCGTCATTCAGTAGTTCCTTGGGAGGCATTCCCAATTCTTGCAATTCTTCCAACTTGGTGTTGACCAATTCTTTATTTTGTGCGTCTTCGTAATTCGGCAAGTTGAAGGTTTCAATGATTTCTTTGATAACGGCATATTGCTTTTCATAGTTCGAATAATTCTCGTCCTGTTTGTTCTCCGGGTTTTCGAGCCATGCAGGAAATTTCTGGTAAAGATCGTTCAGTGGCTCGAAAAGAACGTTCTTCGATGATAACTTGTCCAACATCTCGACCAATAAATTACTCACATTCTCCGGTCCTCCATTTTGGCCATCTAATCCTTTCAAATCCAAGTTCAAATCTAATGACTTCAGTAAACTAGTAAGCAATTCGTCATCCTGTCCTTCTTCTTGTATGGATTTGTCAACTTGTTCTCCACTTTCTTTCAATCTGTTGATAGTTTCTGAAATCACGTTCTGAAAATTATTCTTGGTAGGCGGCTGTTGTGATTGAGGTTCTTTAGGATTTCTATTGATATCATCAAGAAATTCGGTCAAATCCTTGGATAAAGACGGGTCTTTGGATCCGATCTCCTTGAGTAAATTGCGAAACAATTCCTGTTCATCGATTTCTGTCTTGTCCTCTTGTTCAACTCCTTGATCAGCAGCCTCTTTCAACCCCGATCCGGGAGGTTTACTTAAAATTTCATCATCAAAATCGTCTAGAAAATCGTCTAGATCATCTAGATCATCATCTGAATACTGTTTGGTGGCACTCATGGCTCGAATTATTAACTTTTGCTGAGACTCTTAATCTTGCCCAAAAAAGATATTTGAACAGTATTTCTATTGACAGAAGTATTTTTCAGAGAAAAATAAATAGATTTGAGTTATCTTTAATGGCGGAAAGAAACTTGCGAACCGAACGGATTCAACAGGAACGGTATGTCTATCAATCATCCTTATTAACACCAGGAAAAATTGGAGAAAAGATCATCCATTTGGCTTCTATGCCAAACCTATGAAAGCTTCAGACGGATCTCTTGATTTGCTTAATTGGATAGCAGGAATCCCTGGAAAATCTAGCACTTTATGGGATAACGCAACATATCCTCTTACTATCACATTCCCCGAAGAATATCCAGCTAAACCTCCAAAAGTCAAATTTCCAGCTGGATTTTATCATCCAAACGTTTATCCTTCTGGAACTGTCTGTCTATCTATCTTGAATGAAGAACAAGATTGGCGACCAGCTATCTCTCTGAAACAAATTCTTTTGGGAGTTCAAGAACTTCTAGACACTCCAAATCCTGATTCTCCTGCTCAGGAGCCTGCTTGGAGACTATTCACCAAAGATCGGTCGGCATACGAGAAGAAAGTGAGAGAACAGACAAAACGGTACGCTAATCCTGATAAATGATGTACTTCAGACTAATACGTGTAACACTAATGCCATTATCTATTTAATTGGAGAATTCTCCTTCTTTGTATCGAATGAATCTTTCCAAGTTCCGCAAAGTGTCCTCTGACAAGTCTTTCAATCGGGGTTGATTGTTTTTATCAATAGCTTTGTATATTTTTTTGTAAGCTTGAAGATTGTCTTTGAGTAATTGGTGTAATCCTCCGTCATGATAAAGTGGTTTATTGTAGGAATAATCATCGTCATAGAGATCAAATATTGCATTGATTGATTCCACAAGCACGCCTTCCAAAAGATATTGGTGTTTTTTGCGCAGCTCCCCTAGTCTCATTGAATTATAATATTTGATTGGCTCCACCAAATTCTTGTCCACAATCAATTTGGTGATATTGGTTGTCAATTCAAGATCATTGCATTGTTTTCCAATCAGAGTTATCAATCGTAAACAATGGCCGGTCATATCTGCAGTAAGAGGACTCAAATCTCCCAGAGTCGAGGAAAAGTCCAATAATGGAGTAGCCAGAGGGATAAGATTGGTAGGTTGACATAATTCGGAACTGACTCCCAAATAAGCAAGATAAGTGTTGATAGTTTCGAGGTCAGGTTGTTGTAATTTCTCGGACAATTGTTGTATCACAGAAGCTTGTAAATTCTGAACAAAATCAACGTAAACTTCTGGTGTTTCTGATTTGTAGAAACACAATATATTGGTTAAACACACCAACGCTTTTGTACTGCTATGGTTGAACACTTCTCCAAGGAATGAAATCAACTGGGATTCCAAAAATGAAGAGATTCTGGTATTCGGAGTCTCTTGATCATCCTTGATTTCGACAATTGTGGCAAACATATCCAAAACCAAATCGTATAATTTCAAGCTTTCTCTTTCTTCTGGATTGGTTTGTAAAATTCTGTTTGCAATCGATAATAAACTTTCACCAATCTGAATAGTTTGGTTATCATCCAGACCATTGGATGACTCTAATATCTGGAAATGAAGACCAATCAAATAGACTTTGGATAATTCGTTGGAAATATTCAAACTTCCAAGTAATTGCTTGACATGTTCGTCCTGAGAAAAAGCCTCGATGAATTGGGACGAAATAGTAGACAAATCGTAAAGAAACTCCAAAGCAGAAAGAGTGAGTCTCTTAGTGTAGTTGCGCTCAATCGAAAGAATGATAAACCGAAGAATTTCCTTGGAAACCAATTTAGGAAGAATATCTGTATGGAAAATATCTGTGGATATCTCCAAACATAAAGATCCCAAACAAGCAATGATATTTTCCACGTAATCAAACAACATGCTACGTTGTTCACCGGAAACTTTTTGATCGCTCACATGCTCGATTGATTTAGCTGCTTTAGCAAAAGCGTCCTCCAAAACTGTCCAAACGTCGGATCTCCATAAAAACACACTCAAATCATAGCCTTCCTCGATAATCAAGTTTCTAAGTAATCCAAATGACTCCACCACCACTTCGTCACTGGAATCATGCACCAGTTTAGTCAAAATCGTTCTGACAAGCTCATTTTTCAAGAAAACTTTGCGAATATCCGGGTCTGTATCACATAATGTATTAATTGCTCCAACTGCCATGGAACGGTCATTCACAGAGTCAGATTTCAACTTGTCCAATAATGGAGCAATTTTCATGAAATCTTGATCATCTCTGGTCGCCTGTGGCTTGCGAGAACCGTTCAATTTCGAACTTCTTGATCTCTTCTTAAGCTTTCCCATGATTAAAATTTTTTTGCTTATGTCAGAAAATTTTTGCTGGTACTGAATAAGACTCAGCTCAAGAGTTGAGGAGTTCAACTACTTCTTTGGATCATTCTTGACCGTCTCGATTGTCTCCGTCTGAGATTCTCCCTCCTTGCGGATCTTTTCCCACGTAACTTGGTCGCCACGATCTAACAATTTGTTGCCGTCCTCATCATATTGAGGAACCTCTATATCTGAACGTAAATTCCCATCCTTCCGCAATTGTTCGATCACAAGAGGCTCAAAGAACTTCATCCCCATGTAAACTCCCGCAGCAGCAAACACTCCCACCGTCACAGCCTTGTTCACATTCATCGACATTATCTTAGGTGATTAACTTTTTTCATTACACAGCCCTATATTTCTCTCCAAACTCTGCATAATACTGCAACATTTCGGGGGTGATGTTTTTGCTGATGTCATTCAGAGCAGTCATGAAATGACGTTCTTCCACTTTATTACAATCCTTATCTTCCATAACAGCAGTTAATCCAGCTTCTTGACACAACAAAACAGTTTCAGATCCGGAAAAGCCATCTGTTAGATCACTCAATTTATCAAGTAAAGATTCACGATCAATCAGGTTGAAGTGAGCAGTGTTCTTGTCTAGTATCTGTTTTCGAGCATGTTTATCTGGAGGAGCAACGTAAACATGTCTGTCGAGTCTTCCTGGTCGTAATAAAGCCGGATCTATGGAATCAGGTCGATTGGTAGCACCAATAATAATTACACCTTTGAGCTCTTCAACACCGTCAATCTCATTCAACATCGAATTTAAAACTTGACGAGAAGCATTTCCAGCATCTTCACTATCACGATTGGTTGCCAAGGCATCGATTTCGTCGATAAACACGATCGACGGAGCAGATGTTCTGGCTTTACGGAAAACCTCCCTAATTTTCTTCTCAGACTCTCCAACATACTTGTTGAAAATTTCGGGTCCTTTGATGGCCAAGAAATTCAAGCCAGATTCCGAGGCCAATGCTTTGGCAGTAAGAGTTTTCGAACATCCAGGAGGACCATACAATAACAAACCTTTTGGAGCGGAAATTCCAAGTCGTTGGAATGTTTCTGCTGCAGTAAGAGGTAATTGGACCATCTCTTTAAGTTTCCGTTTCAACACCTCCTGACCTCCAATATCATCCCATGACACCTTAGGCATCTCCAAAACAATCTCTCTCATAGCACTTGGACGGATTTCAGTTCTTGAATGTTCCACATCGATATAAGTCACTATTGGTGTATCCTGGTTAGTAGCTATTCCTCGGGATATGCATTTTAGAATTGATTCTCGACATAATGAGACCAGATCGGCTCCAACATATCCATGTGTGGTATTAGCTATCTGTTTGATCTGCTGTTCCGTCAATTCATGTTGACCGTTCATAGAGGAAAATTGGTTGTTAAGAATATCAAATCGACTATCTGCGTCTGGAATTGGGATCTCGATCTCTTGGTCAAATCTTCCCGGACGTCTCAAGCCAGCATCAATAGAGTTGATTCTATTTGTGGCACCTATCACTATCACTGCCCCATCAATACTATCCATTGCCATCAACAAAGTGGCCGTGACTCTTGTATCAACCTCCGAAACGTCATCATTATTTCGATTCGGAGTCAAGGAATCAATCTCGTCAATCAAAATAAGAGCAGGTTGGTATTTCACAGCTTCTTTGAAGTAATCTCTCAATTTCTCCTCTGTGCCTCCAAGATATTTGGAAACAATCGATGGTCCACTAATGTTTATAATATGGCATCCCTTGGCCTCATAAGCGACACTTTTCAACAAAATTGATTTACCCGTTCCTGACGATCCATGTAATAACACTCCGCGCGGAGGTTCGATTCCAAATCGTTGAAAGATTTCGGGTTGTCGCAAAGGAACGTCAATTGTACGACTCAAAAGATCGATCTGTTTTCTAAGACCTCCGATCTTGGAATAATTGTAGGGAGCAGGTTCTGGTAACAAAGCGTTCACAGATTTGAAATTGATTTTGGATGTTTTTTGATGAACCAAAAATGGTATCAATTGTCTTGCAGCGGACGGCTTTGAAATAGAAAGCGAATCCATCGAGTTTGTAAGAGAATCTATATTGGTAACTCTTGAGACTTGAAAATCAGAGAACGTCATATTTTCATAAATCAATCCCAAATCCACTAAATTGAGCTTGATTTTCAATTCATCAACAGATTCGCAAATAGCCACATCAATTTCTGTTGCATAGGCAGGTTGAGAATTCATTTTCTTCATCTCTATTCTATCTCCAAGCAGAAAATGAGACAAGTTCAAAATCTGTTCCGAAACCAAAACAACATTCAAATCGTATTTCTCTTCTTCCTCAGTCTTCCATGTTTGCAATATCAATACTATTTCGGTCAATCCTCGAGACAATTTCACAAAAGTTCCAGAAGTCCATCCTGTAATCTGAAGAATCTGAGGTGAAACATAAACAGAGGCAACATTCTTCAAATCTGGATACGATGGACGCAAAATGAATTCCACTGGAAGTTTTGGAAGTTTCGGTTTGGACGATTCTCCATCACCAGAACTCTTTTTAGTAGACGAAGCTTTAGGAGGCATTAAATAGGTAAATTTTTTAGCACAGCCGCAATAAATATTATATCAAATTCTTTTCATCATGTTACGACGGTCATATCAAACTTTAGTACCGTCAGCTGCTTTATTTGGAAAAAGTCCTGCATTATCAAACAACGTTAAGTTTAATGAAGATGTAACATTTAGAAGAAAGGCTGAATCTCGAATCAAGATTGTACGGAACTTACTCCCTGAAAGATACATGCTTCAAGATTATTTATTATATCATTGCGTCTATTTCAGCGACAATGCTAAGATGAAGACCCGAATCTCGGATCTTTGGAAAACTCCAGTGCGAATGGATTTGGATATTGTTGGAGAACTGGGCGGAAAAATCCTGAAACATCGTCTTTTCTTGTACATATTTCATCAAGAACAGCAAGATCCATTCGACCAGCCCCAAAAGTTGTCTAAATGGAGTAAATGGATATTTCGAAAACAATTTATCGATCAGTTTCTTCGTCGATACGAATCCGAATTCAAGCTCGATAGAGATTCCAATGACCAGTCCATCAAGTTGAGTGAAGATTATCGTTCCAAACTGTTATATTATCTGATTGGGTTTGTTCATTTCCAACATGGAGATACAAAATGTGCAGAATTTGTGGACAATTTTATAATCAAAGGACGACTTTGTGAAGAATACAGCCATCGAGGACTGGCAGAATTGGTGCTTGATACCAAAAATAAAGCTGAGTTTTAGCTCAAGCTTCACCAAAAGGTTTGGGCTCCCATACGTCGTGGAGCTCAAAGACATGAACAGCTGTGGTCTTGAGTTTTTTCTTGTCCGGCTGGATCGCCATATCAGATATATAGAACGATTGCATAAATTTGATCTGATCGCTAATTTTCGTAGTCATTTGGGTTTGAATGAGTAATGATTTATGTTGTAGAAGAGAGTTGAGAAGTTTGATGCTTGTTTGCGATGGATGGTAGGTCAATAGTGAAAATATGAGACCGATCGAATGGTTATTAACAAATTTGCTGTATATGGAGTTTTGATTGAATGTGAGTTGGTTCAGCAAAAAGTATTCCAACCAATGAACTCTTTGATCATTGAAGATGTCATTTGGTGTATCAGAGGTTAATAGAGTCCTAAATAGAGCCAGAATGATGTCATATCCTAATTCTTCAAGAATCGGTTTGTATAACAATCTGATTCCATTGATTTTCTTATCGTTCAGAGGAGTTTTCAGAATCAGACAATTATGGTGTACCATATGCTCTATTAGCACTTCTTGTTTAGCCAGTTTTAATACTTTCATGACTTTCCAATAATTTGCTCCCGTTTCCGTAGAATCGCCAAATTTGTATACTTTATGAACATCTTCTTTGCGAATTCGTCTCAGGGTCTTGAAACTTTCATTCAAAATGGACAATTCAGTTTCATTTTCATCTACAGTTGGAACAGTAGGGATATTTTCTAACATTTCGTTCCAATAATTGGATTCCAACCATTCAAGAGCATTTGATGCTCCATATCGAAGCATTTCCAAAGATGGTAAACTCTCGTGAGTTCCAATATGTCTGATTTCAACAAAATAAGTGGGTAGTTGCAAGATTTCAGCCAATTTGTTCAAACTCATAGCATATGTAGATTTCTGGATAGGATCCAAGAGTCCATTGCAAAATTTGATTAAAGACATTGTATAACTCAATCTAACAGGCATCATATCATTATTTGCGCTTGAAGCTTGTTGATCAAGTAAAATCGAACTAATCAGTAATGAAGTGGCTTCCATTGAGTGAGGAAGATTTCCTTTAGTACCATAAGCTGCCACCTTCTGAACGGCACGCTTCTTCAGATCAATCGACTCATTGTAAAACCAGCTTTTCAGCTCCCGAAACTCATTCACAGATTTATACGGTGTGATTTGGGGATGTCGAAACATATATTAAAAACCAAGAAAAATTAATCTACAAATTGTTCTCTTTCAAAATCTTCATCATATCAGCAGGTTCCACAATTATCACCTCGTTTTCTTTTTCAATTGGTTTTTGACTCAGAAAAAGAGCAATTTTGCCAACCTCCTCTCCAAAAACCGGATGAACAAAATATGGCTCCATAAAAGTTCCCCTTGTCTTTTCAGCTATTTGTGGAATCCAATTGGAGGCAAATCCAGAATGACTTGTAGTACGACCAAGTAGAGGACCTGGTCTCAAAATAATTGTACGTTTGAACTTCAATCCCAATAAATGGTCCTCAATTTGTCCTTTGACGCCAAAATACAAAAACATGGACTTGGAGTTGGCCTTTGAAGTGGAAATCAACATGGCTGTGTCAAACTTGCCACTTTCTTTGGCAGCACTAAAGGAAGCAATATTGATGCCTCCATCAATTCTTTTGAACTGTTCAGCACCTCCAGCAGTCTTTCTGGTGGTTCCAAAAGATGAAAAGAAAACCGAATGCTCCGGAATTGTGGTATTTTTGATCACCTCACTCCATTTCTCAGTGTCTGTCTCAATAAAAGGAGTAACCTTGGATGTGTCCCCTTCTACCTGCAGTTCACGACGAGTCAAAGTAAAGATGGATTTGACTTGCGATGATTGATTAGCAAGATTGAGGAACGCATTGCCCACCAAACCTGTGCTTCCAATAGTAAAGAACGAAGTCATGATAAATAGAAGAGTTAGTTACTGGGGCAAAAATTAAAAAAAACCCTACACCGTATAGCATACTGTGCTTTTAACATTAACTATACACTGCATAACAGTTTAGTGACTTAACGCAATTTGCTGAATCCAATGTCACGAGCCTTCTCTCTGAAACATTGTCTGCAGATGTTCAATCCGTACTTTCTGATCAAACCTTGGTGGGAAGAGCAGACTCTGCACTGTCTAGAGCCTTTACCGTAGTTTCTTGGGTGGGAGTACCAAACGTTCTCGTGGGCCATATTGACTGGATGTTAGTTATTGGAATTGGAGTACACAGATGTAGAAAATAGACTATGGAAACAATATCTGGAGACTTAATAAATTGATATGAACGTGTTTAATGGAGATTCGAAATTCACGTTCTAACGGGCGGAAAAACTCTGGACAAGCCTGTATAAGTACTGGGTTGATGCTGTGATAATGCTGGTTCAGTTTCAATAGCCGATCTTGCGTATTTCTGTGTTTTCGTTGACAAGACTTACCTTTTGATATATAGAAAATTAAAACTTTCCAAAAATTTTTCACAGTCAGAGAACCCAGACCTGGGGTTATGCACGTGACTTAATTTTTCCATTCGGAAAGTTCACGGGCTCCCATGAAACATCTCTGCACCATAAGCTTACATAACCACCAAAAAATATTTATCAAATTTTTTGGATCTGAAATAAATTTATTTAGTATGGCTGGTCATAGAGCGACGCTCAAGAAGGCCAATAAAGGTTTTAAGAGCGGGCATTCCTCCAAACGGGCTATTAAGGCAGCTAATAAAGGAAAGGTCGAGAAATCAAATGTCAACAATAAGGCAATCAGGGTACAGACCAAATTGGAACGTAAGAATTTGGCTGGTCAATTGAAGCAGAATAAGATTGCCAAGTCGCTGGAAAATCGGTCCTTGTTTGATCATGGAAATGTGGAGAGAATCGTTACTATTATTCCTTTAACCAGCAATATTTCGGGATTGAATATTGCAAACCAGATGTTAGAATCTGTGGATGAAGGGTTGCAAATTAAAGAACCGTTCGGTGTGACGTCATTGAGAGTGCAACGTTTTAAGACAGCCTTGAAAATTGTGATTCCAGACATGAACAATCTAATGGGAGTGTTGGATTGTGCCAAGATTGCCGACTTTGTCATTTTTGGATTGAGTGCTACCGAGGAAGTGGATCCCAAAATTGGTGAACAAATCATTAGAGCGACAGAAAGTCAGGGTATTTCCACAGTTTTTGGAGTTGTGCCGGATTTGGTGAGCGCGTATCCAAAGAGGAACTTGCAACTCGACGTTTCCAAGTCGTTGACTTCATTTTTCAAGCATTTCTTCCCTCAGAACGAGAAATTATTTGCATTAGAGACTCCTATGGAATCGTTAAATTTGTTGAGATCCATTTGTCAAAAGAAACCTAAACAGATCACCTGGAGAGATAATCGGGGATATGTTGTTGCTGATAGTGTCAATTGGCAACCTGAAGGATTGTTGGAAGGTCATTTGGTGGTGGAAGGAACTGCTCGAGGAATTGGGTTTTCTCCTGACAGATTGGTTCATATCCCCGATTTGGGAGATTTCCCGGTTAGTCGAGTCGAGAAAATTGGTAAAGAAATTGAATCTTTCGAAGCTGGAGCAGAGAGAGATTCAATGGATCCATTACAAGAGGTCGAGAATGTGGATGATGAGGAGATGATGAGTGAGGAAGAGGATGATTGGGCAATGGATGAACAGAGCATTGATTCAAGTTCTAAGGGAAAAAGACTTCCTAAAGGTATTTCTGAATATCAATCGAGATGGATGCATGAAGAGGAATTAGAAGAATTGATAGAAGAACGTGGATTGGAAACTAACGAGGAAGAAGAATCAGATACCGAGAGTGTGGAGATGGAGGATGATAATGAGTCGCATATGGATTTGGAGCCAGAAGAAGAAGCTAGACAATTGGAGTTGTTCAAAAAGAGAGAACGGGAAGAGCTCGAGTTTCCTGATGAAATCGAACTCCATCCCCATGAAAAAGCTACCAAACGTTTGGCTAGATATCGTGGAGTCAAATCTCTTGCTTCTGCTGATTGGGACTACGATGAAACCGATGAGAAGACTCCTGAAAACTGGCATCGATATTTGAGAGTGAAGAATTATAGAATGACCAAGAACCGGATCTTGAAACAGGCCAAACAACAGGTTGTAATTAAACCTGGGGAAAAATTCAAATTATACATCCCGATACCTGCACAAGTCATCGAGCAGATAGCAGATCCTACGAAAAAACCATTGGCAGTGTATTCGCTGCTACCAAACGAGCATAAATTATCGGTCTGCCATTTTTCCGTGCAAACTTGGGAAGACTTCGAAGCTCCTATTAAATCCAAGGACTCAATGATTGTTCAATATGGACCCCGCAGAATTGCTATCAATCCTTTGTTCAGTCAAGCAACGAACAATTCCAACAATGTGGCCAAATTCCAACGGTTTTTGCATCAAGGAGCAGTTTCCATAGCTTCTGCTGTGCTACCAGTGAGTTTCACGAATTGTCCTGCTATATTTTTCAAAAACACTGAATCAGGAACCGAATTATGTGCCCAGGGAACATTCCTGAACGCCGATTATACACGGATGTTGGCAAAAAGAATCGTTCTTACGGGAGAAATCTTCAAGATCCACAAATCTGTGGTCACTGTCAGATACATGTTTTTCAACTCCCAAGACGTCATTCATTACCAACAGATACCGATCTTCACCAAAATGGGACGTTCTGGTCTTATCAAGGAATCCTTGGGAACTCATGGATACTTTAAGGCCACTTTTGATGGCAAATTGAATGCCCAAGACGTTGTGGGAATGGCTCTTTATAAACGGGTGTGGCCTAGAGAGGCGCTTATGTAATGCTCTAAAAAAAGTTGAAAATATTACCAATGTCCATTGCTTTCAATAGACCGGGCAATTATACTTGCAATTCGTGCCAGATTCTTTTGCCCACTGCTGATGTGCAACGGGTCCATATGAAAACCGAATGGCACAGATATAATTTGAAACGTAGGGTTGCTGGCTTGGCTCCTGTGGATTCCATAGTGTTCCAGTCAAAGGTGGCTCTTCAACAGCATCAGGAGGCAATCAACAGCAACCAGGATGAATTTGGATTCTATATCCACAAACGACAAACTGCTGGACGCCGTCAGCCCACCAAAAAAGATCTCAAGAAACGAAGAGGAAGAGATCGATTGCCTGTAGTTGGCGTCGATCGACGCACACTTTCCCCAAGCGGGTCGGAAATTTCAAGAGTGAGCGAGTTTTCTCTTGGATCAGTTCGAACTGGAATCGATTCCGAATACACCATAGATGAAATTGCTTCCGAACGTACAGAGAGTGATTTTGATTACCTAAGTCCGACAACAGAGTCGGAAAATGACTCCACAGCTGATGAATCTGAGTATGAAGAGAAAGATGAGCCAGAGGAAGTGATATTGACCGAATGTTTCTATTGTGGAGCGCAAAATAAGGACATGGATGCCAATGCAGCTCATATGTTTGAATCTCATGGGTTGTATATTCCGGAACGTGAATATTTATCTGATCTAAGTGGTTTGCTACAATATCTTGGAGATAAGACTATTTTGGAAAAAGAATGTCTTAAATGTGGATTTGTGGGCAAAAACTTGGTGAGTATACGTCAGCATGTCAAAAGTAAAGGACATTGTATGATTCCATACGAAACTCGAGATGAACGAGAAGAAATCAAACAATATTATGAATTCGGTGAAAGTGAATATACTATAGTCAAGGTTCTTCCGAGTGGAATAGCCTTACCTAATGGTCGTGTCTTGGGAAGTAGAACATATTCAAGATACTATCGTCAAAGTTTCCCACGAAGAGACCGCGAGATTGGAGAAGGAGAACAGACCATGTCGTTAATTGTCAGTGAGCGTCGATTGAATGTTCCTAAAGTCGATAGACGCGTGGCAGAAGTCAAGCGAGAAAAGACAACTTTGGGACAATTACGCAAGGCAAACAATCTGTCTCATTTTAGGGATCCAAGAAACAGTTAGAACATATAGATTTATTTAGTCTGTTTCAACTTCCCGGAAAACTTGGTTATATAATCCTGTTTTTTTGGGGTCTGGACCATTGAACTTGTATCGATAGCGAGATTGGATAAGTCCATTGTAGAGTCCTTTAATTTCAATTGACTATTGAAACTGGCATTGAAGTCATAGGCTGAACTTGATTTCATGTTGTTGAGTCGTTTTTGAGAGCTGCTGAAGTAGGAAAGCAGTTCGGCATCGTTATGAGAAGGTTTTTCATCGTGATGATGCTCGAATTGCAAATGCACAATTGGAGTGATTGCGTTGAGACGATTTTGTAATGTGCGGAATGAATTCGATTGCGGTAACAACATCAACAAACCGTACAGACATTTGAACAAGTATCTGTTTTTCTGTGGATTGAGAAGATCTAGTCTTAGTCTCGCAAACACTGGAGATTCGAGTAACTGAATCAACAGATCCAATTGAATAAGCAGATTGAGGGAGATCTCGTGATTTGCAAGGTCCAACACAATCTGATAGCTTAAATTATAATTGGACGTGAGCAAAGTCAGACACAATACCGAAGCAGAGTTCAAAGACCAGCATTTGAACAACGTTTTAAATAGCTCAAAATCTTCGCCATGAATCAGTTTCTGACGCAACTCTGCCAATTCAGGAGCAATGATCAGATTATTGTTGAGAATCTGGACCATTATGGATAAAAAGGTCAAATTGGACTCTTCCTCAGAAAGAACTTTGGATAATGATTTATAGATTCGTTCCGCATCGAGCGACTTGCAAACGGTGCGGATAATAAAGTCTGCACGAGAATCTAGTAGCTTTCTGTCACGTTTGAACAGAGTCACCAGATCCACCATAAATGACTGAAAATACTTATCATCGGTCTGATTGGATATTTTAGATAATAACTCCAAATCCTTATTGATAACTTTATCAGATGGGTCATTCATGGCCTTCAGAAGAGTCACAAATGTGTTATCTGAATGTTCCAAGAACTTGACAGGGTTTTTCTCATGCAACATGATTAACCAATCCAAAGACGCCAGTCTAGTACTTTCCTTCTCGTTCAAGAATTGCAGAGTGAGTTGATTCACAATCAGAGTATAATTGATTTCATATTGATTGGTAGCAGCCAGATCCATCAATTTGGAATTCAAAGAAACGGCAATTTCTCTGAGTTGTCTGTTGGCATGTGAAATGATGGTGAGAAGCACGGACAACAATTTGGGCATGAATATGATAAATGCTTCAGGAGAGATTTCCAGTAGAGTCATAAGCCATTGAAGAGCAACCAATTGAATCAGTTCGTCTGAAGAGTCCACCGAAGCAATCAAAAAATCAATAATCTTTCGATAATCAATTTGAATGTCCTGTCCTGGAATATACACATCTTTCTCTCCAGATTGATTTTCAGAGACAATCTTTTGAATATCAGACAACCGTTTAATCTCATGCAATAATAATTTCAAGAAGTTCTCAGTCACAACACGAACGTCTTCAAGATTGGCACTTAGATATGTCATTAAGATATCCAAAAATGAAGGCAGATACGAAATCAAGTCCAACCCAGGAATTGAATCTAATAACCTGAGCCAGGAAACAAGAAACATTCGAGTGTATGGATTGGTAGCATACATCCGTTCCTTGAGCAACGGAATGAACTTTTCCAGCGAAAAAGCCATTGGTAATTGTGGCTCATAAACCTGTAATGTCTTTCCCTTTTGATCTATCATTTTTGCAGATGCAGGTTCTAAAGGTTTGGCTAGAATCGAAACATATGTGGCTGCCTTTTCACTGGTGATATCCTTGATAAGTCTATCGAGAATGTCTGCAGCGTTCTTGACGCTCATTTCAGGATCTGCCACCAGTTTGCACAGGACATCAAAAGTTTCGTTGAAATACACGAGAATCTCACCTTTGGACACTTTGGCAATATTGTAGAGCGCTTCACAGGCAAAATACCGGACCATGGAGTCTTGATCACCAAAACATGCCAGAACAGGATGCATGATACTTTCGAGATATTTAGGAACTTCATTTTGTCCTAATGCAATTGCAACAGCTGCTAGACCAATAAGACCACCATATCTCGCGTTTGGTTGATGGACCGCGTATGCGTAGTCATTTCGTAATTGTTTGATGATTGTAACAATCTTCTCGGAATCGCCTGTACTAAGAGCATCTCTGACAACACGTTCCAGCTCCAACGCGGCAGCCTTCCGTTTGTCGTAGATGCGGTCATTCAATCCGCGTTTGATAGATTTATCTGGAGTTAGAACTCTTAATCTAATACATACCCATAACAAAAGCAGATAAATAAATAAAATCAACACGGAGAATTTAAATACAGGATGATTTTACAAATACACGTTGGGCTAAGCTAAGAAGACAGTCGTCCCCACCAACTTGATCTACATCACCTATCAACGTCATAATCTATTCACTATTTTGTATTCCAGTCTAGATACCTCATTTCTGGAGTTTCTGCAAACTGATCGTTAGTACCCAACCTGTTATACTTACATCTCAACAATCTTGATATTGGTATCCAAAAATCGGTTCAAACAGTCGTTCATACAATCGGCTTCGAAATTACTTAACTGGCCATTGTCCACACTATTCACACATTTCTTGAAACATTTATCAGTGAAACTGGTGACAGAACTCTGGATCTTCATCTTGGAGGACTCCTGCTGAATGAACGTAGCAACCTCTTGTCTAGAAGGCTCGTCCAGCTGTTGTAATAACTTGGGATCTATTTCACTCATTAGAAAAATTGTTCAACTAATTTAGTTTTTTCACCGTTTGGCATTCTGATCCATGGCAAAATTGTTTTCTCGTGCTTTTTCAAACAACAATCTCTCTGTTCTATCTCCGTGCTTTTCTTTCGAATCTTTCTTGTAGGCGTAGTCCATCTTGATGGCCCGATTCATAATAATCTTTCCATTCATTTCCTTTATTGCTTCATCACTGGCTTCAAAATCAGTGTAATAAATAAAGGCATGGCTGGTCTGTTCTCCGGGAACAACAACCACAGGTTTTCGGAAAGTACCAAAGTTGGAGAAGGTGGCTCCAATACTTTGTGAATCTACCAATTTGTCCAAATTTCCAACATAAACCACTGGTCCTAAATCTTCATTGAATTCAAGACTTTCGCCTGTTCCACCCATAAGCTTCTTGAGTCGTAGTTGTTTGTCATACAAGTTGATTCCTGAACAGATATTCAAAACATATTCGCAATCCTTGACATTGAAGAATTCCACAAATCCATAACCTTGATGTCTCCGTAAAACCTTGTCTTTGGGCAATCTAATGCTCTTAACAGGTGCAAATTGAACAAACAATTCATACAATAGAGTCTCATCTACTTTAGGATCCAAATTCCCAAGATATAACGACACTTCCTTATCGTTCTGTCTAGCGTCCATAGATAAATATTTTCGACGCGACGCGAAATTTATTCTTTCAAGAACCATAACATGTCGGATCTTGAGTCGTCACCAGATTATGATGATGCTTACAAACAAAACCTGGAAAGTCAGATCGACTTCAAAAGAAAGTTGTTGTTAGCTGCTCAGAAACAATTGGAGCAATTTAGGGCAAACTCGGATCTTGGATCACCAAAATTGAAACAAGTAGCTCTCACAGAAACATTGGCTAAAATCCCTTATCAACCCCCAAGAAACGATCTTGTGGGATTGTCTTTGACAGAATCTACACTACAAACGCATTTGGAAGCTCTAGCAACCACATCTTCAACCATGGCAACCACAAATTCCAACCTGCAATTTGAATCCCAAAATATGGATAATACCATGGCTGTGTTGCAGACTCTTAAAGCAGAACTAGAACTACGAATCCAACAGGAAATGGATAAGAAGCAACAATTAATCGATTACTCGGTTTCCAAAGATGCCAAGCAACAATATTTGGACCAACACTCAATTCTGAATGAACGGTCAAAGAAATTGATCGAAATATCCAAAAAATTGATTGTGGACTACATTCTAGGAAAAGAGTTTGAAATCTTCTTCAGCCAAGACGAGCTCGAAGAGAAGAAGCAACGGGTGCTGAAATTGCTGGAGATTCTTCTCAACAACTCGATCTCAAGTTCAGGAACAATTAAATTACTAGAAGTCGATAACAAAGATGATCCGCTAATCAGATATCTTCTACTCAACAACATCATTGTGGCCGACTCGAAAAACCCAAACAAGATCAAGCTTCGAGATTTGGACACCAATGTCTGAAAAAAAAATCATGTATATTATCCTTTGTGGACTAGTTCATAAAGTAAAGTCTGCGCAAAATCGAAGCACAACTGTAAATGTAGCCAATCTCTTTATCGGTCAGATCTTTACTTGCAACGCTGAAACACGAAATCAAACAGCCTCCAGACTTGTGATACAACTCCAACAATTCGTCGCGGCCTTTTGGTGAAAGACGTTGAGTCTTGCTTAATTTGCGTCGTCTAACCAATTTGGCAGTCTTTCTGAAAAATGGCATACAGATTCCAGAATGGAACTTGGCATTGACATCCCGAAAATCATAAATAATTCCAAAATCAGATTTGAAAGCTTTATAATGGAAGTTTGGTTGGAAATTGGACAAGTTCAAGTTCTCTGGATACCCTTCGCCTCCCATGACTTTCATATTGATGTTTTCATCACCAACAGACTGAAGCATACTCTTAAACTTATATGTCTCACTCTCAATCTCATTCTCTTTTGGGAATACGTCCTGATTGATTCTGAACAA
This sequence comes from Ogataea allantospora, assembly GCA_030572655.1. NCBI lineage: Eukaryota > Fungi > Ascomycota > Pichiomycetes > Pichiales > Pichiaceae > Ogataea > Ogataea allantospora. The sequence continues at coordinate 195,450 of JAJMAM010000007.1, forward strand.
CTCAGTTATTCTGATGTTCATCACGTAAACACAGTCAAATCCAAGCCGTTCCATTAACAACTTGGAAAGCATCTTTGAAGCGGCAGAGGCATTCATACAACTTAGAAGACTTCTCCAAACATTAAGATCGATCATATCGCCCAACGGGGTACTATACCTGCTGAATCTAAGATGACTGTGCTGTTGGTACCGACTTCCAGAGCCATCTCTTTCAAATATAGAACCCAACATGTCGCTGCTGGTTGCTCTTCCGTATTTTTTGAACATGATCCTTGAATTTTCTGCAGAGGTAGGGGAAGTTAAAGAATTAGGTTGACTGGCAGAGGTCACGTTAGCAGATGCAACATGAACGTCATCTAGGTAATCCATTATTTCCACGGCTATTTGTTGTAGTATGGTAATGGTGTTATCTTCGATCTTGGCTCTTGGAAATGCGTCGAAGATGGCAAACGTTCCAATGACATCTTTCGAGTTGGTGGCCAATGGAACAGAAACATAATACCTGATTCCAGGAGGACCCTTTACCAGCGGGTTACTAGCAGTCCTCCAATCTTGGGAAGCATCAGCAAGAGCAAAAAAGCCAGCCGAAAGAATGGCATGAGCGTCAATAGAGATCGTTCTAGCGCATTCTTTGAAGCCCAAGTTGTGCTGAAATTTGACCACTTGGTACCTAGTATCAATTAAACTGATCGAAGCCCCGTTACACTCAAACATCTTCATGGATTTGGCAAGCAAAGAGTTAAATCTTTGAGCATCATTCCAATGAGGAAGATTGGAATAACAGTCCACCGCTTTCAATCTCCTTGCCTCATTATAGGCCTCTGGAGGTCTCAATAAAGTAGTGTTGGTATAACACGAAGGACAAGGAACAGTAGATAGATTCCATTTTCCCCGACTATATGCTTCCAGAAAAGTTTCCTTGGTTAAAGGGACTGCGAATAATGATTTGCCCTGCACAGAAATCAAATATGAATACTCTTGATGAGGCGCCCCAGATTGATCAACCTGTGGACCTGCGGAGGGCGACTTTTTGGACGACGCACTTACTTGGAATGGAGGGGCTTTTCCATGACGGAGACTGATCTGATCGAATCTGTTGCGGTCTGCGTCCTGTTTGTAGCCAGCATCTAGCATCTTACTGGCTGAAGATTAAAGCAAAGTGAATTAGGAGATCCAAATAATCAGGAAAAAAGCTGCTGTCTTCTCCTTTTTATCCTCTAGCTACGCGCTGGAGCAAAATCTTGCGGCTCAATTTTTCTGTTAATTCGATTCATCCATTTTATCTTCACTTTTAGATTCCTCCTTAACCGTCTCCAAATTCGACTCTGCGGCTGGTTGTTCTCTTTCTTGTCTAGCCCTCTCTTCCTCTAATGATAGTCTAATAGCCAACGCCAATTCTGGGTCCATATTTGGATCGTCAAATGCAAAGTCATCACCCATACCCATTCCTCCGCTGGCGCCCCCTTCTTCATGGAATAGAACTGACCGATCCACTTGTTCATATAAAAGATTAGGACCTGGTGGAACCGTAACTAGACGACAGGTTTCATGATTATCGGCCAATGCAATAAAATTTTCCAATTTGGTGGTGTTTATCTGTTGTTCACCAAAGTTAATAAAGTCAATGGAGATGCCGTTTTTCTTTAATCGTTTAGCCAATTTGTCCAAATCAGCTTCGCTCTCTTCAATTGGCGACCCAACAAACACAATCACTCGTTGTTTTTGCGCCTTATTCTGTCGATTTCTCAATGCCAAACATGCAACCTGGATCCCGTCCACAAGTTTGCTGGTTCCTTCAATCCTACTTTCATGTAATCCACTCAAAATCTTTCCATATTCTGTAGTCAAATTACTGATCACTCGAGGAGATTCTCCAGACATGGTCATCAGCCCAACTGTGGTTTCTGGATTAGAGTTGGTCTTGCGTCTGAAAATCATCTCCACCGTATCCAATTGAGCCTGGTACCGAGACGTAAGATAATCTCCATTTCTCATATATTCAGAGTTGTCAATGACTAACATACATGCCTCCAAACCCATCTTTAAAGATCTTGTAGTATGAAGAAGTTGATTTTTTTTTGCCACTTCGTTCACCAGGTAGTGTATGGCAGAAATAAAATAAAAGTAAATAAAAAGGATATAAACATTGATGGCTTCTTCTTCAGGACCTGCGCGTTTATCCAAAACGCATAAACAAAGACTAATTCAACGGTTCAATCGCGAAGTGGCGCGTCGTGAAGCTTTGTTCCGTAAAAGGGGCCAAAAGGAGGCGGATGAAATCAATCTCAAGGTGAAAAACAGACTCAACAAGATCCTGCGCAGGTTTTGGGATTTCAAAATCAAAGACATCATGCAATTGGAACGCGAAATGTCTCTAGAACAGATCACACTCATGAAAGTGCTACGAGAACTAGAAAAACAACGTGAAATAACTACTTAATATTATTTATACATCTTCAGGCAAATCGTCCCAGAAAGTCTTACCTTCTAAAGTTGGTTTGATATAACCAGCACGAATCACAAAGTCTCCAAAATGTTCATCTTCATGTCTTTCCAATGACCATCTTCTGAACATCGGCAACAAAATATTCAACACCTCTTGCTCAGTCACATTGGTCTTGAACAATTTGTTTAACCGTTCTCCTTTATATCCTCCACCCAACATCAAATTGTATGTTCCAGGGGCCTTACCAACAAGAGCGACCTCGGCAAGCCAAGGTCTTGCACATCCATTTGGACATCCCGTCATTCTCATGACAATCGAATCGTTACGAAGACCCATCTGTTCAAGTTCGACTTCCAATTTGTCAATCAAAACAGGTAAATATCTTTCAGCTTCGGCCATGGCCAAACCACAAGTTGGAAGAGCCACACAAGAAGAAGAGGAAAGTCTGAGATCTGAGAAATTCAAATTGTCCAACTTGTATTCTTTCATGAAACTCTTGATCTCTGTCAGATGTTCGTCAGGAATGTTAGACAGCAAAATATGTTGGTTACCGGTTAATCTGAATTCTCCAATTCCATTTTCAACCATGTAACTGGCAATCTTATTCAAACCAGTCTTTTGAGGCTTTTCGACAGTGTCTTCGATTCTACCGTTTTCGATGAAACAGGTGTAATGGTTGAGTCCTAATTCGTCCTTACACCATCCGAAATAGTCGATGTTCGAGTCGATCTTAAACGGCTTAGGAGCATCAAAAGTCTTGCCCCAAAGCTCCTCGACCTTGGACTTGTAAACATCCACTCCCATATCGTCAATAGTGTACTTTAATCTAGCATGTTTTCTGTTCTTCCTGTCTCCATGATCTCTTTGAACTAGCATGACCTTCTCACAAACAATGTGAATATCTTCAACAGAACAGAATCCAAACATCGATCCAGTTCTTGGATAAGTCTTGGTATTGTTATGGGTGGTTCCCATACCACCTCCAACAAGAACATTATAACCAATAATATTGTTGTTTTCCACAATGGCAATGAGTCCAACATCATGGGCCCAGACATCGACATCATTATAAGGTGGAAGAGTCAAAACAATCTTGTACTTTCTAGGCAAGTAAGTCGGACCATACATCGGCTCAGAATCCTGGATAGAATCTCCACCAACTTTGATCTTTCTAGGGCCTCCCTCAAGTCCTCTTTCAACATTCAAATCATCAAGCCAAAGTTCGTGATATGCAGTCGTGTTAGGAAGGAGGTGTCTGGAAATCACTTTACTTGTCTCGACCAATTGAGAATGCAAATGTTGATTACTTGGAAGAGCAGAACACATCACGTTTCTGCAAACATCTCCACATGCAGCCAGAGTGTCCATCAATGCAACATTAATGTCCTTGATGGTCTTCTTAAGATTATGCTTCACGATTCCGTGTAATTGAAAAGTAGCTCTGGTGGTGATCTTGAAAGTTCCATTTCCATTGGTGTCGGCAAGCTCGTCGATAGCTAGCCATTGTTCAGGAGTAGAAACTCCTCCAGGAAGACGAACACGTGCCATAAAAGCATAAGCAGGCTCCAATCCTTCCTTCTTACGTTGTTCTCTCACGTCTCTATCGTCCTGCATATAGATTCCATGGAATTTGGTCATTTGTTGATCAGAAGCAGAAATGGCTCCAGTCGAAGTGTCTGCCAGACCTTCTTTGATGGTTCCTCTCAAGAAATTAGAGTTGATCTTCATATCCTCGTTAGTGATTGGAGGAGGTTCATCAGCATTCTCCACAGAGACTCCCAAAGCTTCCCAGACTTTTGGCTCCCAGGCATTGTAACCGGTATTGAATCCATCTGCATCTTGATCATCTCCCAAACCTAAGTCGGCAATCACATTACCACCCAAAAGAGTAAGTTTCTTAAACAGATCCTGACCAGGCTTGTTGTAGTAATGAGCATCCTCCTTTCTAGGCCAATATTTGGAATCTCCAAGACCAAACACGGAGAATCTCAAATTGGCAAGATCAATAGTGCTGGATTTCAAAGCTTCCCAGAACAACTTTCCGTTGGTTGGGAATTCACCTTGTCCAGAGGTCGAACTGATGAAGACCACGTTTGTTTCTAGTTGAAGATCCTCCAATGAAAGATCATCCATTGCCAAGATCTTGATCTTTAAACCCTTGGAAGCTCCTCTTCTTCCCATTTTCTTGGCCACATTCTCTGCATTACCCCCATCGGAAGCAAAAGCAATTGTCAATGGTTCACCACTCAGGCTCTCAAGCATTTTACTGAAAGCATCCTTGGCCTTGTTGGAAACACTTTTCTCAACTTTTTCATTGTAAGACTTCAAGTTGAACTCTAATTTCGGACTCTTGGCTGCCAACATTGTCAATCTATTTTCTCTGTCAAGAAATTCCTTAAGTTCGTTTCTGATGAATGATGAATCCAATTGGAATTGGTCCTCATTCTTTTCCAAGAACGGATTGTATCTGTACAAAGGCCAATATCCCGTATCAACCGAGCTCTTGGTATCCTTGAGGATTTCTAAATGATCATCATAATGAGGCAAATATCCAAGGACAATTGCTGGTCCTTCAGTGAACTTGTTTGCCTCCAATAAAGCTGTCAAAGTTTGAGAGTACGATGAATAAAGGGCTACCGAAGCAACATAAGCATTTCCATAATTCATAGCATACAGTCCAGCGTTCTTCTTGCCCTGTTTTCTGTTCAAGGAGGAATCAGAATCAATAATCAACAATTTGACTCGTTTGTTTGATTTCAAAACTTCATGAAGGGTCGATAATCCTTGGTCAAAACACCATTTATCGGAACCGATAATCCAATCAGTGGTGATTGTTAAATATTGTTTCAAGCCCAAAATTTCTTTGGTTGAACGGGTGTTTGCCTGTACGAGTTCGTCGATAAGACCTGATCCATCGACTTCCACTCTTTCCTTGGCTTTCAGTAGCCAGGAAGCCAATTTATCTGCCAATTCTAAGCCAGAAAACTCTCCGAGATTGTCTTCTATCAAACCAATTAGCTTTTTTCTTTGCTCTTCTTCAAACATGTATCTTCCAAGAGCAAATTCTGGAGCAGGGTTCAGAACAACGTTGTTAAGAACAGACAAGTTTGGAATTGCCTGACGAAGCAATTTCACATAAATATCCTCGTTCAAACCAGAGGTGCGCGAGATGGTGGCTGTCACTGAAGAAAATGATTTTCCCAAAGTCATGTTCTGGACAGGCTCTTCGAGATTGGAGTTAGCCAACAAGTCGTCAACGACAGATTCAGCATTGGATTGGTCGATTTTCAGAATTTGAGAGGAAATGACCGATTCGAACTTTGGCACAATATCTAAGACGTCCAAGAAGAGAGATTGAAATTCCAGATTCAACGATGATTGCTCAATGACTTGAAAAACACCTGTAAACGATCCGATTAGATTCGACAATTTCTGTAAATTGAAAGGTCTGTAAACCTTAACTGAGATTAATCCCAAGTCTGAAGGGAAAGATTGTTTAAGAGCTGATTGATTTCCCAAAAGCAAGAATAATTGGGAATATCTCGAAAACCAAGAAGAATTCAACAGCTCGAATTCGGAATATTTGGTTCCTGACAAATTCTTTAATGTGGAAAATGCAGATTCTAGGTCGTTGCCATGGAAATCAGAATAAAGTGATTGTAATGAGGTCGGTGAGTAACTTTTGGAAGAACCGTCAGACTCCAAATAAAAATGGATCACCGTCGACTTGGAAAATTTGGACACCAAGTAGGCGAGAACAGCAAAATCAACAGATTCTTGGACGCTCGAAGAAATTAACAAAGGAATTCCCAGATCCTTGCATGCCAAAACAGCAGAATAATCATCGTTTTTGATCGGAGAACTAATGATAAAGTTATGAGTGGTATTGGAAAGAACAGGTAATTGCTGGATCAAATTCACTGTGTCAAGTTGCAAGATAGCAGCCTGAGAATCATCAATAAATGACAAACAATCATTTGCCGAAAGAGTCTCGATTTGAGCAAGATTTTGGACTGGGCCAACAGTATATGGCTTGAATCCAGAAACAGCAGCCAATGACAGAGCTGTTTGGGCCAGTTTCTGACTCAAGGTAGTAGAATCCATTACTAGACGGTGACTAGAAGGCTAAAAAGTTTTCTTATGTCTTATGTTCTCCACATAGAAATGCCACACTGTGGCTAGTTGCCGAGGCTAGTATTGGGTGCTTATTATCTAATCCTGTTTTATTGGCGATTTTTGGAATTGATGGGTGGCGGTGCAAAATACTGGTGAGAAGTCACGTGAAATGCTCTTGAATGCTCGGGGAATGAAAAAAGGGTCAAAAAATTACAACGTGGTGTAAGGATGATAAACAGTACATTTTCATAAATAGATATGGTTTACTCGACAAGTGTAGGGTCTCTGTGCGAGAATTGCATGATGAGGTCATCCTTAGGGAAAATGGTAGCAAAGACCTTGATTTGTTCACTCAATGGAGTCACCTTGTGGTCGAAATCCAAAAACATTGCGGCCTTTCCAATCAAGGCAGTGAAGGTCATGAGCACGTAAGTTTGTCCCAGACATCTGTGCACACCGGTACCGAACACAAGCCAGTTCTTGGTAGCAGCCCATGCCTTGGATCCCTCCTCCCATCTTTCTGGAATGAACTCGTCTGGGTCCTCGTAAGCCTCAGGATCGTGCAACGCTGGGTAGAGAGTTGGAATGATCATGGCTCCCTTAGGAACAGTGTAGTTCTCGCTCACTGGGTATGCCTTTTTAACAACATGCGGCACCATTATCACAGGAGGTCTATATCTGAGAGTTTCTCTCACCACCATGTTGGTGTACTTCATTTGCTCGATCAATTTTCCGGATAATGGCATGTGTGGATCGCCGTTTCTGATGCGTAATTGTTCCTCTCTAATCTTCTTAAGGACGTCTGGTCTATCAGCAACGATTTGGAACAGCCAGCAGCACAAAGAAGACGAAGCATCCTGGGAAGCAAACAAGAAGGTGAAAACAGCTTCCGAGATCTCCTTGTTAGAAAACTCTCTGATCAAAATCTTAGCATCCACAGAGTCCTTGCTCTCCTTAGCCTCTTTCATTAATTTGACCCAGTAATCCATCACACATTTTGGCTCACCTCCCGCAGCAACATGATCCTTGGCCATTTGGGCACATCCTTCAAAAACTTTCATGGTCATGTCTGCAGTTTTCTTTCCGTACCAGGTTTTGGTGTATGGAAGAATGATTGGGAAATTCACCAATTCCAAAGCTGCAGTCACAAGATAATAATCGTCAGCAATCTTCTTGATTTGTTCCTCAGTGATATAGTCTCCACAGAAAGTTCTCAAAGACAAAGCACACATTATTTCTCTGAAAATTGGGAAGAACACATCAGGCTTGTCCTTGGTCATTTCTGCAAAAGTGTTGATGTATTTGTCCATGATTTTCTCCTGATCTGGGATGTAAACTTCCAAAGCGCTCTTGGTGAAAAGTGGATTCAATCCCTTTCTGTATTCCGAGTGTTCCTTACCATCCATGAAGACCCAATTGGATGGTCTCAGAATTTTCAAAGCAACATCAACAACGCATGGTTTCACATAGTTTGGAGATTGGAAAATCTTTCTAGCAAGATCCCTTGTAGAGGCAATAACCACAAACTTGTGGAAAACCGAGACACACGACAATGGTCCGGAAGCCCATTTATCTTGGTATTCTTCGAACTTTGGATCCAATGACTCCATGAATGGTCCGATCACCGGCCATATCTTATAACGAGGTCCGGCAATAGATCCCTTGTACACTTGGTACATAACTTGATCGTAGACCACTCCGGCTACGGTAAGAATCAAAATGACCTGCCACCATGGGGTCCGCTGCCAGGTTGAAATGACATTAAACTTCACGGCTTCAAAGTCGACATTCCTGAAGGATTCGACAAAGGAAGTGGAGTTCACGCCTGAAAAGTTGCTAGACAAAAATTCCATCTTAAAGAACGAAAAGGCAGACGAATAACAATTAATAAGATTGTGATTGACTGTTTACGAAAAGATTGCAGTTAAATTTTTCGATAAACGAGTTGAACGAAGTGGAACCACACCCTTGCACCAATCCGAGATGAGCTGAGGATTTCTTAGCTGATCTTTGTAGGTTTGATATGTACACTACCTGGTTGCAAGGGTGGGATAGTTCGGTTGCCATGAGTACTATGAGCTGTTGCGTAGCAACCGTTGCTAGGGGTGTAATCTGAATAGTTGGTATGGAATTTACGAATTTCAGTTAAATGGCTCAATGCAACAATGTTGCCAATTAGCATTCAATACAAAGTCTCTCTTATAACCACAGAGTAACTTCGGAATGATCTTAGCTAGGTTGACCATGGTGTCACCATGATAAACTACAAGAGAACTTATTAGCAGTGATTCCTGTAATTACAGCTTTTCTAAACGTCGATATCCAGATTTCAAACGTTAATCGTCTATATTTTAAGTTCATGTAATTTATAATATCGTCAATGTGGTATTATCTAGCGATAAGCTCACCGTTTTGAAGACTGGTATCTTTCCAGATCACTACCATCGCAACAGTGATGATGAAATTCAATACATAGGCCGTGGTTGTGATATTAGCTATCTCCAGGAATAATTCCTGCATGTAATCAAATACCACTTTAGCTCTCATGATTGACTCAACAAGACACATAATGGTGAGAAGAATGAAAGTTTTGGCCAGTTTTTTGCGAAGTGTTGCATTTTTCAGTTGAAGGAAAGTTCTTCTACCAAAGAAACAACAGGCAAGGTAGATAAGTACGAGCTCGATGAAGAGCAGAGCATCTAAGAACGAAGCTTTTCCGCCCAGCACGGAGAATATCGAGGCTTCCTCCATATTGAAAATCAATAGTTCAATGAAGAACAACAGTCCCACGACTCTGAAGGTTCGAAGTCTTTTTGGATCCTTGAGGTTACTGAAAAACAAGAAACCCGAAGAGACCACCAAAGCATTGTATATAATCCAAACTGCAAATGTGGAACTAAAAGTCAGAATGAACATATTGAGAAGCGAGATGCCAAAGCTTGAATAATAGCCGTATCCATATTTGTTCAGCTGCCAATACAAAATCACCGAGTTTAGGAATCCGATAGTGGTTCCAGCGATGTAAAACAGTAATTTGACTTGTATTGTGAAGTTTCTGAACCAGATCGAGTTGGACACAACAGCATTGGCTTTGTCGGTCTGAACTTTGCGCAGAAGATAACCAACAAATAAACAAAACAGAGCGACATAGAACAAGAACAAGGTGAAATCCCAGTACAAGTAATGATAATCTGAAACCAAAAGATTTCCAAAACTCTGTTTCCAATCCACAACAACCGAGACCTTTCCCTGGTCTTCGGGAATTCCCGAGGCAGTAAACACAACACAATATATCGAAGTATCCTGGACCTCGAAGGTGAAACTTAGATCGTTTTCCTCGTGCAATTGGAATACGTGATGTTCAATTGGTAGACTGAATTCTTCACTGTCAATGAGCTCATCCAAAGTTTTCCGTGAATCCATATTGTCTTGTGACGGATACGTACATAGTTGTTTCTTCATGGAACTCTCGTCACACACCTTGACCACAGGAGCAGGATCGAGTTTCAGCTTATTCAGATCTTTGTCCGAAACAATCAATGTATCAATTGTAGCTCCCTGGATTGATTGAAATTCAATAGTAATTTCGGGACTGTAGTGTTGTGATATAAAGAACAACTTCGAATTCTCATAGTTGGCCACATACGCACATGTTTGGAATGCCTTGCCATTCTCAAGATCATGACGGTCTTCCAGACCAAGTGCTGGTAACAAGAGAGCCAAAAGACCCACCAAAAACGTAATCATCAAACAGTCTATGGCACGTACTTGCTAAAAATAATTTTACTCAAAAAAACCTCAATCGTACACAGAAGATATTTGGGCTGGGCTGCCATGGTGGTATGACAGAGAAAATTGTTGTATGATTGGCTTGTAACATGGCTGGTAGCATAAGACTTAGTTGTTGTTTCTAAGGGTGGTGATATTGATCATATTATTGATCAGCTGATTGGGTACGTCCAATCGGACGATCGACGGGTCTATTTAGATCTGCTTTTGGGTGGCTTATTCTTGGTGATGAACAAAATTCTAATTATCGAGCTGAAATAGGGCTCCAAAAAGATCTGGAAAGGTGCATATCGTGCATTTGAGGCAAGCATGCAGATTCTGCCTGATTTAATGGCTATGTTGACAGATCGGGAAGTACCAATTATGGTATTGCCGGGTAACCCTTGATGGACAAATAAGAAACAACTAATTACTAAGAGATGGATCCAACGACATGGGTTTGACAGATTTGCTTTACCAGAAGCGACTCCAAACCGTGTCCAGACCTCACTCTGTCTACAGAGAGCTCTCAACGATAATATCAATCCACTTGGGTTTTGTGTTTTGTCTTATGTATTAGTGCGAAATTTGTTCAACAAACTATCGCGGTCTAGTTAGTTCCCCATTGTAATGATTCCTACTTTTTGAACAAGAAGAATGCTCCCACTGCAACAGCCACGCTTGCTGCAAGGATTAATGGAAGAGGAGAACCAGAGGAAGACGACGAAGCACTGGCAACCTGTGGTTTAGCGATGGAACCTCCCTTGAGCTCTCCAACAAGCATCTCTTCCAAAATCTCTCTAGCATCCTCGGAATGCCCAATATCATCGAAAGCTTCGGTGGCGTCCACTCCAGCACAGTCCATGATCACTTCTTCTCCTCCAGGATGCTCGTCCAAGTACTCACCACAGTCATACACTTTTCCATTGTAAATTAAGTACAGATCATCTCTAGTATTGTGCTCGGCAATCTCTTCTGCTGTGAATACTTTTGACATCGGAATATGATCGATAAATTAAATTCTAGAGTGTTTTTTTTCTTATCTAGTTCTCGTTCGTAGATGTTGCTAAATCAGGTAAAAATATTCATTGGGTACTTTTCCCTAAAGTTTTGAAGTTGGGACGGAATTTCGTTATTTTTGATTCGCAGATCGGAATTCGTTGCCTCAGAGTGTATTCGTTCGAGTAACAACAATGATGGTTCATTGCTCATCTGGATAACTTCCAATGAGCCCACCCAACAAAAAGTATCCCCCCTCCTTGGATACTACATCCGTACACCGCTCTAGCGCAGAGATCAAAAATTTTTTGGAAAATTATTTTTTCTCTAACTACAATGGCTCGTAAAGCTGTGGCTACTCCACCTTCAAAGAAGGTTTATTCCCGCTCACCTATTCTTACAAGAACAAGAAAGCAAAATGTGGATGATAAATTGAAAAAGGAGCAAGAAAAAAAGCCAGAATCGGAGCCAAAGCAGGCAGAATCGGAACTGGAAAACGATCAAATAGAACTGCCTAGCGATAGTGATAGTTCTGACGACGATGAGGAACTCGAAGGCTTCGATTCTGCCGATGAAGAGACTGTCGAACCAGAATCCAACACCAAAACTGTCAGACATACTGTGCATTCCGTGACAAAGCCAGCACAGATTACCACCAAAAAATCCGCTACATCGACCAAAAACTCCAAACATGGTGTCATTTATGTTGGAAGACTTCCACATGGATTCCATGAGGACGAACTTAGAAAGTATTTCAAACAATTTGGCGAAATTACCAGGTTGAGAGTGTCAAGAAATAAAAAGACAGGAAAGTCCAAGCATTATGCCTTTATTGAGTTTGAGCACGCTGATGTTGCCAAAATCGCAGCAGAAACCATGAATAACTATCTTTTGTTTGGTCACCTACTTAAGTGTACTGTGATGCCAGCCGAAAAAGTCCATGAGAAGCTCTTTGTTGGAGCCAATTCCAAATATAAGCCTGTTCCATGGAGCAAGATTGCGCAATTGAAAAACGATAAGATCAAGTCTTCTGACAAGTGGGAGAAGCTTCAGAAGAAGTATCAGGCACAAAACGAAAAGAGACAGCAAAAACTCAAACAACATAATATTGATTACGATCTAAATTCTTTATAGGGGTGTACAGATGTATAAAATAACTAGAAAATTATTGTTAGATCATGTCTATGACTTTTGAGCACCCTGTTTATCAGAAACTTTCGAGTTACGATTTTTACCTATGTTCTACATCTCCTAGACGACTAGAGATCTTGCAAATGTTGGGGTTCAATCCCACCATCAAGCCTTCGAATTTCGACGAGAACTTGTCCAAGACAGATTACACGGTAGAAGAGTATGTTAAGGAGACAGCCAAAGGGAAATGTTTGGCTGTTTGGGACGATCTCAAAGCAGAAGGAAAGACCGAGAATGTTCTACTACTCTCTGCAGACACAATTGTCGAAAATGAAGGAATTATCTATGAAAAGCCTAAAACACAGGAGGAGAATTTCCGTGCTATTTGTAGGATGCGCGATTCAAACGAGCCTGTAAGAGTTCTTTCTGCTGTGGTGTTATTGCTGAGCGATTCCACCACTACGGATAGTCCAGATGGTTTCAAAGTTATGACGTTCATCGAGATAACCGAAATTTTGATGGAAAAGTCCGTGACTGACTTGTTTGTGCGTAAATACACTGAAACCGGAGAAGGATTGCAAGTAGCTGGTGGATTCCGCATTCAAGGCTATGGAGCCCTAATGATGAAAGGTGTTTCAGGAGATTACTACAACGTGGTGGGACTTCCGTATACTAAAACGTTCCAAACGATCTGTGACATGTTAAATACACATCTATAGACAGGTAGCGAATATTCCAAATGGTTAGAAAGTTGGTAATGGAGACAACAAACTGATGAGGTTAGGTCTATTGGAGGTGGATTGCCATCCGACGTAAATGATGAAAGGGATCCATCCGTAATGAGCAATAGTCTTGGAGGTGTCGATGACCTTTGCGAATCTTTCTTTGGATTCTTCAGACAAGTTCAGGCCGCTAATCATTGAATTTTGTTGGAAGAAAAAAATGGATGAAGGTTGAAAAACTTCATAGCAAACACAGCCTTGCACAGCCGGGAGAATTCGGAATATGGACGAATGGTTATCGAATTTATACCTATAAGCAGATTATTTTGACACATTCTGGTCTAACAGATCCATATTGCCATTACATCTCAGTCCCCATCCCATCCACGCACAATATCCTGTTTTTTCCTCCCCACCTCGCACCCCTCACCAATTTCATGGCTGTGCCAAGGAAAAGACCGATCCGCGAAGACCACTTTTGCGAGAGAAAAAAAACAGCAGGTGATTGAATAGGATAATTTTCTACCGCAAGACTAGTCCTGAAAAATTCCAATATGTCTGCAATTGCGACTCTTAGAATGGCCTCTAGGCCAGCACTCAAGCTGTCGAAAACTCCAGTGTTGAGATTTGCTGCCCTTTCCAGATATTACTCATCGAAATTTCCTGAACATACTGTGATTACCATGCCTGCTTTGTCTCCAACCATGACCCAAGGAAACTGGGTCAAATGGCACAAGAAAGTGGGAGATACTCTTGCTCCTGGTGAATCTATTGCCGAGGTGGAGACTGATAAGGCATCGATGGATTTTGAATTCCAAGAAGATGGATTCCTTGCTAAGATTCTTGTTGAAGATGGAACTCAAGACATTCCTGTTGGAAAGCCAGTTGCTGTTTATGTTGAGGACCAGGGCGATGTTTCTGCTTTCGAGAGTTTCACAGCTGCAGATGCCGGTGACGGATCGTCTCCAGCTGCTGCTCCTGCCGAGCCAGCTAAAGAGGAGACTCCAGCCGCAAGCAAGCCGGCCGAGTCTGCTGAGCCAGCTTCCAAGTCTTCTTCCTCTTCCTCGGCTCCAGTTGGAAGAATTGCTGCTTCTCCATTGGCAAAGACCATTGCTTTGGAAAAAGGTATTTCTCTCAAGGACATCAAAGGTACTGGACCTAATGGTAGAATCGTGGCCAAGGATGTGGAAAACTACACGCCTCCTGCTGCCGCTGCCCCAGCTGCCCCAGTTACCGCTACAAAGTCGACACCTCCACCAGCTTCGGCCACCTTCATCGATATCCCATTGACCAACATGAGAAAGGTTATCTCCAAGAGACTCGCCGAGTCAAAGCAGACTGCTCCAGATTACATTGTGTCCTCGAGCATTTCTGTGTCAAAATTGCTTAAATTAAGAGCATCATTGAACTCGACTTCCAATGACAGATACAGACTCTCGGTCAATGATCTGTTGATCAAGGCCATTGCTAAGGCCTGTGAGAGAGTTCCAGAGGTGAACTCCTACTATCTCGAAGCCGAGGGAGTTATCAGACAATTCTCTAATGTGGACGTGTCTGTTGCTGTGGCTACTCCTGCCGGCTTGATCACTCCTATTGTCAAAAACGCACACTCTAAGGGTCTCCAATCTATCTCTAAGGAAATGAAAGATCTCGGTAAGAGAGCCAAGGAGAACAAGCTTTCTCCTGAAGAATTCCAAGGAGGAACCATCACAATCTCCAACTTGGGAATGAACAACGCCGTCACCATGTTCACCTCCATCCTCAACCCTCCACAATCGGCAATCTTGGCCATCAGCACTGTTGAAAAGAAGGCTGTGCCTGATAAGGCCAGCCCCCACGGATTTGTCTTTGATGACGTCATGAACATCACCGGTACTTTTGATCACAGAACTGTGGATGGTGCTAAAGGTGGAGAATTCATCAAGGCTTTGAAGACCATTGTTGAAAACCCATTGGAGATGCTCTTGTAGTCCTGTAGAGAGAATGTATTAGACATGAATATTAAATCCGGGTAACCCTTGAAGGGGGTCCATATCGAGAATCTCCCCATAAAGTAAGTTGTATTCTATTTTTTTTCCTTATAAATGGGTAGCGGGTCATCTGGGCTCGATGAAGCCGAGCTGACCTATCTGGTCATATTCTCTACACTCATCACATTACTACTAGTTCTGGGACTAGTATTTACCATTTATTATCTCTGTTTCCGAGTTACTTTTAACAACGCTAACCATCTTGAAACCAACGCCATCTGTGATGTTTTGAAATATAATGCCACTCATTATCGCAATGAAGTTCTCTATCAATCTCTCTCCTCATTTGAGAAACTGCGATTCGTTCTTTTGAAGCGATTTTTCGAACTCAAGCCACCAATATTACGGTTTAATAATAGTTCTGATGAGATAGATACAACTTATTTGTTGATCAGAGATCGTGGGATTAATAGTTTTTACTTTGAAACGTACCATGATCAACTTTCGGAAATAATTCAGGACTTGGACGAATCAGATTGTGAGGAGATCTCAGAAACAACCGCTTTATTACAACCTAAGAAACAAGATTACAGTATGGCGCAATTTAAAAAAGTGCCATACTATATTGAGGATTTTACAGATATTTCATTTATGGGCTGTGAACCAAGTTGCACAACTTTGAATCTTCCCTTGCCTATTCGAAATCGCAAAAATGACACTATTTATTTCGAAGCCAAGCTGTACAATTTCAATCACCAGTTCTCCAAAGTTAGCATAGGGCTGTGCACAAGACCCTATCCGAATTTTTGTCTTCCTGGCCAATCACCTTATTCGGTGGCAGTACAAACGGATGGATGCTTACGAATGAACAATAGACCGTTTATTAATGATCCAGATCTACCAGTTCTGCTTCCTCAATTGATAGAAGGTGATGTTGTTGGTTTCGGTTACAAATCGTCAACGGGATCAGTTTTCATCACCCATAACGGTAAAAAGATTTTGGAGGCGGTTCGAAACCTGAAAACAGAACTGTATCCTTGTATAGGAGCCATGGGCAATCCATGCAAAGTTTCTGTCAATTTGGGTCAGTTGGGATTTGTTTTCATTGAAGCTAATGTCAAAAAGTTGGGATTCTGTGAAAACCAAAACGAAGGCATTATAGGAGCACCGCCTTTTTATGCTCCGAAAGTCATCAAAAATGATATACTACTTGATCAAGGAGAACAACTGCCTCCAGACTATCCTTCCGAGGAAGAAAGCTTCTTTGGAAGATCCCAGCCTCTGGAAAAATCTTCCAAACCAAGAGAATCCACCCCAGGTTCAGATCCGCCTCCCTACCCCCTAGGATCTAATGAGAAAGACTCTTCACCATCAAATCAGTCCATCCAGGGCCCAGCGTTGGGAACTAGCAGAAACTCTGTATCCCGTACGTCAGATAGCTAGGACATTATTTATGTTCATCGCTCCATAGTCGCTTACATAATCGCATCTTTAAAGTTTTCCAAACTCTTAAAAAACCTTAGAAAATATCGACAATGACTTTGATCAAGACAAGTGATCAGTTTATTGAGAAATCCTTAGATCTGCTTCGTGCAAGTCCTGAGGATACTACTGTGTCCATAACATATACTCATGCGAAAACCAAGTCCGCCAAACCTCCAAAAGCATTGGTAAAGTTCAAAACCTATAATTCGAAGACCGGTATATGTTTGAACTTCAAGACTTTTAAAGCCAAGGAACTCAGTAGAATGGTTAATGTTTTGGGTCCAAGAGGAAGTTCGTTGACCAAGAAAGATAATTCAGGCAAAAAGATTGTGCATTTGGACGGGTTTTCCAGTGTCATGAGTAATGTTGAGTTTAAAGAGGAGGATATAACTAGTCAGACTGGTACGCCGGTTCCAGAGGTGACTGAGACTGCCACCAAGAAGAAGAGCAAGAAAAAGGGAAAGAAAAAATGATGTATTATACATAGATAATGAATCACCACGACAAATTGGGATTGGATGAATGTTTGTTGATAAAATGGCCGGTCTTGTGCGTTTTGTTGTAGATCATGGTGTCAGTGAGAGGCTCGCTATCGTCGCTGAATTCCTCTGCGTCAAAATTGACCTTTTTTGGCGAACACACTGGGCATTTATTTGGCTGTCTGGCAGGAGTCTCCTTCAGATGTTTGATGTGGACCTGCTTGGCGTTTGGATCCACTTTCTCTGCCGATTCGCTGTTTGGTCGCTTTTGTTCAACCTTGATAATTCCTTCTCCCACAGTGATGACAGTCAGCACGTCAGCATTGAGTTTGTTGGATTCCTTTTGATTGAGAAGAGAAGACTTCTCTTTTTCAAGCTCCTCGAATTGTTGCTGGGTGGATAATGCCAATTGTTTGATTTTCTCGGCATTTAAAGCCAACTGTTCGTCCAAAGATTCGACTGGCTCAGGTCTTGGTGGAGGAGTAGGAATTGTAACGGGAGACTGAGTGGCAACAGTGGCAGGTTCATTTTTGGTCTGCAGAGACTCCAATTGCTCTCGTAACCTTTGTGCTTCCAAATAATATTTATCGAATTTGGTCTTCATTAACTCACTTGCAGTAGTGGTCCGCTTATTTTCCTCCCTCAATTGTCTCAGTTGTGAACGTAAATTAGTATTTTCTCTTCTCAAAATAACATTTTCGTCCTGAACCTCATGAAACTCTGAGCTAATTTTCCGCACCAGCGAATTCACTTTCTCGCCTTGCGCGCTGCGGTCATAGCTCAAAGCCTTGTATGTCTGTTGAAACAATGATCTGCTTGGATCTTCGTCGTCTCTATTGACATACATCTTTTTATCAGCTTCAAACACATCGTTTACCAGCTTTTCTGATTCCTTTTGACCATACGAAGATTCGCGTTTTTTCAAAGGACTAAGGTTATAAGAGCGTCCAAGTTCAATTGAATCGTCCATTGGTTGATATCCGGTCTTTTTGAGCGGGCTGGAGAAGTAATTTTGGTACTTTTCTGGAACGTGTTTCCGTAGCACCGGTTCATAATCTCCAAATTCGAGCCAAAACCGATTACCATCTAACACTTTTCCGTGCATGTTTCCATACGGTAATGGTTCGCCGTCGAGAATCGCCTGATAATTCTCTTGGTACTGTCTTAAAGGCAAGGTATCTAGCATAAAGAAAAGGCGCTACAAAAAATAAACAACAGTTCGTGTTTTGTTATAGATCTGGTGTAAGGGGTAAATGAATTTAGGTCTAATAGAGGTATCTAAAGAAGGCCGAGAACGAGGCCGAAACCGAGACCAACGACATTGGCAGCAATCAGAGCAGCACCGGCTGATGATTCAATTGAAACAGTGGTGGACGAGGAAGAGGAGGTGGTAGAAGTTTCGAGAGTGGAAGAGGA
This sequence comes from Ogataea allantospora, assembly GCA_030572655.1. NCBI lineage: Eukaryota > Fungi > Ascomycota > Pichiomycetes > Pichiales > Pichiaceae > Ogataea > Ogataea allantospora. The sequence goes on from JAJMAM010000007.1 coordinate 213,982, forward strand.
GGAAGAGGAGGAAGAGGAGGTTGTTGTTGTTTCTGCAGGGGTGGATGAGGAAGAGGTTGTGATTGGAACAGAGCTGGATGAGACTTTCTGGACAACATCAGATGAGGATGGGACGACGGACAAGCTGGAAGAGGTGGAGGAGACCTCAGTGGACGAAGCAGAAGAAGATGCTTCGGTGGACGAAGAGGTGCTAGAAGCCTCGGTGGATGAGGAAGAGCTAGAAGTCTCAGTGGATGAAGAACTGGAGGTGCTGCTGGAGGTGGATGAAGAAGATGAAGAAGAAGAGCTTGTCTTAGTGCTTGTCTTGGAGCTCGTCTTGGAGGTGCTGCTGCTGCTGCTCACATCAACATCAACACTCTTACAGACACTGGTGAATGCGTCTTCTGCGGTATCGACATCACCGTCTGGACAAGTAGAACTCAAACAGGACAACATTTTTGAGGACTCATTACTGCAAACACAAGCAACCTGATTCAAGGAAGAGCACTCGGAAGAGCTCTTCACCACTGAGGCAGCACAAGCCAACAAACAGGCCGGTGGAGTTGCAAGGGCTGGTGCAATATGAGATAGAACCAAAACGAGAGGAACAACGAACGACTTCATGTTGTTTGTAAAAGAGAATGGAGAAAATGTTATTTATATTTAGATTTCGATTTTTGTTATTGTCCGGTTGCGACAATGTTCTCTATTGGGAAGTTATTTTTAGAAAGCAGGGTAATTCTGATCATCAAAAAATATCTGAATCATATGACGGCTATACCAGGCCGTGTGTTGAAGGAGATCCAGTTGTTCCAACCAGGACCTACTCTCCATTTAATCAGTACGGATGATTTACGGGTTCATTTTGTCGAAATGAAGATCGAAAATAACCCGTTGTATCCAGAAACATATCGATTACGGTTCATAATCGAGAAGGATTATCCATTTATGCCACCACAGGTGCAATTTGTGGGTCCCAATCCGATTCCAATCCATCCTCATATCTATTCCAATGGACATATTTGTCTGAATATTCTCTACGATGGCTGGTCGCCTGCTAATTCTATACAAACTGTGGCCTTATCGATCCAAAGCATGCTCAGTGGGAACCTTGAAAATTCGAGACCAGAAGGTGACCATCAATACTGTCGAACTGCGCCGGCCAACCCACAACTCTCGAAATTTGCATTTGATGACGATTCCGTATGATTTAATCTGCCTAATTTTCTCCGCCCGGTAATTTTTCCAGTACTAGTTCTTATTCTTTCTTTTTTATGCTCCGGGGATTTACCTCTTCTTGTCTTTTTGGTTTACATTCCGTTCCTTTAACTCGAACCATGTCTCAATACAAAGTGATAAGTGATAAACTTGACAAGCCAGATATTGATGATCTTCAATATCGTCTTATCAAGTTGGACAACGGATTGGTTTCCTTATTAATATCAGATCCTTCTACTGATAAATCGGCTGCAGCACTGGATGTTAATGTTGGAGCTTTCCAAGATCCGAAATGTCTTCCGGGACTGGCTCATTTCTGTGAACATCTCTTGTTCATGGGAACTTCCAAATACCCTTCTGAGAATGAATACAGTTCTTATTTGTCGCAAAATTCTGGCTTTAGTAACGCCTTCACGTCTTCTGAACATACAAATTATTTCTTCGAGGTGGCAAATGAGGCAATGCATGGTGCATTGGATAGATTCTCTCAGTTCTTCATTTCTCCCTTGTTCGACCCAAATTGTAAAGATAGAGAGATCAACGCTGTTGATTCCGAGAACAAAAAGAATCTGCAGGCAGATACATGGAGATTACATCAATTGTTCAAATCTCTAACAAATAAGGATCATCCATACCATGGATTTTCAACAGGTAACAAGGTCACCTTAGGAGACGAGCCTATTAAGCAAGGTCTTGATGTTCGAGCAGAACTTCTGAAGTTTCATGAAAAATACTATTCTTCTAATATCATGAAGCTAGTAATTCTTTCGAATCAAAGTTTGGACACCATGACTCAATGGACTACCGATATGTTTTCTGATATTGCCAACAAAAATGCAAGTCCACCAATTTACCATCCTTCTCCATTTAAATGTGATACCTACCTTGGAAAGTTGATCAGAGTCAAGCCTATAATGGAACTCAGAACCTTACAAATCTATTTCCCTATTCCAGACTTGAAACCGTATTGGGAATACAAGCCTGCTAGTTATCTGGCCCATCTGATTGGCCATGAAAGTGAGGGCTCTTTATTATTCAATTTCAAACGGAAAGGTTGGGCAAATAACTTAAGCTGTGGAGGTGACACGATTTCTGCTGGGTTTTCCTCGTTTATGATTAACATCGAATTAACTCCGGAGGGATTGAAAAACTATAGGGAAGTGTTAAGACATGTTTTCCAATACATCAGAATGCTTAATATTCACGGTCCTCAACAATGGGTATTCCAAGAATTACGTGATCAAAGTATTACTAGTTTTAAATTTAGACAGAAGAAGGGGGCAAGTTCCACAGCAAGCAGATTAGCAGGATCTTTACATGGATTAAAGTATTATAATACAAAGGAACATAATCCTTTGGCAGAGTTGGCAGAAATTCCCGAGTTTGCTGAGATACCATCCGAGAATCTTCTCAGCACAATGATTTTTAGAAAGTTTGATCCTCAAGTGATCAACAATATTCTTTCCTATCTGAATCCAGACAATTTCCGTGCTACATTGATTGCCAAAGAAGGTGTCGAAGGTTCAGAAGTTGTCACTGAAAAATGGTATGGAACTGAGTACATTTTGAATGATCTAGACAAAGATATACTTGAAGACTTGAAAGTGATCTATTCAGCCAAGGAAATAAAGGACTATACTCTTCCAGAAAGAAATGTTTTCATTCCAACCGATTTCACATTAGTGGAGCCACCAAAAGATGGGAGTACCCAAGTTGAATATCCTAAGTTGATTACCAGTTCTGCAAGTTCAAGGGTTTGGTATAAAGTCAACACTAAACTTGGTGGACCTAGATCTAGTGTCACCTTGAAATTCAATCTTCCAGGGTCGACCTCCACTCCTCTGAATTATGTGCTTTTAACTTTGTTTATGGATATCTTGGATGACGAGCTCAATAGCGTTTCTTATCTCACTAGCATTGCTGGTCTTGATCATGAATTTAACATTGCGAGGGCTGGTTTGAGTTTGTCTGTCAGTGGATATTCTCACAAACTAGATATCCTTTTGAATAAGGTTGCTGAGACATTGATCAAATTTACTGAAGACGAATCCGTGTGGGATAAACAAAGAGAACAGAGATTTTTGGTGATCAGGGAGAAGATGCTGAGAAATCTTAAGAACTTTGGGTATCATGTTCCTTTCCAGCAAATTGGCCCAACCATTTCTGCTCTACTGAACGAGGAGTCTTGGATGATTGAGGACGAAATTGAATCGTTTAAGGCTGTTTCTTTCAAATCACTTAAGAGTTTTGTCTCCAATCTTTTTGGCATTTGTTTTGTCGAGATGTTTGTGACTGGTAACTACACCAAGCTACAAGCTAACCAGATGAATGAGTTGATTGCTTCCAAAGTACAGGCCTCAATGAACTTCACCGAATCCCAGTTTACTCGTGGACGGGCTTTGGATCTTCCTCTTGGTAAGGAACATCATTTTGTTAAGAATATTGTTGACAAGCAGAATGTGAATTCGTGTGTTGAAATGTTTATTCAATTAGGTCAAGTTTCGGATCTTCGTGATCGAGTTTTGGCGGAATTGATTTCTCAGGTAATCCATGAGCCATTTTTTGATAGATTAAGAACCAAGGAACAACTTGGATATGTTGTTTTCTCAGGTATTAGACAAACAAGGACCACATTTGGATTGAGAATGTTGGTTCAAAGTGCGAAAAGCACTGGCTATTTATTGACAAGAATGGATAGATTTTTGATCAAGATGGGTTATAAATTATCCAAAATGAGTCAAGAAGAGTTTGAGAAACACGTTGGGGCTGTGATTTCGAAGAAATTACAGAAAGTTAAGAATTTGAGCGAGGAGAAGAGCAGATTTTGGAACAGCATAGCTTCTGGTTATTATGATTTTGATAGACGGGAGACTGATGTGGAGTTGATTAAGACTATCAAGCTTGAAGAATTGGTCGAGTATTTCCAAACCCGAATTTTGGATTCTCAACAGCATGGCAAATTGATTGTTCATTTGCAAAGTCAAGTTTCAAGAGAATCTTCTTTGATTGACGATCTTTCAAGCATTGTTTCCAACTTCCTTTATGATTATCCTGAATACGATTATATTCAAGTTGGATCCAACGAGCTTTCTGAACTGATTGGAGAACAAATAACTGAAGATACTGTTGTCACTGAGGAAGTGTTGAATGAATTATTTGATGAGAAGTTTGATGCTTTGGTTCCTGGATTCAAGCACAAACAACAATTGATTACCACTGTTCTCTCTGAACTTCATTGTGAACACGTTATACCAGAATCGATAGGTCATATTGGAGAATGGAAATCAACCATTCCTCTTACAGCCACCCCTAATACGCAGATTCCAGATCGGTTTAAGGACGAATCTTTAATAGAGGCCAAATTGTAGATCATATAGAGAATAATATTCCGTGAAAAAAATAATAATTCTCCATAGAATGGTGTTTCGATTCCAACGGATTTTGGTTCGTCAAAAATCCTCGTTTTCGGACACTGTTCGATTACCTAAGACCGACTTCCCAGCCCGAACAAGTGCAGAACTAGTTCAATCACAACTGATTCCCCAAACCACCAAAAATCTGTATGATTGGAACAAGACTCGACAAATAGATAATATTGAAGACCAATTCATTTTACATGACGGACCGCCCTATGCAAATGGTGATTTACATATTGGACATGCTCTGAATAAGATCTTGAAAGATATCATAGTTAGGTTTGAGTTATTGAATGGGAAAAAGGTTCATTATCGTCCTGGTTGGGATTGTCATGGATTACCTATTGAACTTAAGGCTCTGGAACAACTTGGAGATCAGACAAAAAGTAGAAAGAAAGAGTTGAAGAAGTTACTGAAGAAACAATTTGACGAACAATTGGCTTCGGAGCTTGAATCGTTGGATTCCAAGTTGAAACCATTGGATATTATCGCTCTTTGTAAACAACATGCTTTGTCTACTCAGAAGTCGCAATCTTTACAATTCCGAAAAATGGGGGTGATGGGTGATTTTGAGAACCCATATTTGACCTTGGACAGGTTGTTTGTTGCTCGTCAACTCAATGTGTTCAAGAGACTTTTTGATAATAATTTGATTAAAAGACAAGAAAAGCCAGTTTATTGGGGATGTGAAAATGCTACAGCTTTGGCCGAGGGAGAATTGGAATACAATTCAACACATCAATCAATCGCAACCTATGTGAAGTTTCCATTGACCAAGTATCCGGAATCTTGGGGTTCTGGTGTTTCTGCTTTGATATGGACTTCCACTCCATGGACTTTAGCTTCCAATAGAGCCATTTCAGTGAATGAAAATATGGAATACAGTTTAATTGAGTCTAAGGGCGAGAAATTGATCGTTGGGACGAAATTGATCGAGTCGTTGAAGAAACTAGATCCTAAGTTGATTACCATCATTCACTTCTCTGGATCCCAACTTGTTTCCTGTCAATATGAAAATCCACTTTATTATGGAAGCAGCTCTTCAAATATTTTCCCAATTCTTCATGGTGATCATGTGACCGATACAGCAGGTACTGGTTTGGTTCACACTGCTCCTGGACATGGTCAAGATGATTATTTTGTTTGTTTGAAAAACAATATTCAACCATATTCTCCTGTCAATGAATATGGAAAATATACCAATGAACTTCCGGATAATCATCTTCAAGAATTGGTTGGAATGAGAGTTTTAGGAGAGGGAACCAAGACAATAATTGAAAAACTCGAGTCTCTGAATATGTGTTACCATTTGGATCCCAATTACGTCCATTCATATCCATATGATTGGAGATCAAAGAAACCTATCATCATTAGATCAACTCCTCAATGGTTTATTGATGTTGGTAAGATCAAATCAACCACCACAGATTTATTGAATCAGGTGGATTTCATACCGTCAAAAGGATCCAATAGATTAACTTCGTTCATCAACTTACGAAATGAATGGTGTATATCCAGACAACGTAGTTGGGGAGTCCCTATTCCGATGGTTTATCATAAGGAGACCAAAGAACCATTAATGAACGATCTTGTTATTGATCGTATAACCCAGGTGATTGCCGAGGAAGACGTTGACAAATGGTTTGAGAACTTGCCAATGGAAAAATGGATTCCTGCCGAATGTAATGTCGATCCAAACGATTATGTTTGTGGAGCGGATACCATGGATGTTTGGTTTGATTCGGGATCCAGTTGGACGTTGATAGAGCAATTTTTAGACGAGGCTGGTTTATTGGACCAGGCCATCAATAGAGGATATCTTGCTGACATTTATCTAGAAGGATCTGATCAACATCGAGGATGGTTTCAGTCTAGTGTATTGACAAAGATTGGAGCCACTGCCACCAATGAAAAAAATGTGCTACCATATAAGAAAATTATCACCCATGGATTTACGTTGGATGAGAAAGGAGACAAGATGTCGAAATCGTTGGGAAACACAATTATTCCAAACGACATCATTCAAGGTAACAAGTCGAAAAAAGTTCCAATGTTAGGGATTGATGGATTACGTCTTTGGGTGGCACAGGCTGATTATTCCTCTGATATTGCTGTTGGTCCTGTGATTTTGAGCAGAGTGGCCGATGTGGTGAAGAAAATGAGATACACGTTCAGATTTTTGCTTGGAAACATTGGAGAATTGGCTCATCTTGATTACAAACAGTTAGATGAGATAGACAGATACGTTTTATCCCAATTGAAGAAGTTTGAGACCAATAGTTATCAAAATTACCAAAATCACAACTATGCTCGAATCATCAAGGAATTGAATCAATTGGTCAATGTTGATCTATCTGCATTGTATTTTGATATTCGCAAGGACTGTTTATACACTGATTCCCGAGACAGTATCAAATTCCAAAACACACAAACTGTGTTTGTGGAGATCTTACGGGTTTTAACCAGTGTTCTTGCACCTATTCTTCCAATCATGGTTCAAGAAGTTTGGAATCATTGTCCTGAATATGTCACCTGTGGAATCGAATCACCATTTATGAAAGGATGGTATAAAGTACCGGAAACATTTGAAGCTCCAACACTGGAAACGGAATTTGAAGAGTTGATGAAATTTAATCATCAAATCAAAACTACCATAGATAAAGCATTACGGAACACAGACACAATGAAGTCCGCTTCAGAGACCCAAATTTACGTCAATCTTGATACCCAATCAGAATTGTATTCCTTATTGACCAAATACAATGACAAAATGACGGAATATTTGATGGTGTCTAAATATCACGTCAATCAACCAGTTCCAACCAATTCATTCCATCTTGATCATTGTCTACTCAACACTGATTTCTCTGTCAGTGTTGCTCCTACAGACTTTTCAAAATGTCCTAGATGTTGGAGATATGTGATTGAGAATTCCAACGAATTATGTGATAGATGTTCTCAAGTGGTAGCATGTACATAGAAAAACCGAATCGAAATAATTTTCATCACTTTTTTTTAAAAATGTCTTTACAAGCAAAGTACAACGAATATCAACAAACAATCGAGGCCTTAAGTACGAAAATAGGTCAGCTTCATTCACAAATAGATGAACATACCATAGTTTTGGGGACTTTGAAAGAAGTGCCCAAAGATCGCAAATGTTTCCGAATGATAGGAGGATCGTTGGTCGAGCTCGTTGCTGGCGACGCAGCTGAGATTCTGGATGAAAACCTTAAAGGAATGCAAAAATCGGTGGAAACATTGGCAGAGGAATTGAAAAGCTTACAAAAACAGTTTTTGGATTGGAAAGAGAAGAATAACATTCAAATAGTCAAGGCAAATTAAACATGGTATTATACAAGTACTTTTGGCTTTGTCAATTTGTCTTTTCCTTGGTGAGAGCCTTGTTGCCAGAATAAACATAGACCACAACAAACATGAACCATGCAACAGAAACAGCCACAGCACTGCTCAAATAGACCCAAGAGTTGGTGATTTCCCACGAACGTTGGTATTCGTCGTTGGCCAAATGACGCACAGGAACAGTAACCGATTCCTCAATGAAACTGTATCCTTCGCGTTGATACAGCACTTTGTAAGTGAACATTCCATGTTGATCTGGAATTTGGAACGTGGTTCCATAGATTTGAGATGAATTTTCCACGCGAATAGGATTGAGGTTGAGTCTATAGTATGGATCAAGCATAACAAATTCCAATTGGATATCGGAACAATCAGTGAATGGAGTCCAACTTTCACCATCCCATTTAGAAAGTCCGATCTCAAAAGTAGTTGTATCTTTAATTTTGTATCCGGAATCCCCGTTTTCATTGAAATGTTTAACCGAGGTGGATTTGATCAATCCAGTGATCTGGAAAGTCCAATTAATCAGGTCAGAAACCAATTCTTTGTTGAACGACGAATCATGGAAACTGGAGCTCGAACCTGTCCAGAAAGCACGAGCATTGTTAGATCCTTGGAATCCAACCAACAAATAACCCTGGGATCCAGAATGCCAAGTCGAGTCACTGTTCACACGACCATCGTCCACATTAAAAGTGTATGATGTACGAGGAGCACGAACAACCGGAACTAAATATTCGTTATTGGAAAGCACAGCCACCGACCCTTCTTTGTAGACAATTGGAGATTTGTTCGACAAAACAACATTATTCATAATATCTGGAGATTCAAGAACATCTCCGTTATGATGGTCAATATATTTGTAATCCTTTGGACTTGGAAAGATTCCCAATTCGTTCAAAAATAGAACAACATCTGTTTGAATGCCCTTGTTATCGGAAACCACAAACACATCTCCACCGTCTTCAGCAAATTTCAACAATGTATCGGTTTGAACAAGATCTTTGGCGGTTGTAGGAAGGACCAGAACGTTTTGATACCGTCTATAACCATTTTTAAACAATTCAAGGGGCTCAGAGTCTGGATTGACTAGAGCCAATTCAGGAGCAAAATTTGTGTCCTGAAGAGTCTGGAAAAGCTTGGAATAGTGGGAATCGAAGTTTCCAAGTCTCGAATCAAACACAACAAGAGTTCTGGAATCTTCCAAGGCAGACGAAACAGCCCATGCCAATGGGGTCAGAAGAAACAAGAGAAAAATCATGAAGAAAAAAAACGTGTTCGCGGTTTATGACTTTGGATAAGGACGAGTTTTCAGAGGCCTATAGGCGTTTGAATGAGGCTGAGGCAGCGGCTACAGTAAGTGAATGACTAGAATAACACTAATATATAGCATTTAGAGAAGATGTTGGACGAGATTGAGAGTAGAATGGACGAGTTGGAAAAGACTAGGGAATCTATAGAGGCTGAACAAGAAGAGTCCACAAACGTTCCAGCTTCTGATGAAGCTGCCCCTGGGGAAAACAGTTCGAGTATTTGATGTCTACAATAAAGAAATCTTAAATAGCCCTCCCATTCTCGGACTTAATTGTCGATAATGGATTAATTAATTTATTTCACTTTTTTTCTACGTGGCATGCCTGTTGAAGCAACTAACGATAAAGTGGTGATCAGTTTGCCGGAAAACACAGAGACAAAGGTCTCTGTGTTATTGTACGGAGCCACTGTGACCTCCTGGACAATTGATAGCGTTGAGCAATTATGGCTTTCTTCGGCTGCTAAATTGGATGGTACCAAGCCTGTTAGAGGAGGTATTCCTTTGGTGTTCCCAGTGTTTGGCAAGAGTAGCCAATCTGGATTTGAAAACTTGCCACAACACGGATTTGCCAGAAACTCGACCTGGGAATTCCTGGGTCAGACCAAAGAGAATCCCCCAACTGTTCAATTTGGTCTTGGTCCCGAACAGGCCAATAAAGATGTCTACTCCAAATGGGATAAAGGAGACAACGATTTCACCTTGCTGTTCACCATTGAATTGCTTCCAGACACACTCAAGACCTCCATTGAGGTTGTGAACACCGATAGCAAACCATGGAAGTTCAATTGGCTGTTCCACACATATTTGGCTGTCAATGATATTGATGATACCTTGGTCAACAATCTTCCGGGGGAAACATGTTACGATCAACTTCTCGCAGAAACTTACGAAGAAAAAGCGCCGGCAATCGATTTCAACGGTGAATTGGACAGAATTTACAAAAATGTGTCTCTTGAAAAGATCTTGCAGGTGATTGAGCTTGGAAAAGTGGTCCACAATGTTGAGAGAGAAAACTTGCCTGATGTGGTGGTTTGGAACCCATGGGTCGATAAGAGTGCTGGAATGGCAGATTTCGAACCTAAGGATGGTTATCATAAGATGGTTTGCATTGAACCTGGTCATGTTCACGAGTTCGTGACTCTCGAGCCTGGTGAATCGTGGACTGGTGCTCAAGTCATCAAGAAGGGTGATGCCATCAAACTTCAGGCTATTTAAACACCGGATTCTTCAATTTCAAGCGATTCTTGTGATTTTCTGATAAAATCTTCTTCTGTAGTCTTTGTAAACGGATTGGTGGGAAGTCGAGGATTTATGATGTATTCACCGGAATCCAATTCCGGGAAACCAACTTTGATCTTGCCCGCCACTCCACCAGGGATCCACCATCGGGATCCGGAGATTTTTCCTGAAGGTGCAGGAAGTCCATGATCTAACAGAAAAGTGGATTCACTAATATTCATTGTAAGGACCAGCGAGTTGATACCATCTAATTCCAACTTTCTATTCTTGTACAATTGTTTCTCGATCTCAGATTTGATCACCTCATCGGCAATCTCCAATTTAGCATGGAAAATTCCAAACACAGGTTTGTGGTCGCTAAACTTGATATCTGGAACGCAATTGTACTCCTGTGGCTTCAAGACTAAATTCTTGCTCTTAGTCAAACTTAGAATTCTATCTGTCCATGCCGGAACCCTTTGTTTTTCTGAAGTATCGTACGTATCTGTTCCTCTGTCAAATTTGTAAGTCGGAGGAAACTTGATCTCCATCTCATCAAAGTATGGGAACGACTCACCCGTGGCCATTTGCTTATTTAATTGGTCGTATTCAATCAAAGGTGTATATTTGACCTCATCCAATTTTGTACGAACCTCGTCATTGGGAAGATCAATTCGGAAATTGAAGTCTCCCATCCAGAAAACACAATCGAAATCACGCATGCCTTTGTTATATTTGAACCGTAATCCATTGGCAATGGTTTTATAATTATGATGACGTTCCTCAACGTTATGATGCCCAGCAGCTAGATGAGATGCGATAAAACACAGACTAGTGGAAGAAGAATAATCGAAAGCAATTGCAACTCCGCCTTTATTGGCCGAGATTCCTCTGAATCCTGTCTTTTTGAAGCTAGTTTCAACGTTATTGATATACTCTAGATGGTTATCCTGAACAAAAACCAGATTCAAGATACCTCCCAGTTGCTCGCTCTTCAATAAAGTATAACTGACACCTTCTTTAAACCAATTCAAGGTCTCCTTGATCTTCTTCTCCCAGAAAATCTTAATCAGTGGATCGATATTCAACATCTTACCTGGACTCAATTCCACCACCTCTTCAAGACCAATTGCAACAATGTCATATTCTTGATATTCATTTGGATTTGAGAAAAACCAGCTAGTCAAGTCTCCTTCATATTGAATGGCATTCACGTTAAAAGTACCGGTCCAAACTTGAAGATCTTTGCAATATGTGAACTCATCTGCTCGTTTATCCAATTCTGCCTTAACATAGTCATGAATAGGATCATAAAGCTCAATTTGAAACTGCGACCCACGTTTTCCTAAAAGTTTGTCCAATTGGTTTTGCTTACTGATGGTGAATGAGGACGGAGAAGAAACATACTTTTTGGATTGTTCTGCCACTTTCCCCACAATTCCTCCCGTCTTGTTCTTGGTTTTCGTAGAAACATATCCGTCCACCATTTTTTGTAGTACCATTCTGTTTTCGTTCCACAGGAAATGATGTTTGATCCAGAATTCTGGACCAGGGGTGAAGTTGAGAAACTTGAAAAAATAATCCAACACTTCGGCAGAAACTGCAGATTCAATGGTATTGATACGCTCGTTGGAGTTCAATGTGTTGACCAGCAAAACCCCAGATTGTCTTCCAATATATGTGTTGGATTCCAGATCCAAGCAAAAGGCCTCGTATGTTTTCAAAGTCTCTGACAATTGTTGTAATAACGGAGAAAGATAATGGTAGCTGGATTTAAACAACATGGTGTTGGGCACTTCAATCTTTGTATATGTGAGTTGATCTCCAATGAAGGAAGAATTGTGTATCATATTCGCATATCTGTCACTTAATTCGGGTTGATCGCCACTTTTTGAAAGGGCATCGATAACGTGCACGGCGCCGTGCTGATGTATAAGCGTTTCGAAATGTTTGTTGAATGTGACGTTGGAAGCATCTTCAGATTTAGGGAATTCGATTTTCGTGGAAACCAGTTGCGATTCCAGTTTCCAAACCAGGGGAACATTACCACCAAGTTGAACAAACGCAAAGCAATAATCTTTGGTTGTTAGGATGATTTCTGTTTCGACAAAATTGGCGACATTTCCATCATCATCAGCACAAAAAGGACCAAACATCAAATCATGTTTACGACAGCTTTGTTTGGAGATGATTGTGAGTAGTCCTTCATTTTCTGTAACTGTAACTGTTTGTGCAAAACCTCTAATCATTGAGACTAAGAAATGGCCAGATTCAAAGATTTGTTGTTCTTCTTTCCCTAATCTGTTTCTGAAGGAAAGTAAATTCGATATCATGTTGCTATTCCAGGCAAATCTTCCCTCATAATCCTCCACGGAATTTAAACAGGACCAAGATTTGGTGGATCCCACCCCACGTTCTTGAAAGCTAGACACCAGATCAAAATCTGGCGAATAATAGAAAGCTCCTGTAGCCAACAATTTGGTTATTGAATATAAAGGACTTTCAGGGAAATCCTCGTGTGTTTGTATCCGATCGTTAAATAACGTGTAATCATAAGTGTCACTGTTTAGACAAACAAAAATGGTGGCTTTAATCTTGAAGATTCTCTCATTGATCCGCACTGATCCCACTTCTGAACGACCCGTAACAAATCCTAGGAACATGTATCCTTTGATGGTAGTCATTCCCAAAAAAGCATGGATCTCGGCTCCAGCATGTCCTGTGATCTCCACATATTTATTTAAAGGGACAAGACTTTCAGGGACAAATTCGATCACACATTTTGGAGAAACCCCCTTGACCACCTGATCGCGCATGTCTCTAAGAAGCAATGCAAATCCATTGGATACGATCGCCACCGATCGTGGAGTATTGTTTAAATATACTTTCATAAATAGAACAAAGAAAAATTAAATAAACAAAAATATGAGTAATCTTTCTGAAGATTTCCGGGAACTGTGTCAGGCTTGTCGAACAGGTGATGTTGAGCTTGTTGACAAGTACATTTCCCATGGAGTTGACGTATGTATTGAGATTTCGGATGCTAACTTCAGATGAATCAATTGGATGAATGGGACTATTCTCCGTTGATCTTGGCTTCTCTTTGTGGTCATGAAAAGGTGGTGCGATTGTTACTGGAAAAGGGATCAATTGTTAACAGAGATACATTTGAAGGTACTAGAGCAATCTACGGGGCGTTGACAGATTCAATTAGAGACCTCTTATTATCTTATGATATCAAAAAAGCAGTTGATGTTACACAGCCATTTGCGTCTCATATTTCTGCTCTTTTGCAACGGCCAAAATTTATCAGTGCAGATTGTCAAATTGGTTCCTTTAAATCGCATAAGTTCTTGGTGACGTCTATTACAAACTATTTTGGGACCCATGAGCTGAATTCCAATCAATATTCATTCAGATCGTTACGATTTCTTGTTGAATATATATACTTAGTTCCATCTCTCGATCTCAAAGATCTTGATGTTGAGGAATTGCGCAATCTTGCAGATCGAGTGGGATTGACATACATGAAACGAGCTGTTGACACTATTATTGATCAAAAGACTCCTGCCCAGGCAAATAAGGCTAAGCACCTTATTCAACATACAATGTACGAAAATGCAAGAAATAACCTCAAGGATTTGGTTCAGAAAATGATAGAGAACAAGATCGATAAATTCGACGATGAGGAATTGAGTTCCATTGAAAAACAACAATTGGTAACTTCCTGCTACGCCGATTTGATTCTCCGCGTTGAAATTGGCCCCAACTCAATATATTATCCAGTCCATCGTGCTATCATGTCACGTGCAGATTATTATCTGACGCTATTTATTTCTGGATTTCATGACACAGCTATATTTGAAGAGTTGGAAGAGGATGGACTTGTTGACCTGGATCGACTGTATAAAGATCCAGAATCTGTCCCGGTAATTTTGTTGCCATCATCGGATATGTTGGCTCTATCTGAAGAAACGGTAGAAATTCTACTTGGATATTTATATTACGACCAACCAACAATACCCCCAATGTATGCCATGGAAACGTTGGTGTTGGCAGATTCGTTGTTCATTGATAGATTGAAATCCTTAGCTGCCATCAGTTTGTCATCGGTTCAAGATTTTTCACAACAATCGTTTACAATCTACGATTTATTACGGGCCTCTTGGGAATTCAAAGTTCCTCGGTTAGAAAACCATGTGGCAATCTTTTTTGCAACCCATATACGTCAATTTGTCAAAGATCCGGAATTCAAAGAGGTCATTAAGGAATCTTCCGAAAGAATCGCGACTAGACAAGAATTCGACACCATTGAGCTGGTCGACGATATTCGATTCCATCTTGCCCACCGATACGGAATCGACGAAGATGGTGGTACTTTGAATCCAACAATGACAGACTATGGGGCAGAATTGTATGCCGAATCAATCAAAGATTACGAGGCAGACATCTTGGAGTTGGACACCATACTAGAAGAGCTTGGACTCAAGGCATGAAATTATATACTAGATACATTTATTAGTCTAATTTTTTTTGGTGGTTCTGCGCTTGGCCTTAAGATGGGTCTCTGGGAGCCATGAATCGTCCACCTTGGCAGACTTGGAAGTCTTGGTTGGCTTTTCAGCAGGCAATTTCTGTTTCTTGGCGTCTTTCTTCAAAGCACCAAAATAGTTGGCTCCAAACGTGGTGTAGATGAGATATGCGATACCTGCAATTGAACCAACCAGAATGATTTCCAAGATCAGCAATTTAGGATTGAAAATGGAGATCTTTGGATCGTCCACCTGGATCAATTGGTTTCTGGAACCAAGCATCATCAACTGTTCCTTGAAAACAACGTAGATCGAAGGAACAATCAAATAAGAACCTGGAATCAAGTCGATTCCGATATTGTGGCCGAAAGGAACAATGTCCTCTGTTCCCACAGAAAGAGGACCAATGTTGGAGGCAGTGATGTTGTACAACACGTCTCCGGTGACTGGCGAGATCAACTTTCCACCCACTCCGACGATAGTACATTCTTCGTCCTCTCCGTTGTAGAATTGGTATTCCATGGTGATGGTCTCGCCATTTTCAACGTCCACCATGGCAGTTGGAGTGTCTTGTTTATCTTTGATAAGGTATTCGACTCTCAGGTCAAAAGGCTTCTCCGCAGTAGGATTGAATTCTCCCTTGACAACTTCTGGTTTTTCCTTGGTCTCTGCAAGCACACCGGAGACGGCAAGTGCAAGAGAAACAAACACCGACAAAAGCTTCATGACGTTGGTTTTAATTTTTGTCGAGAAAAATTGAAGTGGGCGAATCGGGAGAAATCGTCCTTTGAATTTTTGGGTCGATAATCAGCCATGTCTTTTGAACATTCAATGAACTCATTAAATTTGGAGATTGTTCCGTTGTCTGAGCTTGAAACCTTGTCGACTTTGGATTTTAAGCAATTGGACGTCTTGAGGGGCAAGATCGAGATCCAGATCGACTCTTTGTCCACACAACTTGTTGCCCTCAATGTTTCTATGGATACACCCTTGATCACTTCAGATGGCTTTCCCAGAGAAGATATTGACGTGGTTCAAGTGAGATTGATAAGAACCCAGATCATTCGTTTGAAAAATGATTGGAAAGCTGTATTTGATACCCTCCAAACAAAATTGACCCAGTCTTTTGATGCTCCCATGTCTGATTCTTCTGTATCTCATATTCCGTTCGCCTCGGTCGGACTGGTGGCAGAAAACAGTCCCTCATATCAAGCTGGATTAAAAGTGGGGGATCAGGTGGTATCATTCGGTCGAGTTAATGCAACCAACCATAGGAACCTGAAAAGTCTTCTCGCTAATGTGATAGAATCTGTCCCTGTGGAATTAACAATAATCAGAGATTCTCAATTACAATCGTTGTCTCTAACACCTTCAAAATGGCATGGACAAGGCCTTTTGGGATGCAAGTTGGATCTCATCTCATAAATTATTATTCTATATCTCTAACCTCCGTGCAAAGTACTTGTGAAAACAATCACATCTCCATCCTGAAGAATATATTCATCTTCTCCTTCCAATTCCCAATCAGTATCATTGATCAAAACTAATATACCCGGCCTAATAGTATCATCCTCGACAAAAACATCATAGTCTTTCTGATCAACCAACAACGTCTTGGTGATATGATACATCAAGTCTTTCACTGTGGGTTCATCTTGCGAGTTAACCGTGCATTTCGATTTACGTAATCCACCAAATATCACGTCCAATCCACCCCTGATCGTTAGTTGGAGTATTTCATCTTACTTACAAGAACTCAACATGTACTGTTACAGATGGCATGGTTAGAGAAATTTTTCTGTGCACGGATGTTTTCCCCACAGCCCTAGAAAATTTATGGAAAGTGAAAACTTCAAATTAGTCACTATCAATTATGCTTTTGAATCCTGCTGAAAAGTATAAGAAATTTGTTCCTTTGAAACTTCCAAATCGTCAATGGCCTGATAAAACATTTGAACGACCACCTAGATGGCTGTCCACAGATCTCAGAGACGGTAATCAATCTTTACCAGACCCTATGTCTGTGGAAGAGAAGAAGATTTATTTCAAAAAGCTGCTTGATATTGGATTCAAAGAGATTGAAGTGGCTTTTCCTTCAGCCTCTCAAATAGATTTCGATTTCACTAGATATTGTGTCGATACTGCTCCGGAAGATGTCTCCATCCAGGTTCTTTCTCCATGTCGCCCAGAATTGATCAGACGGACAATCGAATCCGTTTCTGGTGCCAAACGAGCCACCATTCATCTTTATTTAGCCACCTCTGATTGTTTTCGAAACGTGGTGTTTGGTTTGACCAAGCAACAAACTTTGGAATTGGCGACTGAATGTACCAAACTGGTCAGAAGTCTTACGAAGGATGATCCAAATCAAACAGAAACCATTTGGTCATACGAATTTTCCCCAGAGACTTTTAGTGATAGTGATCCAGATTATGCTTTGGAAGTCTGTGAAAGTGTCAAGAGAGCATGGGGTCCTTCAGAAGAGAATCCAATAATTTTCAATCTACCTGCTACCGTGGAGATGTCTACTCCAAATGTGTATGCAGACCAGATTGAATACTTCTGCACTCATATTTCCGAAAGAAACACTGTCTGTGTTTCGTTACATCCTCACAACGATCGTGGATGTGCTGTCGGGGCTGCAGAGTTGGCTCAACTTGCTGGAGCAGACCGTGTTGAAGGATGTTTATTTGGAAATGGAGAACGGACTGGAAATGTCGACTTGGTTACTTTGGCGTTGAACTTGTACACTCAAGGAATTCACCCGAAATTGGACTTTTCAGATATCAAATCTGTGATCGACGTTGTGGAGAAATGTAACAAGATTCCTGTTCATCCTCGTGCTCCTTATGGAGGACAATTGGTTGTTTGTGCATTTTCTGGATCTCATCAGGATGCAATTAAGAAAGGATTTGAAAAGCGTAAGGATGGTAAGGGATATTGGCAAATGCCATATCTTCCATTGGATCCTCAAGACATTGGACGGACCTATGAGGCCATCATTCGTGTGAATTCTCAATCTGGAAAAGGAGGTGCTTCCTGGGTCATTCTTCGGAATATGGAATTAGATTTACCTCGTGGTTTACAGGTGAGTTTCTCTAAAGTTGTTCAAAAAGCTACAGAAGATAAGGGCAGAGAATTGAAGACCAATGAAATTATGGATCTTTTCAAGACTGAGTACTTACTTTACAATTATGAGGAAGGAGAGAATCTAAAACCTGCAGGACATTTATTCAAGCTGGACAATTATTCTCTGGTCAATAAATCTACCAAGGTGAGAGAATTGGTGGTTGAGATGTCAAATTACGACGGAAGAGTTTCTTACAAGATCTCTGGACAAGGAAATGGACCAATTTCTGCATTTACCAATGGACTCAATCACAAATTCAAGTCCAAATTTGAAGTTGTCAATTACCATGAACATTCTCTTGGATCAGATTCCAATTCCAAAGCTGCCTGTTACATCAATTGTAAAGTAGATGACAAGTTCTCGATTTGGGGTGTTGGAATCAACGAGGATGTTAGTACTGCCAGTTTCAACTCGTTATTGAGTGTGATCAACCAAGCCATTCGAAGTGGAGTCATCAAAGAAATGAACGCCTGATGTTTATAAATGTTGATGATTATTTATATTCAAATACTAAATTTGGGAAATTTTATTTATTTATTGTTATGGAAACATACAATGATTTGAGTAAGAATGAGTTAATTGAGAAGCTTTTGGCGTTAGAGAAGGAGTTCAATTCGTATGTGGGGGACTCTAAAGAGTTAGAGGAGTTTTTGGAAGCCGAAGTGGACCGTTTGAACAAAACAGTTTCAGATCTCGAATCAGGAACTACCAAGCTTGAACAGCAATTAGAGACAGCAAGAGACGAGAAAATGGAATTGAATAAAGAAATGAGCAAGTTGGCCGAGAAACAACGATCAATAGTGGTCGAGTTAGAGAATAAAGTTTGTTCTTTGGAGAAACAATTAATCGATACAGAAGTTGTTAATGATGGACTTGAATCGAATGTAAGGATATTGGAGACGGTACGTCTTGATGAAGACACCAGAATTGGAGAATTGATGGAACGAGTTGCATTGTTGGAAGGCGAAAATATGGAAAACAAGTCTACAATCAACCTATTACAGGATCAAATACGTTCTTTACAAGAAGAAAACCAAATTCTTCGACAACAAAGAGACAAGTTTGAGCAAATAAGCAAACTAATGGCAATCAATCGTACAGAACTCAAGATCTCCAAGTATCAAACACCTCCAATTAATGATTCATGATTTAGCACAGCCCTATATATAGTTTGAAAAAAAGACTAAAAAAATTAGCATGTCAGACTTTAATCAACGACGCACAAAACTGTACAATTCTCGTGTGATTCGTTCTGAAACCACAGATTCGTCCTTTTTTTCTGGTCAGGATCCAACTACTGGAGTTATTGCCAAGTTGGATGTTGAGAAGTTTGTTAAATCTCGAGAATTCGAGATCAAGGAGTTTGAACTTTCCAAGCTGAGATCTCGGTACTCTTCCGCAACAAGAGTGTTTCAGAGTCTTCCACGGTCTTTGAGACGTCGTACAGCCAGTCATAATGTCAGAAGAATCCCTAAACGACTTCGGTCTCGTGCTTTACGAGAAATGGGATTATCTATGAAAGGGTTGGATGGTCATGAAACAAAAGGAGTTGATCTTCAAGGACGGCCCAAAAAGGCCAAACATCCTCGGGGTAGAGAACTTTATCGTTTGAAACGACAAGAGAAACTTTTACGTTACGGAGCTCAATTAAAATTATCAGGAAACACAATTGAAGGTGACAGGATCAATGTTCGAAATCTTAAGATTCGAGCCAAATTGAAAGCATTAAAAGAACGTATAGAGGAACTGAGTGATGAAAAGGGACCAGTTTTGAATAATATATGTGGATCTGCAGACTGGACAGGAATCAACAACAAAGCTACTATTGGAAACATATCGACTCTCAGATACCAATCTCGTCAACGAGAATTCAAATGGCTACCGACACATGTTTGGTTTGCTAAACGAGCACATATGATCAAACGATGGGGATGGAATATGGCTTACGAGCCTACATTGAAGTGTTTTAGACAAACCAGTCGTCAAAGCAGACTTAAAGGATGCATTGGGTTTGATATTTCTTATTTGAATACTGTCATATTGGAAGGAAAAGAAGTTGCAAAATTAGTCAATGAACTGACTCAACAACAAGCATCGGGGAGAAAATACCGGGAATGTGGACGTCTATGGGAAGGCTTCTTTAGTTTACAGGATGAATATCTTTGTTTTGGGTCGATTTGGTGGATTAACTCTCAAAAATGTGTTTTGAGAATACATCCTGCTGTTTATCAGCAAGTGATGGATTATTTGTTGGCAAATCGCGACGAAACCCAAATACAAGACTGCAGATATTCCATAGGGTCTATAATGGTGACCGGACCAAAATCACTGTACTCGTTGGCGTCTGTTTTGAGACCTGTTGGAACTACAATGGCTGCTAAATATTTTCAGGAACTGGCTTCTTTGAATGACGTTTCAACCTTACCAATTGGTTCGAGATTTAGCTTGTTCGTGTCCGATCCTCGGTTATGGCCCTGTCCTTCCAAGCCCAAACCTTTCAAAGATGATAATTCGGTGATGATGATGGTGAAAGGACTGCAAGACGGAGTCGCAGTAGATGAGTCTGCAATTGAAGCGTTATTCTCGAAATCTGGTCGTGTTGCTTCATACAACAAACAACCATCATTAAAGCAGCTTGGAAAGCGCAGAACTCCCGAGTTTGTTGGAAAACCAATACCAAAATTGGATTCTGATCCAGTAATTCCCATTCTAATTACAAAAACTGTTCACGGATTGGAATTACAGGCTCCTTGGCATTGGATTCTACCAATATGGCATCAATTGGTCCATGTTTCTCATGTGACCATTGGTGGACTCAAACAGCTTGGACAACTTTCATTTGAAAAAGGAGATCTAGGGTTTAATGATTATATTTTCACCAGAGCAGGATTTGTGGAGGGTCAAGTGAAGATGCAAGAGCTTGCTACCAAATGGAGCAAACGACCTAAGAGTAAACGGGTCAATTTTCACAAACTTGACGAACCAGGCTCGCCTTTTGGTTGTGATTGGAGATACTTGCAGTTATTGAAGAGCAAAATGAAAGAGCTGCCTGATGTTGAAGAATTTACCGGAACAGAGTTTACAGATCTTCAAGAACGGGTGATAAAGAATAAAAAAGACGTTTTTGAGGCAATCGAAGATGTTAAACAGAAGGATGAACTATTAATGGCAATGGGAAGACCTGTGTTTTTCAAACTTCCCATAAAACTCACAACAATTGATTCTGATATAGAAATCTCACCAGATCAATTACCTTTGGTGGCTATTAAATTTTCCATGGTCAATCGTGGCCATCCTAAAGACAATGCCCGAATCTATCAAATCCCTGACTCAGAATATTCAAAATGGCAACGAGCAGCCGAACAGCAGTCTATTCAGGGCAAAACCATGGCTTTGGAATTGCCTTGTCCAGATAAAGAATACTTGATTGGTTATGTAACCAGTGCTACATTCAACTTGCAAGTCGGAAAAGGAACCGGATTAGGATTCATAGATCTTCACAGTGCACAAATCATGCATCAGACTCACAAATCAAACTTCATAATTCGAAACGTTGCCAGCACTGGATGCTATCTTGCGGAATGGACACCAGTGGCTGTGCAATGATACCTAGCCACAAATAATAATTTCAACCCGATTGGGAATGTTTTTGTTTACAAAACTTAGATCTAAAACTTTACCATGTCTTTTCGCCCACCGAGAATGGCAAACACCCCGACTCGGGCTCAAACTCCGACCCGAAGCAGATCATCGCTAAGTTCAATAGGATCTGCTACTCCTGTTCCTTCTTCGATGTCGAGGGCTCGGCCAGGAACTTCTTCTTCTACCTTGAGACGTCCCACAACAAGACAATCTATGGCCAGTCCAGCACCAGGATTGCGCACGCGATCATCAATGTCTAATTTGAACACTCCCGTGAGATCCTCGAGCTCTTTAGGATGGGTATCACCTCAAACCTATCAAGGAACTATCAAAGTTTCTGTCAGACCTCGTCCTTTGCAAACTTCAACTGGTAATACCAACGGAAATTGGAATATTGACAAGTTGGGAAATACAATTTCGAATGTTGAAGCCGGAGAATATGAATACGATAATGTTTTTGAAACGACAGCAGATAATGATGAAGTTTATCAAGGAGTGGTCCAACCGGTGGTGTCCAAATGTCTGGAGGGATACAATGGAACTGTTTTTGCGTATGGAATGACAGGGTCCGGAAAAACACACTCGATGCAAGGAACGGACATGGAACATGGACTGATTCATTTATGTGCGCGTGAATTGTTCCATAAGCTAAAGACAGAATTTAAGGCCTTCAAAGTTGGATGCTCTTACTTAGAGATATACAACGAGAAATTGATTGATCTTTTGAATTTTGATGATAAAGTCTCGGATGATCTAAGGATCAGAGACGATCCAACTTTTGGAGTCCGTGTGGTTGGTCTCAGCGAACATTGGGTTGCCAGTGAGGAAGAGTTGGTAGAAGTGTTTCAACGAGGCGATGCAATGAGGAAGACTGGATGCACAGATTTCAATGAAAGGTCATCTCGTTCGCATGCGGTCCTGCTTATGAAAGTTGAGATGAAACAAGAGAACAATATAAGATATTCCACGTTATGTCTTTGTGACCTTGCAGGATCAGAAAAGGCCTCAGCACAAAGCGAAAGACGAAAAGAAGGGGCTTTCATCAATAAGTCGCTTTTAGCGTTAAGCACGGTGATTCAAAAGTTGTCACAAGGATCTTTTAATCACATTCCATACAGAGACTCAAAGTTGACGCGTCTATTACAGCCCTCCTTGAGCGGAGAATCGATTGTTTCCATCTTATGCACCATTCATGTTTCCAGTACAGCGATGACAGAGACTATCAACACCTTACGGTTTGCGGCACGTGCCAAGAATATTTTGATGAATGTGCGGAAGAATGAGCCGCAAGACACGGGAGCCGATAGGTATGAGCAATTAGTGTTGGAAAATCAACGTCAACGTCAGGAAATTGAGGAGTTGAAACGGGAGCAATTGGGAAAAAGATTGTGGAGCAGTCCAGATGACGATGTTGCTCAATTGACTGCAGAAAACCGCATTTTGAACGAGAGATTGGAACATTTGAAACGACTTAATGATGGCAAAACCGTTCAATCTGCCATGGAGGCGCAAGAAAACATTCAACAACTGATCCAATTTGATGTGGCAGATCCTCGATTCCATGAAGTGGTTGCTAGTTTGGAACGTCATTATAAATTACAGATCAGCCAAATTGAGGAGATGAATTCGTACATATTACATCTGGAGAGTCAACTTAAACTTCAGATTGGCAAAAATCAATCTGGATCCAAAACTATTGTTGCGGATACAAGTGCAAAAGATGACGAGATCTTGGATTTAAAGAGACAATTAAAGAGCAAAGATTCTATTATCAGCGCGTTGCGGCAATCTGCCAAGGTTCGAGAAACCATCAACGGCAGCGGTATAGATAACGAGAAACGCGGTAAACTGTTTCTACGTTCCATTGAGAATACCATTAGCCACAAAGATACCGTCAAGCGCGATATATAGCAGCATCTCAAAAATAAGTAGAGTTTGTATTTTTAGGCACGAGCATTTATTTTCCAACTAAAATCGGCACGAAAAAAAACTAAATCTGTTTACGTTAATCAATGGCCTCGGACAATCCTTACGCTAGTAAATTGACCGATAACGGCATAGGAATTGAGCTTTCTGAGAGTGGACAGATGGAAGACGGTATGTCGAGCAAATATTGCGCCAAAAGTGTGGAAGAAACGGTGCAAGATTTCGACACAGACGTTGTGAAGGGGCTGTGTAATCAAAATGATATAGTTTACCGTCGATCGGTCCACGGGGTGAACGAGCTTGAAAATGATGAAGAGGAATCGTTATTTATCAAGTTTGTTTCGACTTTCTACGGCGATCCGATGATTATGTTGTTGATTGGATCTGCTGGAGTGAGTTTCTATATGGGCAATTTGGATGATGCTGTTAGTATTACTGCAGCAGTTTTGATTGTGGTGACAGTTGGGTTTGTTCAAGAATACCGTTCCGAAAAGAGTTTAGAGGCGCTCAACAAATTGGTGCCCGAGCAAGCACATTTGACCAGAAACGGTACCACTGAAACTGTGATGGCTTCAACTCTTGTTCCTGGAGATATTGTTCATTTCCAAGTTGGCGATCGTATTCCTGCAGATGTGAGACTTTCTGAATGTGTTCATTTGACCATCGATGAGAGTAATCTGACCGGAGAGACCAAACCCGTTTCCAAGAGTCTTGAAACGGTTACCAAGTTAATGCCCGGAATTGGCGAGAAGACCAACATTGCATTCATGGGAACCTTAGTTAGAGACGGACATGGAACAGGTATCGTGATTGGAACAGGTCATAAGACCGCATTGGGCAGCGTTTTCTCCATGTTGTCTTCTATTGAAAAACCGAAGACTCCATTACAAAATGCCATGGGGAAATTGGGACAACAATTGTCCTTTTTCAGTTTTGCTGTCATTGGTGTTATTGGACTTATTGGAGTCATTCAAGGTCGTTCTTGGCTTGATATGTTCCAGATTAGTGTTTGTTTGGCCGTGGCTGCTATTCCTGAAGGATTACCAATTATTGTTGCCGTTACATTAGCTTTGGGAGTTTTAAGAATGGCAAAACAGAAAGCTATTGTGAAAAAGCTTCCAAGTGTGGAGACCTTGGGGTCTGTTAACGTTATTTGTTCCGACAAGACTGGAACTCTTACTCAAAACCATATGACAGTCAACAAAATTTGGACAGTTGATATGAAGACAACTCATATGGATGTTGACAAATCTAAAGATTTGTCTTCAACATTAACAAAAGACGTCAAAGCAACACTTGAAACCGGAAATCTGTGCAACAACGCCAAATTTTCAGTTGAAAAAGAGAAGTTCTTAGGAAATCCTACTGATATTGCAATCATTGAATCGATGTCCTGTTTTGGAATGGATGATCTAAGAAACACAAGAGTCAGATCGAATGAATTGCCGTTCAATTCCAACAGGAAATACATGGCTATCTCTTCCCATTTTGGAGACAAATCCAAGTCCGAAACTTTGGTGAAAGGAGCTGTGGAGAAGATTGTTGCCATGTCAAAAATGTACTACTCTAAGGACGGTGAACTCAAACCACTTAATGACGAGATTTCCAAACTAATTTTCAGAATGGCAGACGACCTTGCCAGTGACGGCTTGCGCGTGCTTGCTTTTGCCAGAAACTCCAAGTCATTCGATAAAGAACCTTCCGATCTCGTGTTTTGTGGTCTGATGGGAATGAACGATCCACCAAGATCCCAAGTTGGTCAATCCATTGCATCTTTGATTCGTGGTGGAGTTCATGTGATCATGATCACCGGAGACAGCGAGGTGACTGCAGTCAACATTGCCCGCAAAATTGGCATGCCATTGTCTGATCCACAACGTTGTGTCTTGACAGGAGAAAAGATTGATTCCATGTCTGAGGAAGCTTTAGCAGAGGCCATTCAGTACGTGTCTGTGTTCGCTAGAACTACTCCTGAACACAAAGTCTCGATTGTTCGTGCCTTGCAATTACGTGGTGACATTGTTGCCATGACAGGAGATGGAGTCAACGATGCTCCGGCCCTAAAATTAGCAGATATCGGAATTGCAATGGGTAAGAACGGAACAGACGTGGCTAAAGAGGCCGCAGACATGGTTCTCACAGATGATGACTTTAGCACAATTCTACACGCTATAAGAGAAGGTAAAGGTATCTTCAACAACATTCAAAATTTCCTCACATTCCAATTGTCGACTTCGGTTGCTGCTCTTTCTCTGATTGCTCTCTCAACATTGTTCAACCTCCCTAATCCTCTGAATGCCATGCAAATTCTATGGATCAACATCTTGATGGATGGTCCACCAGCACAATCTTTGGGAGTGGAGCCTGTTGATCAGGAAGTGATGAACAAACCTCCAAGATCGCGTTCGGAACGCATTTTGACCATGGCTGTGATCAAGAGAGTCTTAACTGGAGCATGTTGCATTATCATCGGTACCATGTATGTTTACATGAGAGAAATGAAAGATAGCGTGACTCGGAGAGACACTACTATGACATTCACCTGTTTTGTGCTTTTCGACATGTTCAATGCTCTTTCTTGCCGGTCATATTCCAAGTCGGTGTTTGAACTGGGTCTTAAAAACAGCATGTTCAATTATGCTGTTGGCGGCTCGTTGATAGGTCAATTATGTGCCATCTATGTGCCGTTCTTCCAATCCATCTTCCAAACTGAAGCTTTAAGCTTAGGTGATTTGTTCTATCTGCTCACAATTACAAGTTCTGTTTGGATCATCGATGAAGGTCGCAAATATCTAAGACGCAGGAATGCGAGTTATACCTACGGGTATTCGTCGTCTGTTTAGGGGATATGTTATAAAGAAGTTCACTATTTAATCTCCACGAATCAGTTTCTCTGTCAACGCCTCCAAATCATCTAGAGTCTCTGGTTGTTCGTATTCTATCACAGTATTTTGAACAGTTTCTTCTTTCTCAAACCATCTTGGTTTCTTAGCTGGTCTTTCATCCTCACTTTCTGATTCCAAGTCTCTATCCAGATCAGCATCATCTTCACTATCGTAGATCTCACTCTTTTCAGCCTCCTTTCTTCTAATCTTCTTCTCCTGTTTCTTTCTCTTGACCACATCTTTATCTTCTATATCGGCAACTTCCATGCTCTTTCTCTCAGCAGTGACAAACTCTTCCTTTAACTTTTCCGCTGGTCCTTCTTTATGGAAATCTTCCTCGTCTTCAAGTTCGTAAATCGGATGAGCAACTCCTTCGTCATCAAACTTCAACTTGGTTCCTGATCCACGATCTTTGGCTGCCAATTTTTTGGATAAAGCCTTCTTCATAGCTCGTTTGGAAGTGTTGATATCTAATTTTGGCTCATCTTGAAGATCGTGATCTTGACGTTTGAGACTTATAAAGTCGTCATCATCATCATCAGCTTCTAAATTGGTGTTCAATTGTAAATAATGTTCCGACAAAACGTTCTGATTTGTGCGCTCAAACATCTTGTCATATTTGGTTCTCACCTTTTTGGACTCCAACTCTCCATTTTCGTCGGCCTTGGCCAAAAGCTGCAATTGTCGCGATGCATTCTTCTTCAATTTCTGTTTCAATAGTTCTGCTTCTCCCGTCTCATCTCTGGTTTGGAGTTTGATTTTAGGGGTTCCTGGAAGTCCCAACGACCGTGCAAACTCATCCAAAGGAAGTTCTTTCACATTAAACACTTCTTTATCCTTTTGAACGAAAATAGATTTGAAGTATGAAATGAATGCTTTCTGTCCCAAATATTTGAGATCTGGACTCTTAAAACACAAAGATTGGATCTGATCACGTATACTCTTCTTCTTAGAGTTGCGAATGTTCAACTTCTTGGCTTGAATCTTCTTAGATTCCAATCTTTGGATGAATGGCTCCTCTTCACTAGGAGTTAACATCAACATACTTTTTCCTGCACGTCCTGCTCTAGCACACCGTCCAACACGATGAATATAAGTAGCAACATCCTCGGGACAATCCAGTTGTACAACCCAATCGATAGCAGGGAAATCCAATCCACGTGCAACAATATCGGTTGCAAAAAGACAACAGTTCTTGGACTCTGTGAATTTATATGTGGTTTCCAATCTGGCTTTCTGTTTCTGACGACCATGCAATTTCATCAACGAAATTCCAGGTTGCAACTTTCTAAATGCTTCATAAATGAAATGAACTTGTTTGGAAGATGAGACAAAGACCAAAATCTTGGAATCCAAATGAGTTTTGATAAAACTCCATAGTATATCCAATTTATCTTGGAGTCTGATCACCACATATGATTGTTCCAAAGATTCGGGAGTTGAGGTGGAATCAGAACTGGAATTCACGTATTTTGGATTCAAAAGTGATAGACGAGCAAGATCCTGGACCGATTTGGTTTGAGTAGCAGAAAATAAAAGTGTCTGACGATCTGGTGGCAGATTCACAATGATATCATCCAGAGTCTTCTTGAAACCTAAATCGAGGATTCTATCGGCCTCATCCAACACCAACATTTGTAAATTTGTCAAATTCAAAGTTGCTGATTGGTCCATATGCTGTAAAAGACGTCCAGGAGTTCCTATTAAAATGTTCATCTTACCGATTCTTTCTTTCTCAAATGAATAATCTTTTCCTCCAATGACCAATCCTGCTGAGAAAGAATTGTATTTTCCAATCTTTAACAACACTTCGTAGATTTGCATAGCCAGTTCTCTAGTTGGAGAAATAATCAATGCACCAACTCCGTCGAATTCGTTCCAATTCTCATGAACTAATTTTTCAATCACTGGAATTAAAAAAGCAAGGGTCTTACCAGATCCTGTTTTTGCAGCTCCAAGCAAATCATTTCCTTGTAACGCCAAAGGAATGCAATCCCGTTGAATTTCAGTCATGGTCACAAAACTGCTCTCCTTGATTCCCCTTAATGTACCAGGACTTAATGGAAGCTCATCAAATTTTGTGTATTGTTTGGTCTGATCCGGATTGATTTCCTGAATTCGTTGCTTCAGAGTATCCAGCTGTTCAGCAGCCAGCATGGCTTGCTTCTTCTGCTCCTCTCTTGTATGCTTCTTCTTCACTTTAGCCATCTATTTAGTATGGATATTTTTTTCTAATTTTTTTTGTAAAATTTCTAGATATTTTTCACTAGGGAATTACACAGCCTTGCTTTGCTTCATCATATCAGCTTTCTTCTCTTCCTGGGTATCTTCAAACTTCATCTTACGGGCAAGCTCTGTTTCGGAGAAATCGAAGTTCGGATCCTTATTACAGAACGGATCAGTCAGTAACTCAGCGGCAGTGGGCCGTTGATCGGGATCTGATTGGAAACATTTATCCAAGAAAATAGAGCCATTCTGACCCATCAATTGACGAGTTTCCTCCGGAATTGGGGGGGCAGATTTGGTTCCGAGCTTGAAAATGGCACCTGCTATTGCAAAATCAGACCATGGTCGTTTTCCTCCGTACATTTCCAAAACCACACATCCCAAAGACCAGATATCCACCTTAGCATTGTACCCTTTATGATTGGTATTATCGATGATTTCTGGAGCCATCCAAAAAATGGTACCTTGGAATGACATCGCAGATTCATTGGAATATATGTCTTTTGCGCGTTTACTAATTCCAAAATCGCTGATCTTGCAGACTCCATCCATTTCCAATAACAAATTATCTGCCTTAAGATCACGATGGAGAATTCCCTTGGAATGAATATAACTCAGTCCTTGTAGAACTTGTTCTGTCAAAAATGCAATTAAATCCTCTGAAAACTTTCCGTATCGACGAATCAAGTGTCCAACAGATCCTCCAGAAACATATTCGAGGAAAACACTGTAGAGATTGTCCTTCTTCTCAAAACCCAAATACTGAACAATATTGACATGATCTAGATCTTTCAAAGAATCCACCTCAGCACGGAAAGTATCCATGATCTCCTTGGTTTCTCTTTGGGAACTGAACTTACTGGAAATCACAGTCTGTTTCACAGCAATCATTTCTCCAGTGGTAACGTTCAACGCTAGATATACTTTTCCAAAGGTTCCAATACCAATCAGTTCTCCCTTCACCCAAGCGAACTCTTTATATTGACCCTTGTGATTCTTCAATTTGTTCACATAGCTAGCCCGATTTCCAGGAGTCACCTCTATCACCTTTTGACCCCACATCTTGGTGCTTGTGCGACGTAACAAACTACCACTGGACCGGGAGCCACCCAACTTTAGTTGAGCTTCTTTTTTGGCTTCCTGCGCAACTATACGAATACTTTTCATGCGATGGACCTTACCTGACGGTTCAGGAGGTTTCAGATTCTTTGAATAATCTGGCTTGGCCGGTTGTTGTTTTTCATCTCCAATA
This sequence comes from Ogataea allantospora, assembly GCA_030572655.1. Taxonomy (NCBI): domain Eukaryota; kingdom Fungi; phylum Ascomycota; class Pichiomycetes; order Pichiales; family Pichiaceae; genus Ogataea; species Ogataea allantospora. The sequence continues at coordinate 244,084 of JAJMAM010000007.1, forward strand.
GGAGAAACTGGTGGGGAAATAACTTCATCGATAATCAACTTATCAAGATCTGCGTTGGGGAAATAAACCTCCAAATTATCATACAGGGTTTCTGCAGGAGGACGAATTTCAAGAAGAGAGTCACTGGATTCAGTGCTAAGGAATGTTGGAACTTTGGAGCTTTTCTCAGAGTTGGTGTTCTTGGAAGGGGCCTTGGCAAACAATCCATCGTCGGAATCCATGGAGTCTTCACTTTGTTCTAGTTCTGGGGCATCTTCGAAAGTGATATCGTTTTCTTTGAAAGGATCAAATAGACTCTTTGCGGTTTTGGACCTACGTAAGGTCATTCTTCTGGAACCCCCCAGTTCACTATCGGCTGGACTTTCTGGGAATGGAGGAGGGGGCTTTCTAAGACCCTTACCACTTCCTATAGAGGTGATGGAAATAGGCGAACTGTCAGGAATAGGCGGAGCAGGAGCAGTTCGATAGGCCACCAAACTGTCTTTCCGTGCGAATGGCGATTCTCTGCGGGAATCAAAGTCAATCTCGCGTTTTTCTGGGCGAATCACACGGAATGACGATTGATCTGGATTAGATGTGGTGGTGATAGATCTGGCACGAGTCAACGAGGAGCTTATCGATCGTTTTGGCTCCAACATTCCAGGGCGCACTTCAGATTGAAGGTAATCTTTGAAGTTAATATAGTCCATTGCTCCTGATTTGCTCGACTCAAGCAAATATTTCGGAGTCTCATTAATTTTCTCCAAAGATGTGTCACTGGTCAAAGAATGCGATGAATGTGTGGAAAGAGCAGTGTTGAATCTTTCTATCGCCTTTTGAGTAACCAATATCTTCATTGTTTCACCAAAAAACTTATTTTTTAATAGCTCGCCAATGGTTAGGTCGTCCAGAGCACTTCCTGGATCACTATTAAAGCCGGTTAGGGAAAACTCTGTTTTGAAGAATGCTCTCAAATTGAGTGCATCCAGTAACTTCTTCTTCAGACCATCCACATCATCAAAACGATCAACATTCACCCTCGAGAATGTGATGTTGTCTTTGGAAGCCAGAACAAAAACATCCCTGTTGTTTCGGGGAACAGGTTTGAATTTAGAATCCAGGTTGAATTTTTCGGGAGCAACCAACGTGGTTGTGGAAGCGAGAGTACCTTTGGAGTGAAGAGTGGATCGAGTAACCACTGGAATTGTAACACCAATTGGCGATGGTTTCTTACCAACCGGACCCAATTTTTCAAACTTGGAGTCTGCTTTAGATTTTGCAACCGAGAAAGATTTATCGGAGGAACTTTTCCGATCATGAGGTTTCTTGAGTGGTCCTCCAGCCGAAGAAGGACTCACTGGAGAATCAGAACCTTTCACCGATTTGGGAAACGTATAATCAGAACGTGCTTTCCCGAAAAACTTATTGAAAATACCTTTTGGAGTTGCTGAATCAGATATAGAGCCCTTGGAGCTACTTCTTTCATGTCTTTTAAAAGAAGATTCCACGGCTGGAGTATTAGAAGGTTGTATGGAGGTCACACTTGACACATTAGTAGGATTTCCTCCAAAAACGGTTGAGAAAAATGACGATTCGGACGAGCTGCTTTTTTGATGTCTTTTGAAAAATGCCTTGGAATGAAAAGACGGCGATGCTGGCGTGTATAATTGTGTAGAAGAATGTTCGATTGTTGAAAATGGTCGTTGTTTATGCCATCCATCATATTCGACAACCTCTTCGGTCGCTGTTTTAGGTTCTTCAGCTGCTAGCAACGGAGCAGATACAACAGGTTGCAACTTTTCTCCGAGATTTGTATGGTGATCAGAAACGCTTTTCTCAATGGAGTTAGTGTTCTCGATAGACGAATCAAACGAGGTCCCTGAAACCAATGAGATTGAAGGACTTGGTATTTCAAGTTTCGGATAGGAGGTCTTACCCAAGGTCTTGCGCAAGAGCTGGATAAACCTCGTAGGGGTAGAGTTTTCATCTGCCACCAAAAATGGAACAAACTTCTTCAGTTCGTTATAGGACTGAAGTTTCAAAAAATTGCTCTGGACCAGATTCTCTGATTCAAACAACATGATCCAACTCTCGTTGAAATCATTACTCGTTAGCCAAGTCTTGACATTTTCCAAAGTCCATTCCTCCGGATTGTTGACGGCCCATGAGACAGAAGAACTGTTGGAATGGAACCCACGAGAAATTCGACGCTTGATTCGTATTGGTGTATGATCTGTCCGCGTGTTCTCGAATGAGAACTCTTTATCTTCGGAATCTTCAGGACCACTCATGATTGCCGACAATTTCTCATTCACATGTCCATAGAGAGGTGTATTGTCCATTTTATAATCATCTTTAGGTATCTCGAGCAACTTTCCATCCGCATAAACCTTGACTGGAATGTTTGCAGGAACCAAATTGTTAACAGAGGTGTCTAAAGTCAAAGAAGATTGTACTTTTTGGTTTGACTTTGGAGGCTTGAGAGGAATGGCTTTAGAATATGGAGAATCGGAGGCTGAACTGATCTTGGTGTTCAAAGCCCCTCTATCGGTGATCTCACCAGGAATCTGATCGTACAGAAACTTGGGTAACCGATCTGGATCCTTAGACATTAGTTATTATTCCTTCTATATTTACCTGAGAAAAACCCACCCGGTGCACGGATGTACTTATAGGTCTCGACGACGTCCTTTAATTATATACACGGTTATAGATTTAGTTTGAGTTCCGATACCCGCAGAACGGTGTAATCGTGTTTCACTTGGACATGTCTCACACGTCTGTTTCTTTGTTTGGTGATTTCCTTGACGTACATTGGTTTTTTTGTCTTTTCCACCACCACGGCCTTGATGGTGAAAACGCTCGGATCGATGGAGTCTGTGATATTAAAGGTATAATTGCGCGAACCTATAGTGGTGACATCGTGGAAGTTAAGAACATCACCGACCTGGGCATTTTTCAAACGGAATGGAAGTATCATTTCGTCTCCTTTAGTGACCAAATAAGGTCTGTTGTGGACCCTCAACGAGGCATACAACTTCTGTTCATATTTCAACGGAGTCAAATCAGGAATGGTACTTTGGAACCGGCGAATAGTTCCTGTTTTCAAGCCTGGTCCAGCCAAAATGTTGACCAATCTATTTAACATGGTAAAATTTTTTAGTGGAAATTTGTTCCAGACTTATATAATTTATACTAGTTCTCCTTCTTTTCCGACTTGGCCTTTTTATTCTCCTTTCTTCTTTGTTTCAACATGTGTGAATACATCACGTAGGATCCAGGAACATAAACTAATAGACAACCAATCAGAAACAGTCTGTACCATAAACCAACAGCAAAAACAGCTTCGTCCAGCGATTTGTAGATCATGACACATTCACTTGTGATTCCAACCGGATACAAAATCAAGAAAGCATTGTAACGTAGGAATTTCAGCATTGGGGGAGGATTTCCTTCACTTAGAATGTTGGCTGCGTAATAATAATAGCGGATGATCTCACTGATTGCCCAAGCTGTGATCATAGTAATGTAGGAGAAGTGGGCGTTTGCTGGGGAATCTGGCAACACTGTGAAAATTCCGATCACAAGCAGCAATCTAGATGCCACTTGAATCACAGTAGTGATCAATGGTGATCTCACATTACCCACAGCCGAGTTGTAGATTTCAATCACTGCACAACATTGGATCAACGTGTTCCAAGTGGCAGTCATATCGAAAACCTCATATCCAGAATACAAACACGCCACCAACAAAGTGTTTACCAACACAAAGGACCACAATGCTCCGGATAAAATGTTGTAATTGACAATCCAAGACGGAGAAGAAGACATGGTTGGAAAATAATACTTTTTTTAAGGTAGAAATTATATTTCTGCTTTCTATTCAAACCTACTGGAAGAACGCCCTAATTGGTGCGTCTCCGTATATTCAGAGTCATCAAGTTCGTTATTATGGCCCTCACCAATCAAATCCTCGCTGTCAGAGTCGGAATCAGACATAGAAAGCTCGCTAACTCGATGAGCTCCAATTTGGTAATTCAACGACCCGTCTGCTTGATATAACGGATGATTGGCCTTCACATACGATTGACCGTCATCATTGGGATCCTCGTAATCATCCTCTCCATATCCTTCGTCATCGCGATTGGCTTCTTCTTCCGTGGTCATTTCATGGTACGGATGTCCTCCGATCGACGAAGTGACTAGGTTTTTATCATAATAGGAGTCGGAACCACCAGATTGGCCATCTTCATCCTCAGAGTCCTCGTCAGATGACCCAAACTTGTCCTGCACGTTGCTAGTCATCTGTTGAGTGATGTATCTGGAAAATTGGTCTGAATCCATTTCCTCATCCTCTTCATTTTTTACTCCCAATTCTTCCGTCTCAATGTCGTAATCTCTTTGGTATAAGGACAAATCATGGTCTTGATCGGGATCCAATTGTAATTGATTATTCCGTGAGTATTCTTCGTCATCAAGTTCTTCATCGTTACCTAAGACAGCATTATACTTGTTTCGCGTCTCAACAAGTGTTTCGTTGACATATTGTGTCCATTTAGGGTTCATAATACTTTCCTCAATAACAGAAGTTTTGCTGTTTGGTAATTGCAACGACGTGAACTTGACAACTTCCTCTGCAACTAAAGTCAAATGTCCCATGTACCCAAGACGTAATTCAGTTTGCTCTTCATAGTCCAGACATTTGTTATGTCCATCAATGATTAACTTGGTTATATCTCCCCGTTCAAACAAATCCATCACAAGATACTTGTTGTAGCCAATATCCATCGAAGCGTTCAAAATCTGTTGCACAATGTCAAAAACAACGTTATGCAAGAAATTATTCCATGGGAACTTGAAGAACATATGCAATATCGTCACAATGACATTATTGTCGTAAAGAGAAATCTTGAGTTGATCACCAACAACAGAATTCTCCCGAAGCAATTGCTCATATTCATCATGCTCGTCCACATTCAAAGTCTCATCGTTTTCATCAAATCGACTAGGCTCAGTTGCCTCTTCGTAATTGGTGTCGTTCACATCGTCAGAACTCTCATCGTGCTTCTCATTAAGTTCTTCATCTCTAAGATTAAGATTTTCCACGTCCTTCGAAATATCAACCTCGTCATCCGAGAGTTGACCTCCACTTTCCCTCAATTCTCTTTGCTGTTGGATGAATATCTCTCTAGCAAGGTCTCGTTCGCGCACAATTTCTTCACCTTTTTCGTGGTTTAACAGTGCCATATTTGAGCAATGAATCAATTCCGCAACAAGTTCGCAAATTTTGAAACGTTCGAACCCAAGAGGCTCGATTTGACCGAATGGAGTCTCTAAAACCTTGTCAACCTTTCGTTCTAGTATTTTAGTGAACTCAGGCATATTTTCGGCAAATACTTTGACCAAAGTGCCCAAATATATTGGGTCTCTAGGAGTTGGAGGATGAGATTCGACGGTGATATACACCACAGGAATCGCATCGTAATCAGAATTATTTTTGCGGATGATTTCAATCACAATACCAACTCCATTGGACAAACCAGTACCTCCATGTAACATCATATTGACTAACTCTCTCACCATTGGTTCACTGACAAGTTGTCTACTTAATTCATTAGGACCAATAGTCGTATTTTCTGCATTGTTGGCAGAGATGGTAATAAATGCCTTGAGGAAGTCACCTGTGGCACTCTGAATCGATGAAGGAACGTCTGGTCCCAAAAACGAAATTAAAGAAGGAATCAGATTTTGCTCTTTCATAACCTCAATCACTCCCGTGGAAGCATCAGGCTTGTCTGTGGAAATCACCTTGAGTAAGAAATCCATCAATGGTGGAGTGTCTATATGTCTCATGAACCTCTGTATCAAGTTCGAATCCTGTAATATAAACTGTATCATTTCATCCATTTTCATGTCCAACAAATGCTCATTAATTTTCATAAAATACGTTGCCAAAAAGATAGGCAACGGTGCAGGCTTGTCCAGTATGCCCCACAATTTTTCTATCAAATGAGGACTTTCCATGAACGCGTCAGTTAATGACCAGACGTCCACAGATAAAATTTCTGCGGCAACTTGTGCTCTTCTGGAATGTCTTTCTGCTGGGGTTTCTTCTTCCTCTTCATCATCGTTCATATCGTCGTCATCCATATTAACTTCTCCAAAAGACTCTGTATCACCCGATTCTAATTGGTCATCATCTCTACTATCTTCCCTATCGTCAGAATCCGAATCCGAATCCGAATCGGATTCTTGCACTAATGGGGACTCTTCTGGGGGGTTCTGTTCCGGTTCTTCTAATTCAGGCTCTTGGATTTCGGTTGATTGGTCCGTCTCCTCTTGCTTGCATTCGAGTCCGAGCTCTCGCTGATATTCGTCATCTTCGACAATATAGTTCACCAATAACTCTAGAACCTCAGGCTCACGTAGATATTCAACTAACTTGGCATTTGAGGCCAGAAGCTCTGGAATCGTCTCCTGTTCATCCAACAAATCCTCAAGTGTGAAATCCGGTTGATCCAATATCTTTGTCACGCGAGACGCGTAATTACTGGTAAACTTCCAGAAGCCAGACATGCTCAATGCTCAAGGTTAACTGATGTATATACAAATCCAAAGCTGAAAACAAATGATGCAAATTGATATAGCAACCCCAATACTCCCGGATCCTATTTTGATGCTGTGGCAAAGTGCTTGGTTTAAGTCACTTCTAATGAACAATTCTGATGCTAATTTACTGCGTTCTAAAGGACCGGCCCGCCTTGAATGCTATCCAGGCTGTTCGTGGTACCTCCTTTTTAATCGCAAGACAAATCTCCTCTTGTCTTTTCGACAGACAACCTTTTTACTCTCGTCGACAGCAGTAATTCCGGGTAAGCCTATAAAATTTTTTTTTTGCCGGGCAGTGCCCTTAGGATCTATACGCTTTCGAATTGGTCCAGCCATCTGAGGTATCTATCTACCAGATTGACCAATCCGTGGACCTCGGACTCATCTACAAACAGTGTTTTTATCTGGTCTTTGATCATCATTGGATCTTGTGTTTCCATCATGATTTTTAGTACGTTGAGACACACCGGAGAGAATTCTCCATAGAATCTATAGGTCCAGCTTATGAGTTTGCAACACAACTTCAAAACGTATTCATCCGACAGGCGATAATTCTCGTTCTTGGTTCCATTCAATTTCTTGAACTCTGTTGGATTTTTTGTGTAATATAAGAAATAACGTAGTAACAGGTAGCAAGCGAAAACACTGAATCGGTTATCCAAACAGGTTTTGAATGGGACCACTCCGGTTTCGAATCGATGAATATCGAAACATTCCATTGCAATCAATTCCCATTCAAGAGCAATGTGTTGTACAGGAGTCTCGTCGTTGTTCAATTTTTCATTCTCCCAAACCAAAACCGATTTCAAATTGTCATAGAGAATCAAGAACAACGAGTCCAACCACCGTTCACTGAGACGTTTACCACGGAATTTAGAGAAATGAGAAACTGATGAAAGTGATCCGTTACGTGATCTGCCCGACCGGATCGATCGAGACCGTCCTCTCTCCGTTGGAAGCTGCAATGTGTTTTCATCCGATTCACATTGTTGTTGCTGCTCTTCAAGCAACAACGAGTCGTTATATTCTGTTTCCATCACAAATATTTGCGAACGGAGTTTCAATAGTTCGGCCCATCCCAAACTGCGTTCCATAATGGCCAATAGATCGTATGCTTGCTTGAATGTACTGTGCAATTTAGTCACTTGATCATATACGTTCAAATGTGCCGAGGAGACGTGTTCGATATGGGACACAGGGGAAAACTCCACCACTCTACCATAGCCCGAAATACATCCAAAGGTGTCTGTGTCTTGCCAAACTTTCTCCAGCTTTCCTTCTGAAGGAAAAGGAAAGTCAAACTCCTTTGGCTTTAATGCCTTGAATATATCTTTTTTCTTATCCGTGTACATTGGACACGAGTTCAATGCCAATAATGCGTTATGGAAATCCTTATTAAGAATATGCGATTGGATCAACGTTCTCCATGCTTCGAATTCAGTAGGAAGACATTCTACTGCTCTTTGGGCAGAAGTAAGGGCCAGATCAGCCCGATTTTGAGCGTTCAAGTATCGTGCTTGTTCGATCAACAATAATCCATCTCTGGAATGTTGATCAATGGAAGTATACATCAATCTCACAGCTTTGATCTGATCACCTTTTTGTAATAATATTTTGACCTTGAGAACATTGGCGTTGAGTCCTTTATGCATTTGTTCCAAAACTTGAATTTCCTCAAGAGCCAACTCGTATAATTCAGTGAGTTCCAATAAAATCATCAAGGCATCTATCAAATTGTTGTTCATGATTGTTGGCTGATTGACCAAACTAGAACAACCACATAACACTCCTTTCGGAATCATGGCCACCAGAGCAACAATTGCCTCACGGGCATCTTTTTTCGTCTCTATAGGATTAAATTTGCACATTCCCGGTAATTGACGTTCCATATCATCGCTAAAGAGCAAAGAACGGATCAGGCATGAAACATAAGTCTCTAGCCAGATATGCGAAGTTTCTTCGGTGATTTCATATTTGCGACGGGTTCCAGCAGGAACAAATTCGGCCAATGGATCATTGGTGTCAGGAAACACCCGATGGATTCGTAAATCTCCCTTGGCGAAACAATTGTAGGCGCAATATAATCCAGTGACTGGGTGCTTTTCAGAATAGGTATGAGAATGAGCCAATTGGATTGTTTGCATGTATGTATACGATTGAACCATAGAAATGGTGTTAATACCAGTGACATAATGATATTCACCGGTTTCTGAATGGATATGCTTATTATATTTGGTGAAATGGACCAGATCTGGAGGACCTAATTCTGTTGATTGATCGAGAATTGAATTACGGAAATTCAAACTTTCCATGAGTTCTATTTCGGCTATTCGAGGAACCGCAAGAACTGGGGTTTTGGCATGTTTGAACGAAGACATGGTGAAAACGTATGTATCTATCTGTTGACCAGAAATACCAAAACTTATCGACGCGACGAAATTTGCCGGGTAAGAATTTCTTGAAGATTTTTTCAACACTTCAACAACAGGACATGTTTCGGAGACTGTTTTCGACATCGAGACTGGTGTTGAACACTAAGAAGTCCGGCTTGGATGCAGACAAGCTTAAACACATGCAATATCTTCTTCAATATTATGAACCTAAAGTGGTGGAATCAATCATGCTTGCAGAGTCGTCGATTCAAAAGGAGCATTTTGACAAGCGTAAATTTGCTAAGACTCCATTTGGTCCACACTATTTGGATGATTTGATGCGCAAGGATCCATATTTTGACCATCTTCCAGAAAAATCTTTCACAGACTACATGGGAATGAGACAACTTAATAAACCAGACCCTCCTCCAGGAGATGCAGGACCAGTTGCCAAATTCATGGGAGACGAACAAGGAGATGAAGCTTCGATGATTATGCAAGAGTTGGTGATGTCTACAGGATACAGTCAAGATTATCTTTCGAGTTTGTTACAGAAGAGATTGATTCTCAAGACTGTGAGAAATCAAACTTCAAGAGGAAAGATCTCTTCGTTCTATGCTGTTGTTTGTGTTGGTGACGGAAAGGGGATGCTGGGAGTTGGAGAAGGCAAAGATAGAGACGATGCAGTGATGGCCGTTTATAAAGCTCACTGGCAAGCAGTGAAGAATATGGCCAAGGTGCCTTTATTGGAAAATAGGACCATTTATGGAAACATCGAACACAAATACGTTTCCACCAAAGTTCATCTGCGATCTGCACCTCCTGGATTTGGTTTGAAGTGCAATCCTGTAATTTTGGAGTTGGCAAGATGTGCTGGAATCAAAGATCTCAGTGCAAAGGTGTATCGGTCTAGAAACAAGATGAACGTGATCAAATGCGTTACCGAAGCATTGGTCAACCAGAAACCAATCTCAGAGATCGCTGCAGAGCGCGGAAAGAAAGTCGTCGATCTTAGAGGCATGTATTATTCGGCAGCATAAATGTATATACTGAACATAACTCAATTAGTTTTATTTAGCGCGCTTCTGGGTCGCCTCGGCCACGAGTTCCTCAAAGATCCGTGCCTCTTCGGCCTCCCATTTGGACCGCTTAGCGCTCTTGAAAATCTGTCCTATCATTATGAGAGCCTCGGCCCGCTCCACAGCTTTGGAGCTGTCGATGCTCTTGTCATAAAGAACAGAGTCCACGACGTCTCTGATAGTGGATGAGATTTCCAGATGCGACCCTTTCCATGCCGCCGCAATGATTTTTCCAATCAGAAGCTTTTCCATCTCTGCAACTGCTTCCTCCGTAGGAATTTCCTCTTCCGGCTTTGTGTCTTCTTTTGTTTCTGTTTCCTGTGTTTCTGTATCCTCTTCACCTTTCTTGTTCAATTTCTCACGTTTTTCTGTCATCTTGGTCAACTCTTGCATGGTATTTTGGGCTTCTAATGCGCTACTGATGGTTCGGAAAGTGTCCTTAATAATCCCTCCCTTCTCCTTCAACGAGCCCATCCAACCGCCTAATCCTAGGAAGGTCTTGTGAGATTTCAAGAAGATATTGGCCTTAACAACGTATATTGACCCAATTGTATGCAAAATCTCCAATCCAAAAGATTCCATCTTCAAATTCTCGGCTTCCAATTGAAACTTGCCTTTGAAAGATTCCACGATATCTGCCGACTTATCCGTTTCAGTGTACAATGAGAGCTTCGAAACAAGCTTTTTGACCAGATCCTCCTTAATCTCAGCTCTTCGTTGTCGATTCTCCTCATCCAACTTGTCTTGTTCCTCCTTCTTCACCCTATCCTGTTCCTTCTTGATCATCTTCAATTTCTCCTCCTCTGTCATATCTGCATAAACGCCATCATCAAGCTTCAATGTACCAACAGGAGCAGCTTCGGAATTTGCCTCATCTTGAGCTTCCAATTCATATTGCTTACTGAGATTCTTGAATAAAGTCAATTCGCCAATATAGTCCAGAAACGCCTCACCACCAAATATTTGGTCAAAGAATTGTTCTGGATCAGCCATCTCACTGTTCGCACTGACCTCCTTCAATCCATTCTGATCGTATTTACTCCGAAGTTGCTTATCACTCAATATTTGATACGCTTCACTCACTTTCTTAAATATTTCGGCAGCTTCCTCATTTCCCTGGTTCTTATCGGGATGATACTTTATTGCAAGCTTTCTATAACTTTTTTTGATCTCCAAGTCGGTAGCAGTAGGACTCACCAATAAAAGATCATAATAAGTAGTATCCACAACCATGGCCGTCTAAATAAATGAGAAATATTTTTTGCCTGTGGTAAATATTGAATCTACACATCCTTACACCTCTAAAGTCCAGCACGTCTATGTTTCTGGGCTTCACTGCATTTGATACCACTCTTGATGTCCTCTGCAACCAACTTGTCAGCAGCCACTCTCTTTGGAATATATTCCATACATTGGTGGGCCAAGTTTCCTGAACCGTCGATTTTTACCACGCCATTTTCGTCCCCAACAATATAATCGCCAGGGTTTACAGTTTCCAGATACGGCTCGGGATGGCCATTGATTTTAATTTGCAACGGAACATTAATTCCAGCAAGTTTAACCACCGGACCATGAGCCGCAGAACCCAATCCGTAGCTGAAGATGTTTCTTTCAAGATCACGATGTTCTTGAAGATCTCTGATTCTGCCAAAAACTACGGTCCCGGGACTCTTTTGGTAGTTGGCACGAGTAGACATCAATCCTCCGTATAGAGCATTGTTGATCTTAACATACGGAGCAGTTGGTGATTGCAAATCTGGAGTTAAAGCAATCACTACAATTGCGTCCTGAGGAAGATCATCGATATAACCTCCCTTAATTTCCGTATAGTTTGGATCATCTCTGGCAGCAAATAAAATAGTGTAGGCTTTTCCCACCATTGTGGATCCATTAGTACTAAACCTGGTGAGATTTGGCAGATAACCTCCATTGTGGATTCCAAACTTCACCAGAGCATCAGAAACGTCGCATGTGGAGTATTGAGAAAGAAACTTGAGCATGTTAAAAAGATACACCAGTTGCAAGTTCGGTAGACAGGAAATACGGGGTCGACGCGTCGGTCGACCCATTTAATTTTCACTCAAGGAATTGACTTCCAAATCAAGAAGGACAAAGCTCGCGGGCTCGATATGCGGCTATTGTGTAAAACAAATGAAAAGCGTTTAGCACCAAAAATTTTCTCTGGCTGTGTCATTTCTTAGCCCATTAGGTACCCTTACCTTGGACCGTGTGAGTTATTTAAGGAGTTGGTTTTCCCTTGTAACTGTACAATAGTTTTCAATTCAAATGTCTTCTACAGTTGCTAATGTTTTGGCCACAATAGGCACGGTTTTCTGGTGTATTCAAATGATACCCCAGATTATCCATAATTATAGAAATAAAGACACCGAAGGATTAAACCAGTGGATGGTCTTACTATGGTGTTTGTGTGCTCCATTTTTTGCAATCTATTTTGTCTCCGAAGGAAGCACGATTCCAATTCAATTACAACCCCATCTCTTTGGGTTCTTCTGTTGGATTGTCTATTTGCAAGTGTTATATTATCCTCCAGTCCAGAGATCAAAGAAGGAGATAATGGTTTATGGAGGAGCTTTCTTGGTGTTTTGGGTTGCAATGGAAGTCGCTTTCATCATTCCTTTGCGTAAGTTATACCAACAAGGTGTCACTTGGCCGTTATTGATCTTCGGCGTGATCGGCTCTGTTTTGCTTGCTCTGGGACTGATTCCTCCATATTATGAGTTGGCCAAACGTCAAGGACGAGTCATGGGAATTAATTTCATATTTCTCGCTACCGATCTGAGCGGAGCTGTGTTTTCGCTCGCCTCGCTCGCAGTTGCCGGTAAAATTGACAAGATGGGATGCATATTGTACTCGATCTGTGCAGTTTTGGAGGTGGGAATTTTCTTGAGCCATGGAATTTGGTGGCTCAGATTTGGAAGAAAACTTAACAAGAACCAGGATGGAGACCTCACACAGGTCAACACCGAAATCGAAAAGACAGACAACGAATTGGATGATTCGCTCACACGAGACACTCTGGTGTAAGGATGTACTTATAGAAAATGGCATATGTATATGGATGGTTTAATATCTAGGATAGATTCGAATAAATATCTGCGTAGCAGCAATAAATAGTGGTGATCTAGCATGCGTCGGCCTGTTTGGAGATGTAATCGACAGCCTGGCCAATTGTCTTGATGGAATTCTGATCATCGTCAGGAATGTGGATACTGAATTCGTATTCCAATTCCATCATGACTTCCACAGTGTCCAATGAATCCAATCCCAAGTCCTTGGAAAACGATGTGCTGTCCACCAGAGGAGTTCCTGGCTTAATTTTGTTGTGGCATTCTAGCATCTCTGTGATTCTCTCCATTATTATATTCTTAGTTAAAGGTGGGGCTCCACTATAAAATCTCACACCCAAACGACCACCGAAGTTTCCAGAGACAGTAGACACTCGCAAAGGATTATGCAAAGCAAATTTCAGAGATTTGCGGACTGTCAATGCTCTCAACATGATTATTTTTTGTATAAAAAGAGACTCTCCTCAACTACTCCAACTTTTTACAGATTGTTCCGGGTAAGTCGAAAAAAGTGTTCATAATAATTTTTCAATTTCGAGTCCGGAGCCATGTTCAAATCTATCGGACGATTGTTGAATCCCCGCGGGTTCAATCTAGCTAAACCGGCCAGCTTTGCTAGACCTTCGCTGATGTCGTTTATACAACCGACCGCTTTTTCCCAACAACGTTTTGTCACCATTAATCAAATCAATCGTGGACAGGAATTCATCACCAAAAAGAAAAGACCTACAAAGGCACCTCATTTACAGGGAAATCCAATCAAAAAGGGAGTCATTCTCAGAGTGATGATTTTGAAACCTAAGAAACCAAATTCGGCCCAGAGAAAGGCTGCAAGAGTCAGACTCACAAATGGTCAGGTTGTCTCAGCATACATTCCAGGTATTGGCCATAATGCCCAAGAACACTCGGTGGTGTACGTGCGAGGAGGACGTGTGCAGGATTTGCCTGGTGTGAAGTATCACATGATCCGTGGGGCTATGGATTTGTCTGGTGTGGCCAATAGAAAGACTTCGAGATCCAAGTATGGAGTCAAGAAGCCTGCTAAGAAAGAATAATGTATATAGTAAGAATCATCTATTATTGACTTCTGTGTCTAGGTTTTGCAGACATTGTTCATATACTGGTTTATCCAGCTCAAGAACAAAGTCTGATTCCGAATGCTCGTCTGTTTCTCTCACCACCTTAATCTCGTCGATTTCTTTACCATTTCTGTTGATAACACCTCCAGAATAGACCAATCTTTTGAACCATCGATATTCGCCATCCCCAAGACAGAAAGTGATTGCTGTTCCATGTCGAGTCGCACGAGCAGTTCTTCCGACTCTGTGGATATATTCTTTGGAGGAAAGAGGAAGATCATAATTGATGACGAATTTGATAGAATCGATGTTCATTCCGCGCGCAATGAGATCGGTAGCAATCAGAATTCCTCCGTTTTGATCAAATGATTTAAATATTTTGGCTCTATCTTGCGATTTGAGACTGTAATTAATACTCAAGATGTTGAGATCAAGATTAAGTTGTTCCACCAACAACGAGAGTAACCTGGCCAATTTAATTGCCGACTCGTTAGATTTGGTAAACACCAATCCATGACTGTTGTATGAGTCCTGTTGTAGAAACCTGAGAAGAACCATTGGTTTGAAGAATGCAAGTTTCTCGTTGACTCTGATATATTTCTCGTCCAACGATTCTGGAAGCTGGTACAATTCATTGACCAATTTTTCAGCATTATTGATAACCACCAACTTGGGCTTGAATAGTTTCAAATGGAACAATTTTTCGGAATCGGTAGTCAAAGTAGCACTAAAAATCAATTTGGTACATTTCACTTGGTAGCTGTTGTAAAAATTTTGACCTGGCAGACATTGTTGCTGCTGTTCAATCTTGGAGATCAAAACGTCACACCAATTTTGGAAAGACTGGTTTAACAGTCTATCAGCCTCATCAACAACTAGAAACTTTAATTGCGAGAGGTCTAATCCATTTGTGAGATGTTCAACCAATCTTCCAGGAGTGGCTATGATTATATCAGGCTTGATGGTGTTCAATTTATCTGTCTCTTCTTTAACACTAACGTCACCTCTAAGTGCAACAGAGTTGATATTCAGTCCCTTTGTAAGCTGTAAAAGTGTGGAATACACTTGGGAAATTAGAGGTTTGGTTGGAACAAGTATGATACAACGTAATCGAGGAACAACACGACCAATCAAGCTTTGAACTAAAGGAATCAAATACGCTAATGTCTTTCCCGATCCTGTAGAAGCATTCACCAAATAATCCCCAAAAGGAGTTGGATCAAGCTTTGAAGCTGAAATATCCTTCAACAACGACTCAATCACATTGATCTGGACAGAAAATGCAGAATTAATACCAAATTTAGTTGCCAGATTGGATATAATAATTGGGTCCAATGAAGGTTGGAATTCAGTAAACAACTTTGTTTGGGAAGTATCATGGTATTCTGGAGTCGAAAGCCAATTAAGATTCTTATTTTTTTGATCTTGCGAATAAAGAGACTTGTCTCTAGGTAATTTTGGTTGTGGAAGTGGTGCAACATCCATCTCTATCTCCATGGCATCAGAAGTAACTGGTTGCGAATCAGGTTCTCCCAATTGCTCCTGAAGAGTCATAGTTCTATTATACCTCTGAAATACAGAAGCATGAGCTTCATCAGCTTCATCTTCCAGTGGTCTTTTGCGACCCACTTCAGACATTTTAGTAATAATTTTCCTGAAATATTTTTCTTTTACAATAAATAAGTTACCGGGCTGTGCTCATTCATTCATTGGTTTGGAAGCATACTACTTCCATCGGACTTGTCAGTACTCTTTGCAGACAGTTCATGTTCACGAGCCTTAGTTTGTAGATCATCGATTTCTTTTTGTAATCGCTCAACATCCTTTTGGAGTTTCTTACCGTAGAAATCAACATAATAGGTAGCACCATGGTAGCTTGCCATGTAAAAGATGAACGAGACATAAACAGAGGCCACATATTTGTACTTGAAAACCAATGGACATATACTCATTGTTCCCAGTTGGTAGAAATATTGAATAAGCATGAATGCAAAAACTGGTAATGGTTCTGGTAGCGAATTCACAAACTTACCAATTGAATTCTTGGCAAAGGCCTTTCGAAGATACACAAACGAAGTGACTTTTCCATTTTTAATCTTCTCTGCACGTTTCACAGTAATGAAGTAATGATAGAGAGATTGCCAGACAAAGTACATGAATGAAGTGTAAAGAATTCCGTTCCAAATTTCCCAGCTTTGCAATTTCATCGAACCAGGGAAACGATGCTGTCGATATTCCAAAGGCAATTGATGTGTGATTACATACATGACTGTTGGAGGAACGACATGAATGAAAGTAGACGTGGTCTTATCGATTGAATGAAGAACTAGTTTATTCTTCCACGTGATCACCGCAAAGGATAATGTTCCGTATGAGAAGCTGGAACAAGTGACAAACAAAAGCTTTGAGTTTGGAAATGCCCATAAGAACAACATCAGCAATAAATTCACAAAGTAGCACAAATCAGCCAAATAGTAGCCCCAATTTGTTTTGTAATATGTGATGAATCGAATTGGCATGAGTATGACGAACATCAAAGTGTAAAGAACATGAAACCATTCTGGATGTTTACCAATGACTATTCCAAAGACAAATATTAAGTAGACTGAAGTTGAATAGTATAGTTTTTCTGTTTTGGAGGCCGAGATGGTCTCATCAATTCTTAAATATAGCTTGTCCAATCTGTTATTGAGAACCATCTTCAGATTCTTCATATCTTCATTATTGATGTTAAATTTGAGTCCCTTTCTATTAAGCTTTTTGAAAGATTCTGATGAAATGTTCTTGACGCGTTGATATGTAGGATGCTTTTTAATCTCTGTAGACAAGAGCTGTGGATTTAGGAGATCAAAGAAGGTGAGATCATCAGTAAGTAAGCTGCTAGACGAATTGCGTCTTAGAGCTCCCGTCTTTCGTTCTGTAGTAGAATCTAGCGGCATTAACACGGGTGAGTCCAGATCCGAACCAGTATTCATAACGGGGGTGGAGTTTGCTGTGGAGGGGAGACTCACGACAGCATACTCGCTTTTAACAGAAACTTCAGATTCTGAAGGACTGGTATCGGCTATTACTCTCTTCGAGAGCCCCCCTGAATCGTCTGGAGGTTTGTTTGTCATTTATTTGTTATCGTCTGCTCTGATCCAAATATATCTTTTTATAATAAGGAATTTCACATGCAAAATGTTGGTAAGCATGTTTACTGGCTGTGCAAGAAGAAAACAAAATACGTTATATAGTGGAGGAGGTGCTACCATCTCTTGGACTCATCACCTTCTTCCCAATCTCTTTCAATATATCCTAGTTCTTTCTTGACACGTGCAACCGTGACCGGATCTCCCATGTTTTTACCCAGATTGTCACTGATCTTGATTGCTGGCTGACCATTCATGGTCTTAAGTTTAATCACAATGTTCAATGGACTGGATCCGTGAAAGTCATTGGTCAAATTGGTACCAATTCCAAAAGTCGCACGCAATCCAACAGAATCTGCCTTTTTCTTGTATTCAAGACATCTTTGCACGTTCAACGAGTCGCTGTAACAAATGATCTTGGAAAATTTAGGCAATTTGAGCACGTCGTAGTAATGATGCGCGATCTTGTCTGTATATTCAATAGGAGAACCCGAATCCTGTCGCACTCCAATATAATAATCTGAATAAGGTGGGGTAAATGATCTCAAGAAGGCATCTGTACCAAAAGTGTCGGTGAGCGCAAGACCGGCATTTTCACTACCAACAGTCTTGATCCAATAGTCCATTGCAAGTTTATTTGCATTAATGTAATCCTGGGTAATAGCTGCAATACCCATCATCCATTCGTGTGCAACAGTGCCAATTGGCTTAACTCCGAATTGTCGAGCAAACATCACATTTGATGTTCCCAGTAACAATCCCGAATCTTTTGCCGATTTACACAATCCTTGCATGACTAGCAATTGTGTTTCCAATGAACGTCTTCTTCTTGTTCCAAATTCACTGAAAACACATCCATTTGCAACAAGTTCTTGACCCTTTTGTTCGGCCTTCTCCACTTGACCTTCATTCGTCCAATCGGTCTCCACAAATCGGAAATATGCTTCAGAGATGAGAGCCAATAATGGGATTTCATAAAGTGAGATATCAATCCATTTTCCAATTACTTCAAGTCCAAATTCCTCAGGAGTGTCTAAATTCTTGTATTTGACTTGAGAAGCAGGATCTAGGCTGAAAGTCTTGATAAACTCGAAATATGGCTTTGGAAGTTGGGGAACCTCCTTTTCCAAATACTCAATCTCTTCTGGAGTAAACTTAAGGTCCCCAAGATGACCAATCTGAGGTATTAGCCATTCGACCGCTTGTTTGTTGAGTTTCTTTGCCGGAGTCCGATTCGTGTAAGTAAACACACCAGTGGCTTCTGGAAAGTTGGTGTAGATAGCCGAGTGCATAGTGATCTTATAAAGATCAGTGTCCAACAAGGACGTAATAACAAAAGACATGTCAAATAATTATAAGCAGATTTCTTATTTATCAGTCATATTTTTTTATCATGCTAAAATACAGTATCCTCGCCCAAATTAATAATTTCGTCTGCAGGACTCGTCAGCCGTGCGTTTTTCATTTCAAACTCAGTAATTCCGAATACTTTCAGTCCGTGAAGTACCAAAATTTCTGGATGGCCCCAATTGTCTTCAATTGCCAGCACGATACTTTTGACTGCAAACTCATCAAGAATGGCCCTGATTTCGCGGGAGATAGGGAAAGTTTGATAGGATTGAGTGGTATGTGCCTGAAACTCAAATTCACTCACTTTTGCCAATCCCTTGAGTTGTGAAAACGCTAAATCTTGATTGTAGTAGGACTCTAATCTGTCCTTTAGTATTTTGGATTGTTTGGTGTTGCTAGGTTCCACCAATAAAGATAATCTTCGAGGACACGATGAAATCATCGACGAGATCCGCGGATAATAAAGACCAACTTGACGCAAGTAGACAGGTTTACTTAGACGGACTCCAAACGTAATTGGTAAATCTTGAGTAAGAGCTTGCCAATATTGAGAGTTGTCCACCAAAACATTGGCAGGTGAATTGTCTTTGCTGGTTAATTCGATACCATTGAGACCTGTAAGACTGCGTTTCTTGCCCCTTATCTTTCTTTCTAGAAAATCCATCCAACCATGTAAGACTCGATCAAGCACTTTGGTGCGAACGCGTTTCAATTTCGGAAGACTGGTGTATTTTTTAATCACACGCGCTCCACTGTCATAACTGGCATAATTCGTGGTACCAGCAACACGGGGTTCTAATCTCTGAGCCAATTCTCGTTGCACAGCGCGAGCAACCGTAAGATCCAGTTCCTCGGCTGAATATCCAGAAGACAACCGACTTCCAAGACTGGAAATCTGTTCTGCAAGCTCAGCTATTTGAACAGAAACATCTGCTGGTATTTTGATTTGGTCAACTGTAGCCATAATTGCGTCCTGAACAGCCTCCTGAACCAGATCTTCAATCTTGTCCTCGTTCACAACTCCCCTGACCATCTGTTCCACCACCTCATGCGTTAGATTGATTTCCTTGGTCTCTAATTGTTGGATTTCTTTTTCCAATCGCTCGAAATCCTCTTGTTGCACGGTGTTGACCTGTTCGAACACGCGAGGTTGACGCTCCACCGCCTCTGTTAACTCTGCCAATCGACGTTCAAAAGTGCGGAACTTGTGATGAACCAAGCTGGCATCCATTGTACTCTCCAAACCCGAGCTTGCAACTAGACGCATCAAGATCACAAGAATTAAACATACAAGAACCGCAGGAACAGACTTGATCAGATACACAATGGTTTGAGACTTGAGAAACGCGGGAGGTTCAACTTCTGCGTCCATGCCTTTCTCTTCATCGGATTCCACAATTGTCTCATCCAACGACACATCCAAAGACTCGTTGTAATCCTCATCGATCCAATCATCGTCAGACTCTGACTCCATTATATCTTGCGGTTCGCGATGTCTAATATACTCGCGATTCAAATATTCAACATCTTGCCGTCCGAGAAGATCAGGCTCCTCATCTGAAGCGCTCCAATCGAAACTAGTCGCTATTTCTTGAAGCTTGTCTTGTACTTCCATACGCGAAATTATTTATTATTTATTTACTCTGATGCAGATTTAACATCTGTAGATGAGTTCTCCCATGGCTTCTTTCTTTCGACCAAAGTACTTTTGGATGCAATTTCCGGGCCTAAAATTGTATCTGGGATTTGTTTGATGCCTGGAATTGGCTTATTATTCACTATGAGGTCCACCAATTCTTCATAATTGGACGAATAGGGTATTTCTGTAGATTGTTCGGACTCTTGTTCACCTTTCTTGGATTTCCAATCCTTATAATCTTCTAAATCGAGAATGTTTCCCGTCTGTGAGCAAAAAAAATACACTTTAGCTTGCCATATTAACTGTTCCTTGTCTTCAGATTTAATTTTGGAGTAATCGAATTTGCCAGCGGAAAGGTCCTGCGCAATGGCATGGTCGGTCTCACTTTGAAGAAATAGATATTGTTTCATCACCTCGTCCAGACCAGCCTGGTATTCCGCATTGGACGAAAAATCGTAACTGTCGAACTGCTCATACAAAGAATCCATAGATGATAAATTATTATACATTTTTACGGACGTAGAATTTGATAAACAAGAATAATCCATGTGGTCAAACTAATCACCACGAGATTCGACGAATCAATGGACTTGATGATCACTCCACAATATCAGACCACACACCAAGCAGTAAGTAAAGCACCTCATTATTTCTGAGTACTTACTATTCATTAGACTCTTGCAATCAATCCAGACCAGTCCAAAAGCGACCCACTCAATATTGTTCTCCCTCGATCTCCTTCTTCTCCAGAGGGTTGTATCTCAAAAACTTCTCAATCAAATCCACATGTGTCAACACCATCCGTCTACAACAGTATCTTTTCAGCTTCAAGCGGTCCAAAGCATCCCCTTCGGTCATGTTGTCCTCCTGGAGATACTGGAGATAGGTTTCCCATTTGTCACCAACAACTTTGCCACAAGAGAAACACCGAACTGGAATAATCATATTGTTGAAAATTTTCAGTATCAAAAAAATTTATAAAAAATTATCACTATGGTCATTTCCGACTGGAACCTGAATTTTGCAGCTGGAGGCCGTCTTTTAGGACGTGGCCAACTCATCTCGCCGGATGGGAAGTTTGCTATTGTTCCTTTCAGATCCCATATTAAGATTTACTCGCTGGCAACCAGGCAATCGGTGCGCAGTATTCGATTAAATATTGATCTTTACTCCTTGATGGATGCTGTGTTCAGTAATGAGGACCCAAATTTGATCTATCTGTTCACCCAAACCAACTCTGTGGTTGTGATAAACTGGAAAGAAAAACTGGCTTCTCCTATAGTTAACCAATACAAGTTACAATTACCTGCTGAAATTGTCAAATTTGTCAGATTTGGCTCTTCAGAACAAGAATTCATGTTTATTGTTGGAAAATCAACTGCAAAACCACAACCTCATACCCGAACATTGGTCAAAACATCAACGGATTCCAAATATGAAGAGGTCGCAACTTTGAAAAATGTGGTACTCTCTTCAGTCTCTGTGGATAGATCCACTCTTGCATTCCTCACAAATAAAAATCAGTTGTACTATCAAACTGGATCCGAACCTTTAGAACAGGTGAACTTTTCATATAAAACTACAATCACGTCTTTGGCTGTATCTAATGGTGAATTTCCTATGATCGCTTTAGGAACTATTTCCGGAATCATTCAATTGATTTATGTTTCCGACAGTTCCAAATCCCAGAGATTACTTAAATGGCATATTGGACAAGTCAATAGCGTCCAATTTAGTGCTGATTCAGCCTATTTGTTATCAGGAGGTCAGGAGAAGGTGTTGGTGTTTTGGCATCTAGATTCCGATACTCAACAATTTCTTCCTCGTTTGAACGGTGAGATAGTCAATATTGAACTTCAAGAGGCCGCTGAAGAGCTGTATGGAATAACTCTTCTTCTCAACGAATCAGATAGAGAATATTTGGTGCTAAGTGCTGTTGATTTGACTTCTAGATTGAACGTTAATGGAGCACGTCCTAAATTTGCTACCGATGTGGAAACCATTGACAAAGATCGTAAACGGTTGATTAAGTCGGGAATTCCTTTGGATGAAGAAAGTTTATCGAAAATCAAGCATGATTTCTCGTCGCAATTTGAGGTGCATCCAACTTCCAAACTGTGTTACTTCTCATATAACTCGCAGCTTCAAGCATACGATTTCTCCAGAAATGAACAGACTTTGGTCATTACAGCCGCACCAGCCATTCAGGCTGGTAAAGTGCGTAGTGAAACTGCTATTCAAGACCCTGAAATCGAGCAACTGGCTTTTACTCTGGATGGAAAATGGATGTGTACTTTCGACAAAGTCAAGCCTCCAGAAGTTGATAGTTTACTATCTCAAAATGATATGCAGTATTCATTGAAGTTCTGGAACTATATTGATGGAAAAGATCAAGGAAGTTGGTCTTTGTCAACCAGAATCATTGATCCACATGGTAAAGGCATTCCCGTCGTGGCTGTGGCTCCTGCTCCACAAGTATACAATGATGGATTAGCGTTTGTTACTGCGGATACTAAGGGAGAACTCAGATTATGGAAACCTCGTGTTCCAAAAGAAATCTATCAGAAGCTCGGAAAAGATAAGAAATTACAACAAACTGCCTGGACCTTACGGAAAGTTCGTACTGGAAGCGGTCGTACAGAAACCCAAAGTACGAGTGTTTGCTGGGCACCAGACGCTTCTGTCATCGCTGTTGGACAGGATGTGAAGATCAGTCTTGTTGACGTGAATAGTTTTGAAGATACAGAGCTTCAAATTCCATCCATTGCTGGCTCAAGAATCCGGTCGCTTAATATCATTGATAAATATCTGATTGTGCTTGCAAAAGATCGACTAGTTTCGTTTGATCTTCTTAGATTTCAATCCACAGAATTGGCAGTCAAGCTTAATACATTGCCTGGTGGACGAAATCTGGTCACTGTGGATACTGAACGCGGATTAATATGCGTTTGCGCTAATTATTATTCCAAGAGCTACCAATTGAGATCGCGGATATTTGTGTTTGAACCAAACAATCTCCAACCTTTACATGTTGCAGAACATGATTCTGGAATCTCCAGTGTGAGATATTCTTTGGGAACTGGATCCTTTGTTCTTGTGGATACCGAATCCCGAATCGGTGTGCTAGGTACAGGTATTTCGATGGTTGAGGAGCAAAAACAATTGGATAGAGCTTTTGAGCTCAACACTTTATTGGCCAACGCCAAACAAATGGCATCTATCAGAAACACGTCATCAGAAGTTGAAGGAGACCAAAAAGTACTCAATTCTCAAATTTTCGAGCCAATTCTCGAAAATCTGGATGGACTTCCTGTGGAAATATTATTTGACAGAGTGATGAAAATAATTGCCTAAGTAAGCGCAAAAATATAATTTTAAAATTTATAGCCATGGGTACTTTTGATACTAAAACGTTCCGTTCTAAGAGACAACAACTAGAATATGAGCACTCATTTATGGGCAAATATCAAGGTCTGATAAAGAAAAACTCGTTTCTATATCTTGGACTACCGATGATGTTGTCGGTGGCCTTCGGATCAGTGATCTTATCCAAGTTCACGGCTTTGCGGTATGAACAAAGAGATGAGAAAGTTAGAGAACTCACCGAAGCAGAAGCAATATCCTTGGTGACCAACAAACGAAAGTTCGATATGAAAGAAGAATATTACAAATTACAAGGATTAATTGATGACCATGAGAATTGGGAGCCTAAAAGAGTCGAACGGCTTGCTGGAGAATCCGAAAATGTGTGGTAGGCGAAAAGGCAGTGCAAAGAATTTTTCAGATAAAAAAAATCCTATCCAAATGGTATCATTCTCGTGTGAAGTCTGTAACGATACAGTCATCAAGAAGAAGCTGCCTATCCATCAACGACAATGTCAGGGCTCATACTTTACTTGTATCGATTGCAATAAGACCTTTTACAACAATGAGCACGTCCAACATACCAGTTGTATTACTGAAGCACAGAAGTATGAAAAGGGATGGAAGGGTCCAAAATTGGAAAAGAAAGTCGAGAATAAGACGAAGCCTAACTCTGAGCCAAAGAAGTCCAAGAAAGAGAAAGAGAGCAAACCAGAATTGAATTTGGCTTGCTTCGTCTCCGATTCCGATTCCTTGTACAAAGTCCTCAAAAAGGCTCGCAAAGGCTTAAAGAGAGACAAATCTGCTTTATTGAAAGCCCTCAAGGTTACCAAGAATCCAGACGGATCTGTCAAAGTGTCATTATAGTGAAGTAAATTGATATTACTCAACCTTTTTATCTAACGACCTACTCAATTTGCTGTAGAAATTGTGAAGGGTGTTGGCTGGAAATGTAAGGTTATCCAACAAATATTCCGGTAACACCTTCCCAAGTTTGTCCAAATTTTCTGCCCATTCACCGCCATCTGATTTGGTTTGTCCGTCATGTTTCAAAATTGGAATATAGACAATTTCCCCTAGACCTGTCTTGCTGATCAGAAGTTGGTATGTCAGCGAACATGTTTCTCCCGATTGTTGCATCTTGAAAATCAGATTTTCTGAATCTTCAGAATACTCTAAACACGATAATCCCGTAAGAAGTTCCATAATTTCTAGTTTAGTCCCCACTAGATCCAGCTCCATGGCTGCCTCCTTCATTTTGCGACTATTTGCGGTACCCTTACTAAGATTCTCATTCTCCGTGGTCAAATGAGCGTTCTCTTTCTTCAACGTTTCCAATTGTCGTTTTAATCCGTCTAACTCTTTCGTGCTTTCTTTCTCGAGCCGCAAAGACTTAATGTTAGCACGCAAAGTACTGTTCTCTTTGGTAAGATTCGATATCAGAGTGTCACTGGCACTTTGTTTTCGTTCAGCGAGCTTTTTGTAGTCTTGGAACATCCTCTCAGTCTTGGATGTAGTGAGATCATTGAGAATACCAGTCAATGTCTTTAGATCCTTGCGCTGGAAAAGCTGGGAAATTCCCGTTTCGGAAGGGAGTCGAATCTCGGGACGAGCTTTTGCGGGAGAGAGAAGGTTTGTTCTGTCCGGGGTATCAAATAAGCGAGTGGACGAGGGTGTGAACAACTTGTTTGGCTCAGGATTAGATTTTGTTTCTACTTTTGGATCTGGTTCTGAGACCTTTGAGGTATCTTGTATTGATTCATCCTGGGGTTGAATGTTTTCCTTTTCAATTGGAACCTCTGGGGTAGCTGCAGTTTCAATGTCCTTTTCGGTAGAAGTCGCACGAGTGACTCGTCTGCTAGGAGATTCTGTCCTCTTAACTGCACGTTTCCTTGCCATAACGCGAAAACAAGAAGGTAAATAAATAGGGCAGAAAAATCTTGGGGGTGTAAAGATGTATCAAGTTGACCTAAGAACTAAGTCCAAGTAGTCCACCATGCTTCCGAAATGACTCCTGCTTCAGTTTTGAATTTCATGACAACACCATAAGAGGCCGACAATGTTGCCATAAGGGCAAGTTCACGACTCAGGAACGAATTGTGAAACTGGTCGTCTCTATGAACAATGTCTCTGTATAATTCGTACATCACCTTGATCCAGAAGAGTATGAAACCAACAATATAAAAGATAACCGGGGGAGTTGCTACAATTGATATCATCAAGAGGGAAACATTGTATAACATGTGAATTTCAAGAATAATGTAATTGTTAAAGCTTCGCACCTTGTCCAAAGGAGGACCTAGAATATAGATAACCCCACGTCTCCATCTCGGAATTTCTTTTATATCTTGAATAAGGGTGGATTCCATCTTTGCTTTACCTACAAGTGATGCGTAGATTCTTTTTCGGATCTGATCTATGGTATGTCTGGGTGGTAGCATTGAAGCAGAAATGATTTCAAGAGCTCGCGCAACCCGCTCATCTTGATCTTTATCTCTTTCTTGGGTAACTAGTATTGTTCTATTTGCCGTTGCATATGTATTTGGCGTATTTGGAGGACCCGCTGGGTACATGTAAGTTTCTGAACGTTGACTCATCAAGTAAGGGGAATTCTGGCGCTTAGTTGTAGAATTATGATACGGGTCAATTGAGAGTAGTCAATTGGCTATGGTATATCACTATAAGATGATAAACAATGATATTAACCAAGTCGCTTTGCTCTTCAGTAAACAAACAAATCTAAATTGAAACAAAATAGTCGGATCACCAAAGGTCCCTTTTTTTTGGTGGTTCAAGGTGCACACCCTGCACCACCAAAAAATACGTGAAATACAAAACTCGCAAAAACTAAATAACAAGGCTTCATTACAATATTCTATTCGGAAAAGTTTCCTAACGGTATCAAAGTCTGCTAGAGCATGGCATTTTCTTTACTTCGCTCCCGATCGAGATACAGAGTGTACATTTTGGTATCTGTGGTACTGTTCCTGACGTACTACTACTGGCCAACGGACCAGATAGAACAGCTGTCTGATTCGGTGCAACGTTCTACAGTTCAGGGGAGCTCCAAAGCCGGGTCTTCAGTTTCAGATTCTCTTGAGGATGAACAGAGCGACCGGATTTACCGCGTCAGCACTAAACCTTTACGCGTGAACTTCAACCCAGACACCGATGAACTTGAGATACCTAAAGTGATTGAAATTGAATCAGTGAACGAGGCTTTGAGTGCTTTGAAATTGAAGCCACTACAAGAGGAGGAAGAGCTTGGTGATCCACAAAAACCTCCTCCAGGATACAAGAAAGTGGATATAGTGTCCGATTTCGTCCTAAACAAGGTTTTTAAAAGCATTGGACCGTTGACAGGTTTCTTCGGCAACAAAGACTTGAAGCCAGGCACCAGCTACTATTCCCTGCCTTGCAGTGAACTTAAATACCAGGCCAAGGAGGGGAGACAAATTCAAGCCAGTGAACCGATTGTCTTAGAAGACAATCTTCATAGCATTCGTGATTATTTGCTGACAACAGAATACAAAAATTTGGTCACCTCCAAGGATAAAGTGGGTGATCGTGTGGAAAAGAACTGGCACAGATTCTCTGGTGGATCTGTTTGGATTTCTGAAGAAGACTGTCATTTAGTCGCTAGTCGGATCAGTTACATTCCAGATGGCAAGAGTCAACCATTTGTTTCGTTTATTAGACTACAGTTATTTGATGTCAATTGGAAACAAATTGTTGGAAGACGTATCAGATATTTGGACGTCACCAAAAATGAAATAGACACTGTTTTGAGAGATTACAACGACTCCGAAGACGAGAAACTGCTAGATCGAATCTCTATTAAATTTCCAGCAATGCTGGATATTCCTTTTGATACTAAGGTTAATTCCAAGGAACTATTGGGCCCAGAGGATCCAAGAATTGTGTTCAAAGATGGAGAATACCAACAAGAACCAGTGATATTCTTCAACATGTTGGAGAACTCCAAACGGAAGATGCATGCGGTTTTCCCATTGAGAAAGCCCAACTCCAAAACTGGAAAGGGTGATCTAGTCACATTCCAAATCTCAGGTGTTTCTGCGGCAACTACGTTGTCCATGGAGAAAAATTGGACTCCTTTCTTTGATACAATTCGTATTGGTGATTCAAAGAAATCTAAGGGATACGTTCATTTTCTTTACACTATTGATCCCCTGGTAGTGTTACGTTGCAGTCTGGATAACGGCAAATGTGAAAAGCTTCAGGACAATGTTTACTACTCTTCCATTTCCCAACAGAATAAAGGGTTTATTCGTGGTGGAACAGAGCTTGTTCCAGTCCCACCTCGTTTTGTGCAGGCCTTATCAACTGGTGAGACCAATGTTCGTCTACAAATGTGGGTTGGATTTGTGAAAACTCATATGAATAACTGTTGCAATGGAAAAACTATGTACAGACCTAGTTTGATGTTGTTAGTCAAAGATGACGGAGTGTTCAGAGCAGAAATGATGACTGATAGCATAGACTTTGGTATAGATGTTCTTGGGTGGTCCGAAGAAGAGACAGGATGCAGTTCTGGACCAAGTGTCTTGACCCCTAATGGAATTTCGTTCTGGAGAATCAATACGCCACAGAACGGAGAAGTTGACGACGAAAAGCCATTATATGAAGACTGGATGGGTCTGACTATCAGCGAGTCTGACGCGAATGTCAAATTAGTGTTCTTACGCAATATCATGGATTACATTCGTGGGGTGTACGACAATGGCAAGTACTTACTGGGAGATTCGGAGCTGAACGAAGGAGTTTCTGAGCGCACAAGAAAGGTGAGTGAATGTATGTTGGAGGCTGCTTCTAGCTACTGCATGCGTTATGATCGACTCCAAAAGACTGTCTAAGACATTTATTAATAAAACATAACCGTTTGTAATCAGTGCCATATCATTGGTTTGCGCGAAGCTGAAAATTTTCAGTGATTTGACTAATTTTTTCATTGAAATATTTTATTCAATGTTGAGATCAGTTTCCACACCCCGTAATGGTGTGTCGTTTCGCCAATTCAGTACCAAAGCTGGTGCTATGCAAAAATACAATAAATATTCGTCGTTATTGACTGAAAGCAAGTCTCAGGGAGCTTCCCAGGCCATGTTATATGCCACTGGATTCAAGGATGAGGACTTTGCCAAAGCTCAGATAGGTGTGGGATCTGTGTGGTGGACTGGAAATCCATGTAACATGCACTTGATGGATTTGAACGACCGTTGTTCCGCTTCAGTTAACAAGTCCGGTCTTAAGGCCATGCAATTTAATTCCATCGGTGTTTCTGATGGTATTAGTATGGGAACTGCTGGTATGCGTTATTCTTTGCAAAGTCGTGAGATCATTGCTGATTCTTTTGAAACCATGGTCATGGCTCAACATTATGACGGGTGTATTGGTATTCCATCCTGTGACAAGAACATGCCTGGTGTTTTGATGGCCTTTGTGAGACACAACAGACCTTCCATTATGGTTTATGGAGGAACAATTTTACCTGGTCAAGGAACATGTTCTGGTGTTCCAGAAACACTTGACTTGGTCTCTGCTTTCCAATCTTATGGACAATACTTGAACAAAACCATTGACGAGGAACAGAGATCCGATATTGTCAGACATGCTTGTCCTGGTCCTGGATCTTGTGGAGGTATGTATACTGCCAACACCATGGCCTCTGCATCTGAGGTTATGGGAATCACTCTTCCAGGATCTTCTTCGTTCCCTGCTGTTTCCAAAGAAAAGTTACACGAATGTGACAACATTGGAGAAGCCATGAAGACCTTGTTCCGTTCTGGACTCAGACCACGAGACATCTTGACCAAAGCTTCCTTTGAGAATGCTATCGCTTATGCCATTGCTACTGGAGGATCTACCAATGCCGTTTTGCATTTGTTGGCTATTGCAAAGTCCGCAGATGTTGATCTTACTATAGACGATTTCCAGGCCATCTCTGACAAGACTCCATTGCTTGGAGACTTCAAGCCTTCTGGTAAATATGTCATGGCTGATTTGCAGAAGTTTGGTGGAACTCCTGCTGTGATGAAATACTTGATGAAGGAAGGTATTTTGAACGGAGATCTTCCAACAGTCACAGGAAAGACCATGAAAGAGAACTTAGAGAAATTACCTGATCTTCCTCTCAAACAAGATATCATCCGTCCGGTGACGAACCCAATCAAGCCAAGAGGACATTTGCAAATCTTGAAGGGATCGCTTGCCCCTGGAGGAGCGGTGGCCAAGATTACTGGTAAGGAGGGTACTTATTTCAAGGGAGCTGCCAGAGTGTTTGAGGAGGAACAAGGTTTCATTGAGGCCTTGGAGCGCGGAGAGTTCAAGAAGGGTGTGAAAACCGTTGTTGTGATTAGAAATGAGGGTCCTAAGGGAGGACCAGGTATGCCAGAGATGTTGAAGCCTTCGTCTGCCTTGATGGGATACGGATTAGGAAAGGACGTTGCTTTGTTGACCGACGGACGTTTCAGCGGAGGATCTCATGGATTCCTCATTGGACACATTGTTCCAGAAGCCGTTGAAGGAGGACCAATTGGATTGGTGAAAGACGGAGACATTATTGTTATCGATTCCGACAACAACGCTATCGATGTTTTGGTGTCAGAAGAAGAGCTCGCAGAGAGAAGAAAGGTCTGGAAACGTCCTGCTCCAAGATACACCAGTGGAACATTGTACAAATACTCCAAACTCGTTTCAGACGCCTCTAAAGGTTGTGTGACGGACGCCTAATGAACGCGTAGCGCACATACTGTTCTAGAATGAACATGCACATTGACATCTATTTATTACATCCTATATATCCTGAAGGATTGGAATATTGATTATGTAAGACTTTTTTTCTGTATTGTAAAAACATGACAGAACGGATCGAAACAGAGACTTCTGTTGATGTTGTGGATCGGGCGGAGGAAGGTTCGACTTCCAACTCACCAGTGGTTACCACAAAGCCCCGCAAAATCACTCTGACCAAATATACAATATATGTGACCAGCCAACGAATGTATATTGTTGGAAGCAACGGGCGTGAGACCGTGTTTAGAATCCTGGAAATTGATCTGACTTCGGTTGATAAGCTGATCATTATGGAAGATAACGTTTATTTTACTCGAAATGAGATTATGGATGTTCTCAATGGGTTAGAGGAGACCAGTGAAGGTGGATTAAGTAAGAAGATAACGGCTGTTGGCTTATTGGGTTTCATCAAGTTCACTAAACATTACTATTTGTGTGTTGTTACTAAACGACGAGCCGTTTGCGTATTAGGAGGATATTATTTGTATCATATTGATGCAACCGAACTCATTCCTGTTGCCAACAATCCTAAACGACCGGATCGTAACTCCGAGGAGGCTCGATACATCTCCACGTTCCAGAACATGGATTTAGGCAAGACGTTTTACTACAGTTACAATTATGATCTGACCAACACATTACAGGCTAATTTTCTAAAAAATAAGAAACAATCGTTGGGATTGAATAAACAGGATCTTGCAAAGACGTTTGAATACCATGATCGGTTTGTTTGGAATTCGTTTTTGTTGAAGCCGGTGTTCAAGTCGTTTGATAGGGTCTACGATTGGTTTCAACCCATTATTCATGGATTCATTGATCAGGTGAGTATATCGATCTTTGACGTTCAAGTTTATGTCACATTGATTGCAAGACGTTCTCATCATTTTGCAGGCGCACGTTTTTTCAAACGAGGAGTCAATGATAGAGGAGATGTTGCAAATGAAGTTGAGACAGAACAAATTGTATGTGATATGCTGACTACTTCATTCCATGATCCAGAAGGAGGTTTCTATAATAATCCAAGATACACCTCGTTTGTTCAACATCGAGGTTCGATTCCATTATCTTGGTCTCAAGAGACCGCGCAGAACATCCGTATGACCAAACCTCCAATTGAAATAAATCTGGTCGATCCATTCTATTCCACGTCTGCTCTTCATTTTGACAATTTATTCGAAAGATATGGAGCTCCAGTTCAAATTTTGAATCTTATCAAACAACGTGAAAAAACCGCTCGTGAAACAAAGCTTCTTCGAGCTTACGAAGATTGTGTTGCATATCTCAACAAGTTTCTTCCTGATAATAAACAACTCGATTATACAGCATGGGATATGTCTCGAGCTTCGAAAAACAGAGGACAAGATGTGATAGAATGGCTTGAAAATTACAGTGAAACAACCTTGGAAACAACAGGATTCTTCCACAATGGTAAGACTTTGGCACAAACTAAGGTGCAGAGGGGCATTTGTCGTACAAATTGCATTGATTGTCTGGACAGAACGAACACTGCTCAATTTGTTATTGGAAAGAGAGCATTGGGCTACCAATTACATGCTTTGGGACTCATTAAAGAGAAGTATTTGGAATATGATTCTGACGCAATCAATATTCTTACGGAGATGTTTCATGATCATGGTGATACTATTGCTCTACAATATGGAGGATCTCATTTGGTCAATACTTTACAAACATACCGGAAAATAAACCAATGGACTTCACATTCAAGGGACATGATTGAGAGTGTTAAACGGTTCTATAGTAACTCATTCGTCGATGCACAACGACAAGAAGCCATCAATCTGTTTCTGGGGAATTACGTTTACGAGAAAGGACTACCTATGCTTTGGGATCTTAACACGGATTATTATCTCCATAACGATTATTATGGTGTTTTGTTGAATTACAAACCGAGCTATACACATTGGTTCACCGATAAATTTTTGGAGGCTGAACAATTTGAAAAAGACCAAGGTTTGGTAATCCCTACCGTGGACCCATATCCGGGATGTTTTGATAATTATTGGAAAGTCAAGTATGCAGCTAGAGAACTCACCAGTTTTAGTGAGTTGTTCGAGTACAACATCAACTCAACAATGAGATTCAACGAAGAACAACCAAAAGATGCAACTTCTTCTGTTTCTATTGGTTCCACTGTCAATAAGGAAACTCTGAATAAAGCCAAACAGAGAATTCACAGACTCACATTGTCCGAAAAACCCAGTAATTCAAATTTCTCGGAATTTGAATACGATGGCTACGTTTCTCCGTTTAAATCACGCAAACCTCATCGTGAGCTTCGTTTCCTGGATCTCGAGGCTCTTAGTAACGAACTCTACGAACCAGAAATTGTCGAACCTATTGCTGACAACGTGATTGAGTTCTATCGGAACCAGTTTAATATGCTTATGTTGGCTGAGTCCGAGTTGACCACTCGCATAGACAAAATCGGTGATCTTGTTGAAGACTATGTGCGACCACGTAAAGAGTTACCAGTGGTTGATGGAGTGACAAATGATTTGATCGGGCTCTCTGACGATCTTTCTCAGGACGAACCAACTATCAGTACTGGTGACACGGATTTTGAATTGGCCTGCAATTTATATTCCAATAAGATTCCAGTTGTATTGAACGAGAATCTGAAATGCTATGAGGAATGCATGAAGGTCGGTCTTAGAGTCCATGAAGACCTGGATTTTGAAGATGTCCTGGATACAAGCTCCAGAGTCGAATATTAATTTTGTTCATATTGTCCCTGTTTGATAGCCTCAACGCACGCCAAGGTATTCACCAGGGTATCAGATTTGATCCAAATACGGCCATTGGCGCCAATGGCCAATTCAAATTGGTATTTTTTCATTAATTTAGTCAACACCGGAGCGTCCTGGTGTCTTAATAAATGTCTAGCATATGCCAATCGCACTTCGAAAACAAAACCTTCTTCTAAAAGTCCAAATCCAGCTTCCTTTCCGGTAGTGGCATCAAAACATTCAAGCTCAACATCAAGATCACGATCGACTGTAGCCACACGTGCATAGACCAGATCGCCAGTCTTGAGCTTTGGTCTATTTTTCTTACTAGCATTTGGAAAAGAATAGAATCCAAGTATGGTAGGAGTGGAAAAATGACTCAACGATACACGATAACACTCCCCAAATGATCCCACAATGGTTCCTAGCACAAAATCTTGGGCAGCAGGAATGTATCGTTTAGAGTCTGCCTCAATATAACTCAAAGACGAGTTGGTAGATTGTGATTGAACAAGATATCCTGCTACTGAGGAACTGACTTCCGACCCATTAACCTGAACATGTGGTCCCAGCACGATTTCTGAAGCTGGAGGAACGTCAATATGATCACCTGGAAGAACAAGGGACATTATATTGAGAAAAAATAATTGGTAAAAAAGTTTTGGCTCAGTAAATTGATCGTCTCGTCGATCGACGCCATCTATTAGATAAGATCTAGATCCCAAGTATTGGGATTGCAGCCAAGTCTAAACGTGGTGCTTCTACGGCTATACATATAGATATGTGTAGGGTAACCGCCAAGGATGCAACCAAGACGGCAATTGAATTGGTGGCGATAACGTATATCATTCTTGCTGACAAATTTGATAACCAAATAGGAAAAAACTTTCTGAAAAATCAACCTTCGACATGGGACTCTTATCGTTGGGCACCCCGTTGCATTGGACAGAGTCCCGGACCTATGCAGAACATGTCAGATGCAATGGGATTCAACAGCTGGTGAATTGCTTCCGGGCAGCTCAGGAGAGGAAGCAAGATCCTTTCTTATGGGGTGACGAAATCGAATATATGTTGGTCAAAGTGGATGAGTCTGCTAAGACCGCCAGACTTTCAATTGACAAGGATTACATTCTTGAACAGCTAGGAGAAGGTGGATCATCACACGAAGTAGCTGTTGAAAATAATGTCCTTTTTCATCCGGAATATGGAAGATTTATGATTGAAGCCACACCCTTGAGACCGTATGTAGGAGATCGACTAGAGGACTATTTATACGTCGAGAAAAATATGAGCAGCCGGCGAAAGATTGCTATTGAGCAACTAGGCAATGAAGACGTTGTGCCACTCACTTTGACGTCATTCCCGCGAATGGGAGTGGAAACTTTCACGGCGCCCGCCGCGGAGGCCAATGGACCTGCTTCTCAATCTTTATTCCTGCCAGATGAGATCATTAATCGTCATTTCCGGTTTCCAACATTGACTGCCAATATTCGCCGCAGACGGGATCAAAAGGTCAGCATTAACATCCCCCTTTACAAAGATGAGAAAACTGTGGCTACGGGAATCGATCCAACCATTCCTCGGCGTAATTTATTTCCGCACCACGATGAAGAACCATTCTTGGGTGCTGCCAAGGAGGGACATATCTACATGGATTCAATGGGGTTCGGGATGGGTGCCTCATGTCTACAGGTGACCATGCAAGCTGCAGACGTATACGAAGCTAGGTTTTTGTATGACTCTTTGGTCAACATTGCCCCATTGTCCTTAGCAATCACAGCTGCTGCTCCAATTTTCCGCGGCCATTTAGCTGATCAGGATGTCAGATGGAATGTGATTTCTGGAGCTGTTGATGATCGGACTCCATTTGAAAGGGGTGAGTCCCCTCTGGAGGGACACAAAGAGAGGGGAAACACTTTAGAGACGACTGAATTGCAGAAGATTTCCAAATCGAGATATGACTCTGTTGATCAATATTTAGGAGACATGAGTGCATCTGGAAATGGGTTTTCCTACTTTAGACCAGAATACAATGACCTTCAGTCGGCTAAGAACACCAAGGTTCTTGAAACGTTGAAGGCCAATGGATTCGATGAGACATTAGCAGGACATTTTGCTCATCTGTTCATCCGAGACCCAATTGTCATATACAGCGAACTGATAGAACAAGATAACAGCACGGAAACGGACCATTTCGAGAACATACAATCCACAAATTGGCAAACGTTGCGCTTCAAACCTCCAACACAAGCTGCTGTTCCTGGAAACAACAAAGTTCCCGGATGGAGAGTTGAACTGCGGCCAATGGAAATTTCTTTGACAGATTTCGAAAATGCAGCATACTCTGTGTACTCCATTCTGCTGTCCATGGCTGTTCTCAAATACAGACCTAACTTCTACTTGCCAATGTCGTTTGTGGAACTCAATATGAAAACTGCTCATCGTTGCAATGCTGTTTTAGAGCAAAAGTTTCATTTCCGCACTAATATTTGGGATTCTGGTGAAGCTGTTGTGGAACAATTGAGCATGGATGAGATTTACAACGGTTCTTCTTCTTTTGAAGGTCTTCTACCTCTGGTGAGAAGATTGATCAACGATACATGGCAGATACAAGTGACTGGAAAGTTGGAAGCATACTTGAAACTGATCAGTTTCAGAGTCTCCGGCAAAATTTTGTCCACTGCCCAGTACATTCGGAACTTTGTGTTGACACACCCGGACTATAAACGCGATAGCATTGTTAGCGAGCAAATCAATTACGACTTGATCAAAATGGTGACCAGGTTGTCACAATATGATCATGAATTGATAGTTGACTTTTTTGGACCAAATCTTGGTCAATGGTTAATTGAGCACGGTTATTAATTCAAGTATATAAGCCATAATTGCGATAGACCTAGTTAGCGCTGTCGATCTTCTCAGTCTCGTCAGAAGTCTCTTCCTCAGCAGTAGGTGCTGGGATTTCCTTTGCTTCCTCCTTTGCTTCCTCTTGAGATTCGGTTGCTTCTGGGGCCTCTGGTGCTTCCTCGACAGGAACAAACTTGATACGATGATGTGGAACGTGTTCGCCCTCGGCATGCTCAAACTTTTTGTGCTCCTTGTGCTCCTCGTGCTCCTCGTGCTCCTGGGTCAACAACTTTCTGTTGTGGTCCTTCTTACCTTCCTTGGCCTTTGAGGAGAATTTGTGGTGATCACCGTTCTTGTAGGCCTTGAAACCCTTGTGGGACTTGTGAGTTTTAGCTCTACCGTGACCATCCTGCTTGTACGCCTTTCTGTCAGCCTTCGAGAAAGTACCATCGTGTTCGTCACAGTCATCGTCGTGCATAGATCTGTAACCTTCGGTCTCCATGATTCTGGCGTCCGAATAGTGACCATGGCCTTCAGTCATGGACATGTGTCTGTCAGCATGTCCATGTGGTCTCAAGCCATGAGCGTGCATACCTCTATGTGGAGCATTGAAGTAGACAAAGAGAGCAGCCAATAAAACAAAGGCAAGTCCAAATTTGTGGGCTCTCTTAACCTTCTCATACTTTCTCTTAGTGGAGTAAAGCTCATCGACCTCTGCTTGAGGCAGAGTAACGTCAGTATATTCTGGCAAAACTGATTTAGACATGTTGTGACTTTAGGAATTAAGAAATGTCTTATATATTACTTTTTGAATAAGCCACTGCGCACAAAAATCCAGATTGGTGAATTAGGAACCTGCACCAAGTCGGGATTTGCTAAAATTTTGAATCCCGAAACGTCAACTGCTAAGCCACTAGTATAATCCCTGCTCGAAACGATCAGCAATTTACCAAGCACCATCTCATAATTGGCTGTTTCAGGGCATATTACTATGCTTAGGTAAAAGCATAGTTTGGTTTTGCGCCTCCTAATTCCTTGCGCGTTGAAGAGCCAAATTAGGCACATCTCTACACCACCAGTTGTGACGTGAGTATTACTGGTGATAAAATAAAACTCCCTCCCTTTAGCCTCAAATCTTCTTTATTGTACTACAATAAATCTAATAATGTTAAATTTGCATTATTTCGAAGAAGTTGTATTATGAACTACTTAAACTCTCACAACATGTGCGGCTAACATTGGTTGTCGTCACGAATTCACACTTGACAACCATCACGAAAATTAGCATGTTAATCACTTTTGGCTGTGTAAGACTGTGCCCTATAAATATTTTTTTCCTCGGATTGTACTTTATTACTTGATGTTTTCGCCATTTCGACGAAAGCTCAGGATTAGTTTCGCATCTCGAATATCTGAACAATCCACTTTCATACTGTCCTCTGGTTTTCGAAGATTATCTTCATCCTCAAAGCTACCAACAGTCCCATATAACTGGTACTCTATCCTCACCAATCCGCCCCCGCAAAATGACGTACGCCTACGAGAACTTCAAGAAAACATTATAAAGGACTTCTGTTCACCACAATATCCATCATTCGAAAATCTCTTTGAGAGTGTTTACAAAGTACATAAACGCATAGCTCATCGTACTAACTCGAAAAGTGCGTTACCCCAAGTCCCAAGCATATACAATCATGAACAACAAGCAAGACTAGCACTGAAACGCGACCAACTTCCAGCACATCTAACACATGATCTTTCGCGATCACTTCAACTGGAAGACATGGATCGTATAGGACTGGCTTATTTTGATATTCCTCGACCTCGAGCCCCTCGTCTTTCAGTTTTTCAGCTGGAGCTAATACTCAAAATTATTCTAGGTTTCAAGTCCTCCGACATCCGAGCTGTCAAAGTGGCTCTCAATATTCTGGAAGATTTGGAACAAGATGGAATTGCATTGGGTCATTTAGAACAAACCAAACTCATCTACTTTTACATTCGTATACAGACCAGTTTTGAAGACGTGATACAGAAGGTACTGGACAAACATTACAATCATCCACATACTTGGAACCTGTTATTTCAACAGTATTCTGATCGTGGACAAGATATACTAGAGCTAATGCGTAGTCGTGTTTCTCTTGACAGAAGCTTGGTGAAAACTTTACTCGAAAAGTCCTCAAACCTGAACATCATGCTCAATTTACTAGACATTGCTGGGCGCAAAAACATGCATTTAGATCAAGAATTTCTAACTCTTGCGCTAATTAAACTTTTAGGGTTTAAGGAGTATTCAACGGCAAAGTCAATTTTGGATGCCATGTTCGACAATTGTCCGAAAAGAACTGAACAAAAGTTTGAGATTCAAACAAATAAGAATCATGACCGATTCATCAATCGGAACGTTAAAAAATATCAAGATCAGGGCATATTCACTAATCGTGATCGAAGACGGTTGATTAGTAAAGTCGAACTCATTAATGAGTCCTTAAGAAAATCCTCGTTGCGTGTTCTGTATCCACATACGCCAACCCCATTCCTTATTCACCATTTTATCAACGCAAACCTGGAATCCGATTTGAGTACTCTCCGCCGGAAACAAATATTGGATATCCTGGAATCAATAGAATCGTCAAAAGTCGCACTTTTGAACAAAACAATCATACAAACGATGCAGCGATTAGCTCAGTCGCAGAAATTTGACCAGTTAGACGTTGACTTATCTACCAAACTGGTGGACTTATATGAAAGCTCTAAAGCATTCAACTCATATTTGGAGGTTCAAATAAACAACGCTTTTTTTAACAGAGTTGAACTTCTGCCATATGTGTTGGGGACTTTAGATAAGAATCGGGTCAATTTTACCGTCGGAAGGGGGGCAGGATGGGACATTAATTGCTATGATCAAATAATTTTCAATCTGGGATCTGAAATCTATGCAAAAGCCCAAAACTGTGATATTGAAGAGCTTTCCGGATTATTGGTTGCTATCCATAATAGATAGTCTGTATATATATATTCATTTTCGTTTCATGCTTTGAATAGCTCCTATGGCTCCGCGTAAGAAATTCAAGTCTTCGTTGATCTCTTCAGGCTTGAGTCCGGGACAGCCCTGGTAGCTCTTGGTCGAATGTCTTGTGTTGGCCTTCTCTTGTCTTTTGATAAATTCCTCTCCGTATAAGAATTCGTTCAGTTCTGGATTATCGGTAAACACCTTGACAGAACTTCCACTCTCCTCGCCGGCAGAGGAGACATCGCCACTGCGAACGCCACTCACGTGGCCACCAGATCCCAGTTGCCGACTTGTCTTGTGTCTCTTACGACCAGAACTCGATCCGTATCCAGTACCTGTGCCAGTTCCTGTACCCGAATCATATGAATCTTCACCATTGCTAAGGTGCATCGAACCAGCATCGTAGCGCTTGTTATGTGCCCGACGAGATCGTCTTTCACCGGGAAAGAAGAACGAAGTTGATGATTCGAATCCGCTATTGTATCCGTTCTCCTTGTTTGCGCTCCCATTTGCAGTATATCTGGATGCCGTATGCGATGATGAGGTCGTGGCAATATCAATTAGTGCTTTGTCCTCCTTGAGCTGTTTGATCTTCTTCAAAATCCGGTCGTGTAGTTTATCTTTCACTAGTTGAATGACTTTTTTGCGCTCCTCCAAGGCTTGGTCGTAGTCTTCCTTGAATTGCTTGTTGACCAGTTGAACTTGATATTCTTCTGCCAACTTCAACCGCATAAGCTCGGCATCTCGGGCCTCTTCAAGATCTCTGATGCGCTGCACATACTGCTGATTATCTCCAGAGTGTAGTGAGCTGAGCTTATATTGGAGTTGAATGAGCGAGTCGCGATAGTAGTAATCTTTGTCCACCTGAAATTGTTCTTGAGCCTTGCTCAATTTAGCCTGTATTTGTTGTCGTCTTTTGTCCTTCTTCGAATTCTGATACTGGATATTGTAATCCACAGAGTCTGTAATGTTAGAATATCACTTGGTGATAAGATCTACTTACATCCATACTGATTGACACCTTCCATGTTATACTCCATGATAAAACAAAAGACTATTTTTTTGATGAGAAAAACATTTCTACCACAGATTACGGCTGTGCAAACTGATTAGCTATGAGCTATTTAATTCTTGCCCTTAACTGCTTCTGCTGGCTCCGGCACCGCTGTTTCAATCGATTCCACCGCATTAGACGAACGTTTAATCACCTCGACATAATTGTATGGCACAAATCCCATTCTTCCGTCTCTTGTACGACATTTCCACCAATTATCTGTCTTGGTTAATATGGCTATGAGATCTCCACGTTTAACTCTGAGTTCCATCTCCTCATTTTCTGGGTTGAAATCGTACAAAACCCTAGCAAATTCTAGCTTCTTAGGATCGATAACCGTATTCTCTGGAATCATAGGACCAGCAATCGCGCCCTGGCCCTGTGCTTGTTCCATGAGATTTCTTTGCTCTGCCATGTGAGTGACCAGTTTTTTCATCATATATGGAAGTCCGAAAACTGCAACCACAAAGAGAAGTAAGGGTTTCAGTGAAATTCTATCCTTATTGCTATCCTTATCCTTTTTATTGGTAGATTCCAACCGTTTTTTAAATTCATCAACACTGATCTTAGTTTTTGCCCCTTGTATTGTCCTCAGCACTTTTTTAGCCCAGTTAAGCAAAGCATATATTCCTAAAAGCGAACCCATGGCATTCTTCAAGTGCTGCATCTGTTCAGCCATCGAGACCATAGTGAAAAAAGAGTTATGCGTCGCATAATAAGTACTCTCCAACATTTGTGCAAATCCTCCAACTGCTCCAATCAGACTTTCAATCAACTGGAAAGTGGCCTCGGAACCTTGTGTTATTGATCCTACAAGGCCAGGTTGACCCGCCATGCCATTCATACCATTCATTCCGTTCATACCTGACAGTCCTCCATATCGATTGCCATACATTCCATTCCCATACAGTGAGCCATATATCGACGACCCATACATCGATGATCCGTACATCCCATTTCCATTTCCATACATCGATGAGCCATACATCCCGTTTCCATACATCCCACTACCGTATCCACTTGAATATGGTGTTGTCCGCGACAGCATGGATGATCCGGTCAAATTCGTCATCGCATTTCCTGTTATGGAAGTAGGACGCACAGGTATCTCTGGAGCACCAGAGATGGCGGTATCATTAGATGTTGTACCAACTTCGGTTGTATTCGTAGTTTCCCAAGGTTTAGGACGTGCCGTCGTCATAAAGAAAGTCAAATGTTTTTTTTTCTCTGCCCGGTCGTTTATCTTCTTTCTCCGCCTAAGATTTCCCAAAAAGAGTTTTACTTTTTAAGTTGTTTATGTAAGCATTTATATAATACACTACTGGGCCCACACAGAATAAAGCTGTGGATCTTTGACGCTAACAGGCTCGAAGTCCTCTTTCAAGTTCACCTTCTCGGGAATATTGTCACCGGTAACTGTTCCTAGATCGTTTGTCTTCTTTGTAACCACCACTCTTGGAGCTCTAGTAGCCTCCATCATGGCCTCCTCACAAAGCATCAATCCTTCCTCGGTAGCACCCAATTCGCTGGCTTTGATGAGTTTCTCGCGCACCGATGCTGTTTGTTTACGCAAAGCAAGTCTGTCGATCACCAGATTGTGTTTCTCGAGGGCCAACTTTCGTTTTTCTCCTTGTAGTTGTTTATCGAGCTCCTGCAACTTGGCAAACTTCAGATCAAACTGTTTGAGCGAAAGAGCCATGATTTGGGAGATGAGTGCATCCTGAGCTGCTGCTTCCTCTTTGAATTGTGCTGCCGAGCTATCAGCTACAGCCTTGACAGCCTCTGGATTTTGCACCAGCTTTTCGATACTGGTGTTCAATGATTCTGCCAACCCTGACGGTTTTGAGCTTTGTTTGAGAAATTCCTGGTAAGTCGACCTGGACAATTGTTTCTCGAGATATCTGTCCTCAATAGGCAATTGAATGAACCTAGAAATACACTGCTCTTTCGACCGCGAACCAACATGGCCACTTATAGCGTTCCAATCGTCGTGGTACATCTCTATAGCCTCTAGAAGTAATAAAGTTTCTTGGTCGGACCATGGTCTGGAATCTGAGGAGTTGTACGTTTTCTCAAGTTTAACATAGTCGCTGCTCTTGAATGCAGCAGGAAATTGACCGTCCTCAAATGCCTGCACACCAATATTCTGCTTTGTCTTGAGATTGTGGTATCTAGACTCGGTGAGCTCATTTCCGGTGACGCTGCAAAACAGTTGTTTAACATTATTCTTTGTAACTTCCTCACTTCTCAGCGAGAAGGCATCTTGTGAAGAATCATACACATTCTTTCTTATCTCCAAATTAATTGGGAACGCACTAGGCTCTGGCTTCTCGACCTCTCCATTACTTTCCGCCCCTTCAGCAGGAACATAGGGTTCCAATCCAGTTGGCTTATCTAAAGTGATTTGGAAATGTCCTGTGAACTGAGGTCCCATCACGACTGGCTTGGTCTTCGGATCAATCTGGTAATTGATCAAGCCCCATTTGCAGAGAAAGCCATGGACACGAATAATCGAT
This sequence comes from Ogataea allantospora, assembly GCA_030572655.1. NCBI lineage: Eukaryota > Fungi > Ascomycota > Pichiomycetes > Pichiales > Pichiaceae > Ogataea > Ogataea allantospora. Next base: position 286,761 of record JAJMAM010000007.1, read on the forward strand.
GCAACATCTCCAGACAAACCACGACGAGCAGCAGTCACTGTCAGATACTCCATTGGATTCAGTCTGTAAGTATGAATCATGAAGTCTCTATATTCTTTGTAAACTTTGGAAGTCTTAAATCTCGACTCGTTGTTGAAGAATTCGGGCAATGACCGCTTTTCAATTTCGTGGACTTCGTTCATATCAAACCAGCGCGCAAATGATGGCACAACCACAGGCTTAGTTTGTTTGGCAACAAACGCGCGCGCCTCATCATTCAAATTACCGAGCTTGGTCTCCTGTTCAGTTTCTGAAGACATGTAAAATGAAAACAAGTTTTGCAATAAATTTCGAACCAAAAGATTTATGGTGTACGGATGTAGATCATAATTTCACCAAATCGCAATGACTTGGACGGACGACCAGGACACCGAAGAGGAGCGGATTTTGAAGCTGTTACGCGAACAGCAGGATCAAACTCCGACTCCTGAACAGGCTGAATTTAGTCAACTTTCGAAAACGCGTAAATTGGAGAAACTGAATGATCTGGTTAAGAGATCACAAGTTTTCAGCAGTATTATTGCCGACACGCTACTGGAAAGCACCAAGAAGGAAAAAGTTGAGCAAACGCAAAAGAGACGAAAGGTTGACACCACCAGTTCACAACCAAAGCTATTAACTGGGTGTGAAATGAAGGATTATCAAATTACGGGCATGGAATGGATGATTACCTTGTATCAGAACGGCTTGAACGGTATTTTGGCGGACGAAATGGGATTGGGAAAAACTCTACAAAGTATCGCTTTGATTGGCTTTTTGATAGAACAAGGAATCACTGGTCCTTTCTTGATTTGCTGTCCTTTATCTACGGTTTCTAATTGGGTGGCAGAGTTTACAAGGTTTGCTCCCGATATTAAGGTTGTTGGTTATGTTGGGTCCAAGACAGAACGACCTAAATTACGCAAACGATTCTCACAGTGTTCTGTTGTCATCACCTCATACGAAATCAGTATTAGAGACTTTCGTTATCTGAGCTCCAAATTATGGAAGTTTCTTATCGTTGATGAAGGACACCGACTTAAAAACAGTGATTGTCTTTTGATCCGTCAACTCAAACGACTCAACACATCAAATCGATTGCTTTTAACGGGAACCCCTTTGCAAAATAATCTGAATGAACTGTGGTCATTGCTCAACTTTATTCTGCCAGAGATTTTCCATGACATTGATATGTTCCAGCAATGGTTTGATTTTTCTGCGCTTGAAGAGATGAAAGATGAAGATTCTGCATTTAATGAGTTGATCAATGCAGAAATCCATAAAACTCTGATCACCAATCTGCACACCATTTTGCAACCATTTTTACTACGAAGACTCAAGAAGGATGTGATTCAAGGTCTGCCACCGAAACGTGAATATATCATCTATGGAAAATTGACTCAAAAACAGGAGCTTCTTTATCGTTCCATGCTCTCTCGCACTTTGAAGGAAACACTGATTTCAGAAGGCCTCAAGGAATACATTCAGGTGAACAAGTTGGGAAAGTTCTCCGATAAACAAATTGACGATTACCTGGCTTTGGAAGATAAACCGGTCGATCACAAATTAACTGAACATTACCAGTTCGTACGCAAAGAGATATCCAGTAAGAAGCTCATGAATGTAATGATGCAATTGCGTCTGATTTGTGACTCACCCCATCTGTTTTTCTATCCTTGGAATGATTATGCAGATAACGGACTCATAGAGCATTCTGCTAAACTCCAAATTCTAGATCAGTTATTGCCAGCATTGCATAAAAAGGGACACCGTGTTCTAATTTTCACCCAATTCACATCTATGTTGGATCTAATTGAAGAGTACGTGGAGAACACTCTCAAATATAAATCCTGTCGTATTGACGGAGCAACTGATCAAGCTGATCGTCGGGACGAAATTGAACGATTCAATACACAAGATGTTGATGTTTTCTTGTTATCCACCCGTGCAGGAGGCTTGGGTATTAATCTTACCGCTGCAGACTCAGTAATCTTATTTGATTCTGATTGGAATCCACAAGTAGATCTGCAAGCAATGGATCGGGTGCATCGAATTGGTCAAACTAAACCAGTCATTGTTTATCGATTGGTGTCTTCCAATACAGTGGAAGACATTATGTTGGCCAAAGCTGATTCGAAACGAAGATTGGAAAAGTTGGTGATTCAGCTCGGACACTTTGAAAATCTTTTAAACTATGGTAGCAACCGAGGGAAAACGCAGGAAGATGTGCTCGATAATTTGGTGAAATTCTTAAGTGCCAAAGAATTTGCCAAAAGAGAGATTGCGGACAACTCTCTTTCTAAGCTAGAGCTTGAAGAGTTGCTAGATCGGTCACCAAAATCTTACGAACCCCACGACGACGATAAGTTTGGTCACGTGATGCTTTTTGAGACAATTACTTCATTAGAATAATACATACAATAATTGAGACATGTCCCAACGCAATGAGCGGTCTGGTTGTAGACAGTTGGCGAGAATCTCTGTGAGTGTTGGCGAGCCGTGATATTCGGTAACTGCCGCTTGAAAACGGTCTTTGTCGTAATTGTTATTCATGATCATTAATTTCAGTCGTGGTTCAAATTGGTGCTGGAAAGGTAACTTGAAAGTCACCAGGCAATAAAGAAGAACTCCCAATGCCCAAGAGTCAGTCAAATTGTCTAGACCAGGGGGGGTTGGAAGTAGAATTTCAGGTGAAGCGTAAGGAAGCGAGCCAATGTTGGGATCAGGTAGTCGAAAGGCGCAATACGATGAAGCGGATGAAGGTGTACCAGAAGATCCGGGTGTACGAGGGGAATACGACGAGGCTGTTGAATTCAGTTGTGAACTCGTAAGACTGGTTGCCTCGTCAATTACTCGGCGTGAGAGTTCTGGCAACTTCAGCAGCGCGCCCGTATCTTTGCTGAAGAAATTAGACATTCCGAAGTCGCACAGAACCACTCTGTTTCCTCTCACCAAGCAGTTTTCCAGTTTCACATCTCCATGATATACACCCAAGCTGTGCATGTATTGTAATCCGGAGCAAATATCTGTGATAAACGAAAGGATTTTGGACATTCGATCGGGATCTTCATTAACTTCCCACTGTTTGACCTTGTCAAATAAAGAGCCTTCTTCGTATTTCTCCGTCAGCAAGAAAAATGCTCGGTCAGTAAACTTGAAGTCGAGCAATGGCAGAATATTGGTATGATTGAGCAGGGACCAGATCATCGTTTCGGTTTTGAACCTATTGATGAATTCCACTGATCCATGGACATTGATGATCTTCATAGCTTTCTCAGATTTGTCGTAGGTGCACGTCCGAATGATTCCGTAAGCACCTCTGCCGATAATTCGACCAAGTTTCCACTTACCCATCACAATTGAATCCTTCTCGTTGGAATTCGGTTTGACCATGGAACCCGAACTGCGTAATGAGAACGAGTTGGTGAATCGACGAGCCGGCGACGCACTTGAAACTGAATTTCGGCGTATCAATTTAGTCAGATGGTTCCGATAATCGGTGTCATTTTGTAAAAGCTCAGGAAGAGCCTCGCTGATCAATCGTTTACGTTCGCTGAAGGATAATGATAAGAAGTTCGACGGAAGAGTGGCTAAAATCGCTCGGTCCTTATCCCTTTCTGGCGATCCAACTAGACGGACTGGCTCGTCCCGTTTGGTGGCATTGATGCTGATTGGCTGGACTCGTGCATGATCCTCATCCTCCCACAATTGAAAATTGAATTTCTGGAAGTCTGGAACGTACTCATCCTCAACTCCTTGAACCTCACGCCAGTTTCTCTCAGTACTAGGAAAATATGTCATGCGCTGACCTGCCCGATTGAAATCAGCTTTGTCGGATTCAGAATAAACCTTCGAGAGGCCGCCTTCGGTCTCCCAATTGGTAAGTAGATCATGGAAATCGACCGCAGGAATGAGCTCTTCGTTATCTACATTGTTAGCAATCCGTGAATCCTGATATGATCGCGGTATCAAAGTTGGAATGCGGGGTTTTGGCAGCCCATTAGAGTATTTTTGCATATACAGAAAGTAATTGTGAATCACACAAAAAAAAATATATACACCCTTACACGCCAATTACGTGATGTATTTTTCAACCAATTAATTTCTTTGGAAAAAACTTTACACTTAAAACAACAAAATGGGTGGACACGCCGGTGCTTATATGGGATGGTGGGGTCACATGGGTAAGTGAATACGATAATCATTGGTGTTACTAACAATATAGGCTCCCCAAAGCAAAAATACATTGCTCAATACACTGTTTCTCCATTTGCTCAAGCTCCATTGAAGGGTTCTTTGGAGAAGGCTTTCTTCAACGTTTTCAGAAGAACTAAGGCTCAAGTTTTGTACATTACTGTCCCAGCTTTGATTGTTTGGGAGGTCTGGGCCTGGGCTAGAGACTACAACGAGTTCTTGTACACCAAAGCTGGACGTGAGGAGTTGGCCAGAGTTAACGTTTAAGTATATAGAATTGAATTACTATACAACATAATGATGTGTAGTGTAGTGGTTGGGGCAATCTGGTTGATTTGTAACCTGTTTGTATTGTTGTTTTCCACTAACTGTCGGTGCTCTTGTGTGTGTTTTTAGTTATTATTGCAACGAGCTATAGTTTACGTATTTTTCCTCCTAAGACTTATTCCACCTTCTTATCCACATCGATATCTTCGTTGAAAGCAACCACCACATAACCAATCAAAACGATATTTGCCACCAAGGCCGCAAGTCCTCCGGAGACAATAGAATTGTCGGTCAAAGCCCGACTCAGAAAGAAGGTGAGCAACGGAGCAATGATCATCAACGAGGTACAGATGATGAGTTTTCTGACCACACGGCTATTTGTTAGGGCTCAATTAAATATTACTTACGCTGGAATATCTGCCATGTTGAAGTAAAATAACAAGATAAAAAAACAGTACTTCCTTATTTATTGGGTGTTTATTTATTATGCTGTCGCAAGAACAGCTGGATCAATTTGAACGTGATGGATGTATAGCTATAGAGAACTATCTTTCCAAGGAGACAGTTGCTGAATTGAACTCGGAGATTAAGACTCTGCTGGCACAGATCGATCTCAAATCACACCCAATGACCAAGTTCTCTACTGAAGAAGATGGAGAGCATGTTGGTAATGATTACTTTATCAATTCCTCTGACAAGATCTCATTTTTCTTTGAGGTAGATGCATTTGAGGATGGGAAGTTGATAAAACCCATTCCAAGAGCAATCAACAAGATTGGTCATGGATTACACATGTTAAATGACAAATTCAAGAACATCACCCTCACAAGAGATATTGCGCAGATCTGCGGACAATTGGGATTCAAAGATCCTCGTGCACTTCAAAGTATGATTATTATCAAGCAACCTGAAATTGGTGGCAAAGTTCCTCATCATCAAGATGGGGAATTTCTGTACACAGAGCCCCAATCCTGCATTGGATTTTGGTTTGCATTGGAGGACTGCACCACCAGAAATGGATGTCTTAGTTTCATTCCAGGCTCACACAAATCGTGTCCAATTGAAAGACGATTTGTGAAGGATATTGAACGGTCTGGAACCAAATTCATAGATCCTGTGACTCATTCTGACTTTAAAGGCACTACTGCGTTTTCAGACGAAAACTTTGTCAATGTGGAGATTCCTGCAGGATCTCTTGTTTTGATTCATAATTCGGTTGTTCATAAATCTGAGAGAAACAGATCTCAAGGATCCAGAAATGCCTACACTTTTCATATCATCGAAGGCATATCCGAGTACGATGAATTGAATTGGCTACAAGTGCCCCCTGACAATCCTTCTGGTACCTCTAAGTTCTCACAATTGCCAATTAGCAGCTAAACCGAGCTACAATTTTCAAACCTTACGTTTTGCCGAGAGGCTGTGCATCTTCAGCTCTGACTCATCGAATATGCGTTTCTATTGTGAAGTCCGAGCTCATGCCGCGTACAGAAAGGTGCATATGAGTTGACAATGTGTTGGATCTGTCTCTCCTTTCATCCAACAATAATCAATCAGTTTACGTACGTACACTCTGACCCATGCCGCGCCCCATTTCTGGCTCCTTTTTTTTTTATAGATTTGATCCTTATTATATCTATTTTTTCTTTCAGTATTAGTCAGAGTCGGAGGCGTACTTAAGTGAAGTTCTCGCTGATGTCGAATACCATAGAAGGACTCTACTAAAAGACTTCTGAACTAATAAGATAAAAAGTATCCGCCAAATCCTTAAATCAAAATCAAAAAACACTCAAGTTTGCAAGCCCGAACTCGAAATCATGGAAGATTTCTTACCTTCCTACCAATTGCATCGCTATCTTAATAGGCATCTAGATGAAGTTTTGAACGACCACAAGGTGGTATCCCCACCGATCTATGAGGTGGTGAAAGAAAATGATGATCAACGCCAAGAAGCAACGCCTCGATCTCCGGAAGACGGTCCGAGTTCTCTAATATCTGATCAACGGCATTCAATATGGCTCCAGATTGACCGACTAAAGTACTTAGATCAAGATGGAGTCTATATGGATATTCAACTGGACGATTTCACTAACATTCATTATACCCCATTTACCAGTGATAAGATTATCAAGGGATTGGTAAGAGTTCATAATATTAGCCGAAAAGAGGTTCCATTTGATAACATCTTCGTGAGTTTTGAGGGATACTTTTGGGCTATCCGGTCCAATTCAAAAATGGTGATCAACAATTTCCTTGATATGGTTGATTTTGAAGCCAGTTGTCTATGCGATGATCCAGATTCCGGCCTCCCCGCAGATAAAATTTTACGTGCAAATACCTCTTACGCTGTGAGATTCAAGTTCCAAATCCCTGAGTATTCCAAATTAGGAGAGTGTTTGCCCCCTAGTATGGGAGATCTTCATCTACGTCATAAATTGCACACTCGTATACAGGATACGAAGTTTTTACGGGACAGCTACACCAAACGTGATTATAGCAGCGAGCATTTCAGTATCAGTTACTCAGTGAACTCACGGTTGATTGAGCTGGGTGAATCCCAAACTGACTTGGTAATTAGAGCTCATAGTCGACATATGGTTGCATTTGTTCCAAAAGTGAAACCTACGCTCAAAGAGTTTTTGGATCCTGAGGATCAAGTCCGATTACTTGTCAACTCTCTGGAAGCTCAGATTCATACTCAGAATAGTGCTGATGAAGAGCCCAAGATTGCAGTCTCTCCGGAGTATTTATTTCGAATGCCGAGACAGACACCGTTTTTCCGGCTTCAGAGTAGGAAAGATCCTACCAAATTTGTGGAACCACGAGTACAGTACTATATGAACTTTGACGAGCTGAATTCGATGCGACCAACCACCTTAACTTTTGAACAAGAGTTGGACATTTCGAAAATTGAACTGTATGCTACGAACTATTATTCTCAGCAAAAGTTGACTGTGGATATGAAGCCAGAATGGTTCATTAACAAAGTGGAATTTGAAACTGTAATTCGGCCAAAGTTCAGAGAGCTGGAACGTCAATTGGACCCTTCGGAAGAACAATCGTTGCAATTGGCCAGATCGATCACCTCGCTCAGATTTTTCAGCTCCAAAATGCCCAAGGTGATGAGCTTTAAGAAAAAGGGTAAATTGCAATATGAATTGAAACTATCCAAGATTCAAAAGGACGTGGTCATTCCATCGTTCAAATTTGCATTCTGCGGAAGATTCTATTTCTTGAGATTCCAAGTGAAGCTCCATGATTATCTGTATAATGGGGAGCCAACTCTTATTTTTGACGTCCCCGTCACTCTGACTTAAATATAAAGATCTTCATCTTCGTTGGTGACTCTGTTCATCACTTTATCTCGACTTTTCGAATGTTCTACCGGATACAGTTCTTTCAATTTTGAGTCTAGCTTTTGACTCAACTTTGTATTACGAGCCAAGTTCGTAGTCAATTCGGGTATCAATTTCGTTTTGAGTCGTTCGTATTGTTTAAGATGTTTTTCTAATCGTTCTTGTACTTCATCCAACGTTCGAAGGATTTCCTGACGCGTATTATTGATAGAACCCGACATCTGAGATTGTATCACGAGAGACCTATCCAATTGAACAGAGTCCAAAGAATTGTTTAAAGAACTGATCAAATAATCCACAGCATTGAAGTTGTTGCGCTCTTCCACCGGTGCATCTTCTGTTGTGGTGTTTGTATAGGACTCAGAATCGGAATCGACCCAAAAACTGCTTGCGTCTATAGACATGAAAAAAATATATACAAGTTTAATCTTTTTCTTGTGTGATATGTCCTCGGAAACTGTTAAAGCCCGACTTAGACCGTTTGGGATTTCGTTTGAGAAGTCTCTCACGGATTTGATCAAAGGCATTCGGTCCAATAATCATAATCCTGACAAATTGGCCGCTTTTTTTGAAAGATCAATTCAGGAATGTCGCCACGAATTGAAAACGAACGATCTCGAACTCAAATCTATGGCAATCCTCAAATTGGCATATCTGGAGATGTATGGGTTTGACATGAGCTGGTGCTCGTTTCATGTGTTAGAAGTGATGTCTTCCAACAAATTCCAACACAAAAGAATAGGATACTTAGCAGCAATGCAATTACTACAACGACAGAACAATGAGGATGTGTTGATGTTAATTACCAACTCATTGAAAAAAGACATCAATTCGGGCAATTCTGTTGAAACAGGAATAGCTATCAGTGGAATTGCTTCCATAGTGACTCCCGACCTGGCCCAAGACATCTGTGATGATATGGTTCGAATGCTGTCCCATTCCAAGCCTTTTATTCGCAAAAAGGCTGTACTTGCGCTCTATAAGATATTCTTGAAGTACCCAGAGGCCCTGCGACAATACTTTGACAAATTAATTGAAAGATTAGACGATGATGACCCGTCAGTGGTTTCTGCTACCGTTAATGTCATTTGTGAGCTTGCTCATAACAATCCAAAAAATTATGTCGATCTTGCCCCCAGACTTTTCGGTCTTTTGAAAGAAACAAACAACAATTGGATGGTTATCCGACTTCTCAAGTTGTTATCGTCGTTATGTTTGACAGAACCTCGATTGAGATACATTTTACTTCCTGAAGTGGTGGATTTGATGAACAGCACAAGAGCCCTTTCGTTAGTATATGAGGCAATCAATTGTATTTTGAACGGTCAGATGCTTTCTTCCGAAGATACCAGAGTTGCAAAATTGATAATCGGCAAATTACTCGACTTCATCCAAAATGACGATCAAGACCTCAAATATGTTGGATTGCTGGCTTTTATTAAAACGTGCAAGATTCACCGAGAACTTATAAAGAAACATGAGAAGGTTATCATGGCTTCGACTTACGACTTGGATCTCACGATCCGTGAAAAATCTCTAGAATTGCTCGACTCCCTGGTTACGGACCAAAATCTAGTGTCGATAGTTACCCGATTACTGGTTCAATTGATTCCTCTTGAGGATCAGGCAGAAAGATTAAACAGTATCAATTTGAACACTGAGCTCGAGTTGCAACAGCCTCTCAGAGTTACTGATAAATACAGACTTTTGGTGATCAACAAGATTATTCAGGTTTGCTCTATGGACAACTACGAAAACATTCCGAACTTCCAGTGGTATTTGGGAGTTCTCTGTGACATTATTAACATCAATTCTGATAACAAACTTGCAGGAGTGGACGTCATGATTACTGATCAATTCATTAATCTAGGATTGAAAGTGCCTAGTATACGAAGTCGATTGATCCAGCGGTGCTTGGATTTTGTACTGGACGACTCCAGATTGTCCAATTTCAAAGAGGGTTTGTCTAATTGTATCTGGCTTGTTGCTGAGTATTACACCGAATATATTCAAACCTTGGATGAGAACGACAATGATGATGATGATGATGATGACGAAAGTCGGGAAGAAGTTGTCAAAGTCACTGGTGCGTTAATCATTAACCATGTTTGCAAACAAGAAGAATTGAGGAAGTTTGAAAATCTCCATAATCCAACAATCGGTGTTTATATCCAAGCGATGGCCAAATTGTTCAGCAAGTACTGTCTGAGTTTGGGTAATTTTTGGAGCTCTGAAGACCGTGACCATGTGATAGAATTGTGTGAGACTTTAATATCATGGATGGAGAAGTTCCATCAATCGGTCAATTTTGAACTTCAAGAGCGCAGTATTTCTTTCGCAGAGATTCTCAAAGTGGCTTTAGAGTCTGTGAAAGCTGAAGAGCAAGGAATTCCAAACTTTTTGGTTTCGGGCTACTCTCAGATGTTTGCATACCAATTCAAGCCAATTGGAACCCAAGTTCAACAGCACATCCCGATTGGAATCGATTTGGAATCTGCAATTAATCAAGACTCTATGACAAGCTTTCAGCAAGTTGTGGCGAAGATTGTTGCTCAAGAACAAGTTCAGACAGCTGATGTTGAGGAAGAGTTTGAGGAGGAAATTGTTGACTCCTCGGAGGACGAGATAGAGGTCAAGAAAGAACGGTCTGATAGACTGAATGATCCATATTATATTTCAGTGGACACAAGCACTGCCGATGATGTTTCTGTGACGACTGTTGAACCTGTTGCGGAGAAGAAGCGCAAGAAACCAAGCAAGAAGAAAATCCGGAAGGAAAAAGTGCTCGTTTTGGGCGAAGAAGAAGGATCTCCAGAACCTGTTTCCAAACCTAAAAAGAAAAAGGAGAAGAGTATGTTGGTGATTGACTCTTCAACTCTTGATAATTTCGATTTAACAAAGGCTCCCGAAGAACCAGACCATGCCGATGAGGTGGAACAAATGAGACAGGAGTTTGAAAAGTTGGAACAGAAACAGGAATCGGTGGTTGTGAAGAAGCCTAAAAAACCCAAGAAGAAGTTGGTAGTTATCCAATAAGGTTATATTTACGTTTCTGTCCGATGATCGAGGAGGTTGGATTTTGATTGATCAATTCATATAATTCCAATGATTCTGGTGTTGGAAGTTGATTTGGATCTTCCAACAAAGGTAGCAAAGTCTCTTTGAGATACGGTTTTTGCTCCATGATTGTTTGCAACATACTTTTCTCTTCATCTGCATTAATTTTGTTTAGTCTATTAGATTCCGTTTGCATAATAAGTTTGACGAGCATGGCGTTTCTCAATTCCAAATGTTGAAGTAATTCATTGGTCTGTTTGTATTGATCATTTACCTTCACAGCATTAGAATGTATTCCAGCGTACTTATGAAGTAATTGTTGGTATAACTCGTTATAATCAACAGGATTATTCAATTCGGTGATGTCCATGATGGAATAAATAAAGAAACCAAAAAATCAAGCCGATCGACCTGCATAAAAAAATATTTGAGAAAAAAATATTTTTATAGATACTTTTCAATGGTTCTTAAATCTACAACTGCCAACGACGTCTCGGTGTATCAGATCTCCGGAACAAACGTTGCCAGATCACTTCCAGACTGGATTGCTCGTAAGCGCAAGCGGGCTCTGAAAAATGATATTGATTACCAGAACCGTGTGGAATTGATTCAGGATTTTGAGTTCAGTGAGGCTTCCAATAGAATAAGAGTTTCCAAAGACGGCCAATTTGCCATGGCAACTGGTACTTATAAACCTCAGATTCATGTGTATGATTTTGCCAATTTATCGCTAAAATTCGAGCGCCATACAGACTGTGAAAATGTCGATTTTGTTCTTCTTAGTGATGACTGGACCAAATCTGTGCATTTACAAAATGATCGGTTGATCGAGTTCCAAGTTAAAGGTGGAATTCATTATCGCTCCAGAATTCCAAAATTTGGTCGCTCACTTGCTTATAATGACGTCAATTGTGACCTATATGTTGGTGCTTCTGGAAATGAGATCTACAGATTGAACTTGGAGCAGGGTCGGTTCATGCAGCCTTTTGAGACCGAAACTGAATTAGGAGTTAACGTTTTAGACATTAACGAGGTTCATGGACTTCTAGGAGCCGGTTTAGAGGATGGAACTGTGGAGTTCTGGGACCCCAGAGCAAGACAACGAGTGGTGAAGATCCAGATTATTGACGGTGCAGAGATGTCTGGAACCCAGGTCACTGCTCTCAAATTTCGCAATGATGGACTGAATCTAGGAGTGGGTACATCGAACGGAGTGTCCGTCTTATACGATTTGCGTCGATCGCAACCCTTGATGACCAAAGATCAAGGATATGGGTTCCCTGTCCATAAGATCACGTGGTTGGACGATAATAGCAGCGTGAGCAACAAGATTATGACTTCTGACAAGAAGATTGCCAAGATTTGGGATCGACTTGATGGAGATTTGTTTGCCAGTATGGAGCCAAGTGTTGATATTAACGATGTGGAGTATATTCCTGATACTGGAATGTTTTTCATGGCCAATGAATCGATTCCAATGCATACCTACTATATTCCCGCCTTGGGACCTGCTCCCAGATGGTGTTCGTTCTTGGACAACATTACTGAAGAACTTGAAGAGAAACCATCCGATACTGTTTATTCGAATTATCGGTTCATCACCAAACAAGATGTTGTTCGGTTCAATATATCACATCTTATTGGAACCAAAGTTATGCGTGCTTATATGCATGGTTATTTCATCGATACAGAATTATATGATCGGATCAATCTTATTGCCAATCCAAATGCTATCCAGGATCAAAGAGAAAGAGAAATCAAGAAGAGACTTGAGAAAGAGAGAGAGTCTCGGATTCGGAGTACAGGAGCCATTACTTCTACCAAAGTCAAGGTCAACAAGGACTATGCAACCAAATTGGGACAGAAGTTTGGTGCCGAGGCTGCTGAGGAAGTTGTCAATGATGATCGTTTCAAGGAGATGTTTGAAGACCCTATGTTCCAGATTGATGTGGAATCTCATGACTATAAGCAATTGAATCCTGTTCAGGGTTCGGGTATCAAGCCATTGACTGCTGCCGAGGAATCGGATGAGGAAAGAATGAATCCAGATAAGGATAGTGATAGTGATAGTGAAAGTGAGAGTGAGAGTGAAGATGAACAGACAATTCGTAAGCGAGAGGAAATCCAGAAGAAACAGGATCAAAGGTTAAGACAAGAATTAGAGAAAGAAGAATATTTAAAGAAAATGTCGAGTGTTTCCATGAAATCATTGGATGCTGTTGCTGAATTGACGGGCGAGACCAACAATAAGGCGGAGTCGTTTGGAAAACGGTTGCAGAATGCAGGTAAAGTGCAAAAAGAACAACAAGAGCGCAAACAGGGAATAAGAGTGCATAAAACTGCCCAAGGAGATGCAGAGATCAGTTATATTCCGCAGAAGAAGAGCAAAAAGGTGCAAATTGAAAGTGAAGAAGACAGAGGTAAGAGTCGCCAGAATTATGAGGGCAGACGTCGTGCCAGTAAAAATACCTTTAGGGGTTTGTAATTAGAATAGGAGGATAATTAAATATACACAGCTTAATGTCTTATTGATTAGGTTCCAAATTAAGTTTGGATTTAAGTGAGTCCCAAGACTCTATCATGTTGTTGTCAACCAGTTTCTGGAAGACTTTGATTAATTTCAGATTCTCTTCGAGCATGGTACTTTCAGCTACCAAATTATGCAACGATCGACCTTTATGAACCAGGGGCGTGAATCTTTGCGGAACCTGAACCGGGATATTCTGAATTGATTTCAATTTGTGATTCGGAAGAGCTCTTGGGGTGTTGATGCGTTTTTCATGAAGAAACCTACATTTGGTTCCATTTCTGCAATTTCCATTTCTTTGAAAGAATTTGCAAATGCGGCGCCCCTTTAGTCCTGTAGCTTTTGGTGTTGGATCTGGAGCCTTAGTAGTCCGTTTTTCCTCTACTCTTTTGTTGGTTGGCCAATTTTTCCGTCGTTCTTCGATCCATTTTTGGATATCTTCTTCTGTCTCCAAAACAATATTGGTTCCCGGAATAGCCATCACCTTGGAATCTTCCACTTTCTCCTCTGTCGATTCATCAGACAGATCAGCAGTTGTCGCTGAAATATCCAATTCGTTTGGATTCTGCATCATCTCCTGACTTGGAGGTGATGGAGATCTGTCTGGAATTGACGTTTCATTCATTTCAGGAAACAAATTCATGTTTCCTAAGGTCACAACAGTTGACTGGTCTAGTTTTGGACGTTTTACTGGCCCATCCTCGTGTTCCAGCTCTCGTTTAAAAGAACTCATATAAATTTCGACGCGTCGAAAAATATTTCAGCTAATGAATAATCAAGATGTTCTAGAGAAACGTAAGAATAGATTTCGAAATGAACAGAAACAGATCGATCGGTCCAAAAACTCGCAATTTGGCTTGATTAGTCGAGGAGAAGATCTTAGATTACAACAAAATGAGTCTGCTAGGACTCAATTATGGCTCAAGGTTCAGAAAGATATCGAATCCAACTCCAATCAGGATTCAATTTTGATGGATTTTCGTAAACTTCGAGAAAGTCTTCTTTCACAACCCCATTCAAACTTTGCGAAGTCAGTTTACTTAAAATCCATCCAATTTTCAGCTTCAATCGGTCACCATCAATCTTACATCCCTAGTATCATGCATTTATTAGAAGTTGAGAAATCTCACCAATTGATGTCAAAGGAAGAACGAGAAGAAGTCTTGATAATCTTGGCATTACATAAATCCCACTTTGCAAAGGATTTTGAACAGGCTTTCAGCATCCTGTTGAACAACTTTGATCTTACTCCAAATTTTAAAATTTCCCCAACTACTGATCCAGAATCCGCATACATGACAATATATTCATTGCTAACTAATGATTTCTATTCCTGGAAAACTCATTTCCATACTCTCAGTCATCGCCTAACCTATAAACAAGTCATGTCCTTGGGATCGAACCAATTGACCAAAACTGCAATTAATATATTAAATTGCTCATATTTTGTTCTGAAAAAAGATGTGCTAGAAGATTATCTTGGTACCACCTGGTCTGAACTTGAATCCATCCATCAGCCCTCTTGGATTCTGCAAGACGACACTGTTACCATCCGTCGCAGGAAATGAACGGCTTATGTAATCATCGGTATTTTTTATAGAGCTCCCGAATCAAATATTGTGCGCGAAACGAGACATGTCTATGCCTACACCGGCTACTAATACGACTCCAACAGCGCCATTGAACGGTCTCATCGACCCTGGAACAACAGCCACAGAAGTGATATCAATACAGGATCTTGAAAATGGAAAAGTAAATGTGGATTCTATCATTTTGGAGATTCAAGAACTGCGTAGTCGTATTGGAGAATTGCGTTATGAAATGGCGCGATATATACGTCTGTTAGCCTCTGTGGATGAGGACACAGTCTCGTCGACTTTCTATCAAGAAATCGTGACTCAAATCGGAGTTTTAAAGAATAATTTGGACACATATCATAATTCATACAAACGACTACTCCCGGTGATTAGATATTCGAAATTGAAGATGGGATTGAATCCAGAAGAGCAATTCAAGGTTGCGGTTCATGAGGTCAAGGTTGAGACTAAGTTATTGAGCGAACAACCAGGAAACAAGTTGGAGATGTCTAAAAACATACTTGTTTCATCGACAGAAATGGGTGTACCAGGTTCCTGGGGAAGTATAGGTTCTCCAGGAGGCAAGAATCCGGTAGCAAAGCGACCAACGAAGGCCAAACCAACAACCAAAAAGAAATGAAGTCGATAGACGCGTCGACGGTTTCTTCATTATCACCACAAATTTTCCAAACGTGACTATTTTTTTTTGGTCGATAGAGATATGGCAACTGAACTAAGACAAGCTTTTATCAAGGCAAAGACCGAAAAACGGACCGCTTTGGTGACATTCATCACTGCTGGTCATCCTACAATTGAGGAGACGATTCCAATCATGCAAAACTTGCAAGCTGGAGGTGTGGATGTGATCGAATTAGGAGTTCCCTTCTCTGATCCTATGGCTGACGGTCCAATGATTCAGCATGGAAATAACGTTGCTCTTGGGAACGGAGTGACTGTACCTAAAGTTTTGGATCTTGTCAAACAGGCCAGAGCTGCCGGTGTGACTGTTCCTATCGTTTTAATGGGATACTACAATCCGATTCTACAATATGGAGAGAAAGAACTCGTGAGAGACTCGAAAGCCGCAGGAGTCAATGGATTCATTGTTGTTGATTTGCCGCCAGAAGAGGCCATTAAGTTCAGAAATTTGTGCAAGGACAATGGACTTTCATATGTTCCACTTGTTGCTCCATCCACCACTGACGAAAGATTGAAATTACTTGGAGAAATCTCTGACTCATTTTTGTATGTGGTCTCTCGTATGGGAATTACGGGAGCCAATATTTCTGTGACTTCAGCTGTTGGTCAGTTGGTGGATCGTGTTCGTAAGGTCACCGGAGGAAACATCCCTTTGGCCGTTGGTTTTGGAGTCTCCACTAGAGAACACTTTTTGCAAGTTGGTTCAGCTTCCGATGGTGTTGTTATTGGTTCGAAACTAATTTCGATTCTTGACACTGCCCCAGCTGGTGAGAGTGCCCATCATGCCAAGGACTACGTCAAGTCCATATTGACTGGTGAGGGCTCCAACGTTATTGGCGAGTCGTTGTTCGAGGCGGAATTGAACCTGCCTGAAGACGTTTCTTTTGAGGAGCAACATTTGCATAATCCTAGATTTGGTGATTATGGTGGGCAATACGTTCCTGAGGTGTTACAAACATGTTTGAAACAATTAGAAGACGCTTTTGAAAGTGCCATTGCGGACCCTTCGTTCTGGGAAGACTTTAAATCATTGTACGATTATATTGGACGCCCATCCTCTCTGCATCGTGCTGAAAGATTGACAGAGTATGTTGGAGGACCACAATTCTGGCTTAAAAGAGAAGATTTGAACCATACCGGATCTCACAAGATTAACAATGCATTAGCCCAAGTGCTGATTGCCAAACGTTTGGGAAAGAAGAACATTATCGCAGAGACTGGAGCTGGTCAACATGGAGTGGCTACTGCCACTGCTTGTGCTAAATTTGGACTCAAATGTACTGTGTACATGGGAGCAGAGGATGTTAGAAGACAGGCTTTGAATGTTTTCCGTATGAGAATCCTGGGAGCTGACGTGATTGCCGTTCAAAATGGAACCAAGACTTTGAGAGATGCTACCACAGAGGCATTCAGATCTTGGGTTACCAACTTGGACACCACCCATTATGTTGTTGGTTCCGCCATCGGACCACATCCATATCCAATTTTGGTGAGAACTTTCCAGAGTGTGATAGGAAACGAAACCAAAGAGCAGTTCAAGAAACTTAACGATGGTAAATTGCCAGATTTGGTGGTTGCTTGTGTTGGTGGAGGATCCAATTCCTCTGGTATGTTCCATCCGTTCGTTGAAGATCTGAGTGTCAAGCTTCTTGGTATTGAAGCCGGAGGAGATGGTATTGACACTGAAAGACACTCTGCTACCTTGACTGCTGGAAAGCCTGGTGTTTTCCACGGTGTCAAGACTTATGTTTTGCAGGATTCTGACGGTCAGGTCCACGACACTCACTCTGTTTCTGCTGGATTAGATTATCCTGGTGTTGGTCCGGAATTGTCTTTCTGGAAGGACAGTGGTCGTGTTAACTTTGCTGCTGTTACTGATGCACAAGCTTTGGAAGGATTTAGAATCCTTTCGCAATATGAGGGTATCATTCCTGCCTTGGAGTCTTCCCATGCTATCTACGGTGCAATTCAAGCTGCCAAGTCCATGTCTAAGGATCAACATGTCGTGATCAATGTTTCTGGTAGAGGAGACAAGGATGTTCAGAGTGTTGCCGAAATCCTTCCAAAACTTGGTCCAAAAATCGGCTGGGATCTCAGATTCGAGTCTTTTGACGATGCTAGTAAATAGCGTAAATGTATATGAGTATTTTTCATTATTAATTTTTTTTTCCTGTTATCTGATGTGGCCTGGTAAAGGTCTTCATTTAACGTATGGAATTGACGGATCATGTGTGTTTCGACCGCAGGACGGGACTTTTGATTTTCCGCGAGTTCGAGGTTCAAATTCAAGCCAATTACGTCCGCTGGCGGATTCGTTTTCAAGACTAGTTCCAGCACAACTTGCTCCCAAACCGACCGATGTCACCGCTCATGACGTTAAACAGGCATCAGAAGTGGTCCATACGTCTTTAGATATGTTTTTTGTCCCTAAATCTCTTCTACAATCTAGTCAACAGGAATCTTTGGCTTCATTTACCAATAAAATCTATGATCCAACATATGGCGATTTGTTGACAGTTATGAGATATGAAACATACAAATTCAGTTCCAATGTATTAATAACTGCTGCTGGATCTTATGGAGATGTAGTTGCAGTGAGTGTGCTTGAAAACAAAATTCATCCGGAGTTATCTTCTACCAGAGCTATTCAATTTGAATCAAGGGTTAAACAAATATTTGCCGTCTTAGACACGAATTTGTTTGTGGTACGAACAAGTACGGTTGTTTCTATCTTTGAACTACGAATAGAAAGCAAATTCAACGTCGGGGTGGTTCAATTGGTGGAAATTCCACAGAAAAGTCTTGCTAACGAAGCATTTGCCGATGCATGTATTTGTCCCTATACGAGATTGAATATTGCTCTGGTGGACGTCAAGGGAAATTTTGGATTGTTCAGATTACTCAAAAGAGATTCCGGTCGAACCTCTAATGATTACAAGCGAATATATCAATCCACAATTTATGATCCTGCGGAACTCTCCAATTTCAACAGAATAGTGTTTGGTTCAACTTGGGACTCTCTAATAGTGATTTCACGTTCGTCAGCACATGTCTGGTCACCTCAAGCTCAACATTGTAGAGTGGTAGCAAATGCTTGGTCTAGATTATTGGACCTTGTGGTGCCTCCAAATCAAAACAAATGGTGCATCTTACTTACGACCAAAGAGATATCTCTTGTGGACCTTGATACATTCGATTTAGTTCTGGCTTGGTCCCATCAATTGGACGAAACCGATCTGAGTTTAAAGCTGGCTGTGCAAAAAAATGGTAGCATGATTGACTGTCGGATTATTTCGCAAACAACACCATTGATTTATGTTCTGAGTTTTGGAATGAATCAAGGACGAGCGCGGGTTATTGGAGATCCGTATTTTTACGTTCCCCATCCCTCTAAACCTATTCAATCCTTGAGTTTCTTGAATTATCTTGAGGATCCAACTTGTTTCCAGATCACTGAAGAATTGGAGATTTCCAGATTGTCGATGCAACGAGGTCTTAATGATCTTAAAATTCCAATAGAGGAGTCTCAAAGTATTCAAGTTCAACCATTAAAGTTTCCGAACCTTCCCGAACCTCTTCCAGGAGCAAAAATGGTTGATAGCTCCACGATTGTTGAAGAAGAGTCCAATGTTTCCTTATTTAAGTTGATTCCCTTTTACGGTCCAATTTCACAGCTCGATAACATATTCGATCATATAGTGTACGAAAGTTCTTCTCGAATATTTTCGGATTCTGGAACCTTACGTCGTATCAACGAGTTGCCACCAAACATGTTCCAGTTGTTGAAATCTCTCGAGTCTCAGAATTCACAAGACGGGGTTCTCAGAAAAGAAGACCCTTCATTTCAACGATTGAACACAGATCTTGGACTCAGTTTGATCACAATTCATAAAGACGACTCCGAAGCTCAAAGAATCGAAGAGATCCGATCCCAATTACCCCTCGAACTTGCTGCATTATTGGATCAATGGAGACCACACGAGTCTGTACTTAGTCACACCAGCCACACCGAGCTGCAGAGTCAAATACCCACAATTAGGGTTTCAAAGTCTAAGAAAAAGACTAAGATACGATCGTCGCAAACGGCCGGCTTCGCTCAACGTACCTCGAGACCTGGCTCTCAGGTCAGTTCTCAGATAAGCTCCCAGACCCAGGCACCGATATCTTCTTCTCCACCAAATTCACAACTTGATTTTCAAAGCTCACAGCTGCGCTCCTCACAATTCACGCAATCATCACAGAAAAAACGTAAGAAGCATAAGATGGGTGGATTTATGTAATTTTGTGCCCCTTGGCCCCCTGCATATATTGTATACTAATTTTCCCTTTGGAAAATATTCTTTCCATGCTTTGGTACGCTTATTTGGCGGCGTGTTTTCTCGTCCAATTGGGCGTGGCCATGAATTATGGTAGTATGGGTCACGAAACCGAAGATGTTGAAGCATTGGTAACCGAATATACAACTGCCAATGACAAGTCTCTACTTTGGGGTGCCTACAGATCCAATCTGTATCTTGGACTTAAGCCACGATTACCAGAATCGATGATGACTGGAATTATGTGGTTCAGTGTGGATACATACCAAGGAATTGGTAGATTGAGACACGAATGTCGTCAAGATGACGACCTGGATACTTTTGGATGGACCAAATACGATCCTCGTTTTGGAGGTCATGAGATCATTAAAGATTCCGATTTTGGATTGGTCATCGAATCAGATTTTATTAAAACCGACGAGGGAAATTGGGGACTTCGAATCAAGGGAACTCCTGAAAAGGCCGATTCTAAGACGTCGATAGTGTTTTACGTTGGACTTGAAGGAGGAGATCAATTGACTTTTGCAGGCACCGATGATTTGGTCGAAGGTGATGTCAAATTGGTCGGATATTCAGAAAGATTAGGTGGTGTCTTCGATATGAACATCACAAGGGGACCCTCCGAGCAATATCTTCAAAATGATAAACTGCAAGAATTCGGACTCGATCCTTCAAAAACTAGACATCTTTCTTTAAGAGTTCCAACTGGTAACGTTTGGAAAGCCAAAGATGTGTTTTTGACTTTACTGGGAGAAAATATTCGCAAACTTCAAGATAAATTATCTGACGATGATAAAGTTCCACCTGAACAGCTATTTCAGATGCGGAATCTTGATAACTTTGAAGGGAACTTACATTTTATTCAAAAAACATTCCAAGGAAGCTTTGAATTTGATATTTTATTCAACGTCGACGAAAATGAACGTCTCAGTTCTGAAAAGTTGCCTGATCTCATTAAAGACATGAACAAGAAGTTTGATTCGAAGTTTGCTGAAAAGTTCCAACTATTAAAACCATTCACTGAACCAAAATATTATCAATTTGCCAAGGAGATACTTTCCCAGCTTTTGGGAGGAATAAGTCATTTCTACGGAGATCAAATGGTGGATCGCAATGCTGAGATTGATGACACCGAATTTAACCATGCCAATCTTGTTGGACAGTCGGAAGGTCCTTATGAATTATTCACTGCTGTTCCTAGCAGACCGTTCTTTCCTAGAGGATTTTACTGGGATGAAGGATTTCATCTACTTCCTATCCTGGAATATGATTCTGATTTGGCCCTGGAGATCGTCAAAAGTTGGTTTTCATTGATCGATGATGATGGATGGATTGCAAGAGAACAAATTCTGGGAGACGAAGCTCGAAACAAGGTTCCTACCGAATTTACTGTCCAAAACCCCAACATTGCCAACCCCCCAACATTGATGCTCATTTTTACCAAGTTGCTCGATCTCGCCAAGTCTGCTCAAGAATCAAAAACCCACGGTATCAAGATAGATTCATTCCAAACTACACAACAACTTGGAAACATGCATTTACAGAATCCAGAACTTTTGGTGGATTATGCCAATAAAATATACCCACAATTACAGAAACATTATGATTGGTTCCGAACCACTCAACGTGGAGAAAGCAAGCTATTTGATAGAGTTTGTCACTCCAATTTGGATGTTTTCCGATGGAAAGGTCGTACTAAAGATCATTGTTTACCAAGTGGTCTTGATGATTATCCTAGATCTGCTCCAGATATTGGCGAGTTACACATCGATTTACTTTCTTGGATGGGAGTTATGACCCGATCCATGTATAGAATTGCCTTTCTTTTGGAAAAACAGCAAGATGCTGAGAAATATCTTGAAATCTACAACAACATAGTGGCTAACATGGATGATTTGCATTGGAGTGACAAACACAATAGCTATTGCGATTTGACAGTAAATGATGACGATGAGGATGAATTTGAGTGTCACATTGGATATGTTTCGCTGATGCCTTTCATCCATCGGTTAGTTCCTGCTTCGTCAAATCATTTGGAATCAATGGTAGCTACAATCCAAGACCCTGAACAATTATGGTCTCCATATGGAATAAGATCTCTGTCTAAACATGATCCTAATTTCCATCAAGGTGAAGACTATTGGAGGGGTCATATTTGGATGAATATCAACTATCTGATTTTGGAAAGCTTACAATATTACGGAACACACCCAGAAACTAAACCTCAAGTTCGCAAGCAGATCAGCCAAATTTATAAAGAGTTACGGAAAAACGTGGTGGAAAACGTGTATGAGCAACACCAAAAGACAGGCTATCTTTGGGAACAGTACAACGAGAGCACTGGAGGTGGACAAAGAGTCCGTCATTTTGCTGGATGGTCCTCATTGGCGGTGTTACTGATGAAGATGAGTCCTGAGCTATAGGGCTGACGAACCTCTTATATATCACGTGATATAAGTATGTGAGAAAAATTTTGGTAGCGAGCGAGGATCTGTATTTTTTCAAAAATTTTCCTTGAAAAATTACATTCAACAACATGGCTCCAAAAGGAAAGAAGGTCGCACCAGCTCCTTTGGCCACCAAGGCTGCTAAGAGCACTGGTCCAAAGAACCCATTGATCGAATCAACTCCAAGAAACTTCGGTATCGGACAAGCTATCCAACCAAAGAGAGCTTTGAACAGATTTGTCAAATGGCCAGAATACATCAGATTGCAAAGACAAAAGAAGGTCTTGTCAATGAGATTGAAGGTTCCTCCAGCTATTTCGCAATTCTCCAACACTTTGGACAGAAACTCTGCTGCTGAGGTGTTCAAACTCTTGAACAACTACAGACCAGAAACCGCTGCTGAGAAGAAAGAGAGACTCACCAAGGAGGCTGCTGCCATTGCTGAGGGAAAGAAGAAGGAAGACGTTTCCTCCAAGCCATTTGTTGTCAAATACGGATTGAACCACGTTGTTTCTCTTGTTGAGAACAAGAAGGCCAAGTTGGTTTTGATTGCTAATGATGTTGACCCTATTGAGTTGGTTGTTTTCTTGCCAGCTTTGTGCAGAAAGATGGGTGTTCCATACGCTATTGTCAAGGGTAAGGCTAGATTGGGAACTCTTGTTCACCAAAAGACCAGTGCTGTTGCTGCTTTGGTCGACGTGAAGCCAGAAGACGAGGCTACTTTGTCCAAGCTTGTGTCTACTATCAACGCCAACTTCACTGACAAGTACGATGAAGCCAGAAGACACTGGGGTGGAGGTGTTATGGGAGCCAAGACTACTGCTAAGTTGACTAAGAGAGCTAAGGCTGTTGCTGCCGCTGCCGCTGCTGCTCCAAAGAGAGTCGAGGCATAAATAATGGAGTAACAAACAGATAAGAATAAGTTGTACTGACTACAGTAAAATACTATATGAATAAATGTATTTTCGATGTCCTGTCTATCTTATTTAAGCTTGTAGAAAAGCTTTGGAGCGGCACAATCATTGATACAGTGTTGCAAGTGGAAGAACTCTTCCACACAGTCTTCTTTGTAAACTTTATCCTCGTATCCTTCTTCTTCCATCTCTTTGGTCACCCTTTCAACACATTCGTGGTAATGATGAACATAGTGTGCGCAATCTTTGGTTTCGGAACATTCTTTTCTCAAGGCGTCCAATTGGTCGCCGGCCTCTTCTTCCTCATCTTCATCATCCTCGTCGTCGTCGTCCTCGTCCTCGTCGTCTCCTCCAGCAGCTTCTTCCTCGCCGGCATCTTCTCCGGCCTCTTCAGCTTCCACCTCTTCAACTGGTTCCTCGGCAGGCTCCTCAGCGTAGGCGGTGATTGGCGTAAGAGCGTCTATGAAATCTTTAAGCAAGGACATTGCAAATCAACACGGATGATTATTCTCTAAAACTTTTTGACCTTTAAAGAAAACACTCTACACCGAAAAATTTCAATTTTTGTACTTTCTATTGGTGGATACATTTGGCGTCGATCGTCCTTCATATCGTCCATTAGGGACGGGTAACCATTTTGACCCTCTACCGATTCTGACCCATTGCCCTCCAGTTGGCGAAAAATTTTGGAAACCTATTCTATCAATCTTGAAACATCATCAATTGCAACTGAATCCCCGTGATCATCCACATCGGCATCATCAAGCTTGAGCAGCCTCTCTAAAATATTGAATATGTCAGCCTCCGAAATCGAAATTGTTGAACCTACACCAACACAGGAAACTACCGAATCGATCCCATCACAAGTCGAAGAGACCGATCCCAACAAAGTTTTCGTTGGAAACCTACCGTACGACGCCACTGAAGACCAACTTAAAGCATTGACCCCCGACTTGGAGATTGTGTCTGTTGAATTGCCAACAAGAACAGTCACCAAGAAAGCAGACCAGAGCACGGTCCAATTGCAAAAAGGCCACGGCTTCATCACTTACAAGAATTCGTCAGACGCGACCTTGGCAATTGAGCAAATTGGCGGCAAGACAGTGGGACAGAGAGAGGTGTATGCAAGATCCGCTCTCCCTCCAAGTTTAGCACCAAAGAGGGAGAGAAAACCAAAGAAGGCTTCGGCAGAATCTGAGCCATCGAGTGTGGGCAGTAAATCGAAAAAGAAGAACAGATCCAAATCTAAGGCAAAGGCAAAGACGGAATCGCAGGTCGAATCGCAGACTGAACCTAAGACCGATTCTGCCGAGACATCTGCCGAGGCCACGAGTGAGCCTGTTTCTGCTGCCTCTACCGCTCCTGCCAAAAAACCAAGAAAGGCTGCTTTATCTAAGGAGGAGAAAGAAAAGAAGCTTTCGGAGGGAATTCCTTCGAAGAACACCTTGTTTTTGGGCAACTTAGACAAGTTGGTTACTAGTAAGGATTTGAGAGAATTGTTTGCCACATACGAACCTACTTGGGTTCGTGTGCCAAGACGGGACCTTCCAAAGACTTTGTACTTAAAATTGAAGGCCAAGAACGTCCAGATTGATAACAAAGGTATCGCCTTTGTCAGATTCAAGTCCGAGGAGGATCAACAGAAAGCCCTTGCAGAATTTGCGGACAAGGAGTACAAGGGTAGAAAGTTGAACGTCACTGTGGCTATTGACTCTGCTGCCGAGGCAACTGAGCCAAGTGTCGATGAAAAGGAAAATTAGTCCAAGCATCTTGCACGTCTAGACGTATCTGTTAGATTTCGAGATTACGTTACGTGATTCACCATACTCGATCTCGATAAGCAGATCTCATTTGCTGTGTATATTTTATGTTAGTCTTAACTACGTGCATCTACAATCCTATGACTCATATTCTAAGTGCCGCGTCTGAACGCGGCACGATGAAGGCTGTCAGAAAAAAATTGTGTAGATAAAGGAAAAGGTAATAGTAATTTTTTTTTATCTACTAAGCACTTAACAGAAACCTCTTGCGATGGACTCGTTTCCTGCCAATAGTACACAGTGCGAATCTTATTGGCTCTTTGACGATTTCACGTCATGTGGACGACAATTGATTTTGGAGTCATGGGTAATTGTGCCGGTGTTCATTTGTGCCTTATTACTGGCTATCAATTTGCTCCAATCAGACTCGAATCCAAGCAAGACTTCAGAAGTGGATGATGATGAGCAACAGCCATTATTGTCTACAGGCATCTTAGAATATGATTCTGTCGAAGATTCAAACACTAAAAGTAATTTCATTGATAGAACATTTGATATTGCCTTATTGAAGCCCGTTAAAGACGATGGCAAGCCTTCAGGTTCTACCAAGATACTTTATCGTGACACCGTCGAGAAGTTAATGGTTGGTTTAGAAGAGTTATGTTTATTGATCCAAGTTTGTTTCTCCTTTGTGACCCTAAATGAGTACACAGATTACGATGGGTCTTGGCTCTGGATTGTGAAATATTTCAATTTTGTGTTTTGGCTATATCTTGCATTAATTACCAGTGCCAGATTGATCTATGTTTCCAAAGGTTTTGGGCCCAACAGATTGGATCTATGGTATCATTGTTGTATTTTGTATGGACTTCAATGGTACGGATCAACAATGATGTTCCGATCTGCTCTTCTTGGTCATTCTCCATCCAATCTCTTAACATATTATTATTATACTCAATTTGTCATCAACTCGATTCTGGTTACAATCAATGGGTTCGAGCGGTTTTCCGATAAACCGGCGATCATTTATGAAGAAGAAGGAATTATTCCTTCTAAAGAATCGATTACGCCATTATTTTCTATCTTGACTTATTCTTGGATCGACAAGATGCTGTTTCAATCATATATGAATCCTATTGAAATGAAAGATATTTGGGGTTTGAGATACAACGATTATTCGCATTATGTTTTGACACGGTTCCATGCTGCAAAAACCAATGCTACGTTCATTTGGCGACTGATTTACCAATTTAGAAACCAATTCTTCTTGCAGAGCATATTTACAGCTGTGGAGGCAGTTTTGGTGTTTATTCCGGCTATTTTGTTGAAATTGATTCTGGAATACGTCGAAGACCCTATTAATTCTCCCGCAAGCATGGCTTGGCTTTATGTGGCTGCCATGTTCATGTCGAGTGTTATCAGTTGTGGTTTTGCTGGACGAGCATTATTCATTGGAAGAAGAGTCTGTACCAGAATGAGATCGATTCTGATTGGAGAGGTCTATGCAAAAGCTTTGAGAAGAAGATTGAGTGCGGGTGGAAAGGCCGATGAATCTAACGAGAAGGAAGAAACTGATAAGGAACAAGACCCTCAAAGCAAAGAACTTGGTGCCATTATTAATTTCATGGCAGTGGACGCATTTAAAGTGTCTGAAATATGTGGATACATGCACTATTTTGTCAACTCGGCCGTCATGGCTGTGATTTCCGTCACCGCACTATATAAACTGCTTGGCTGGTCATCTTTGGTTGGATTGTTAGCAATTGTGATTATTCTTCCCTTGAATTACTACCTAACAAACAAACTTTCCGAATATCAAAAAGATATGTTGAAGGTCACTGATAAACGGATCCAAAAGCTCAATGAAGCATTCCAAAACATCAGGATCATCAAATTGTTTGCTTGGGAAGATAAATTTGCAGAACAAATTTTGCAGGTCAGAGAACAAGAGTTAGATTATCTCAAAGGAAGATGTGTGGTTTGGATTTTGGCCACTTTTGTTTGGTTCATTGCTCCAACAATGGTTGCTCTGGTGACCTTTTATGTCTACACAGTCATCTTAGGTAACTCTTTGACTTCTCCAGTTGCATTTTCTGCCTTGTCCCTTTTCAATTTGTTGAGAACTCCATTTGACATATTAGCAGATATGATGTCCTTTGTTATTCAATCCAAGGTTTCTTTGGATAGAATATCTGAGTTCCTATTGGAGCCTGAAACTACCAAATATGAACAGCTCAGTACTGTTAGAGGGCCAGACTCTCCATTGATTGGTTTTGAAGATGCCACTTTCTACTGGTCCAAAAACTCAAAATCCGAGTTTGCCCTAAAAGACCTCAACATCGATTTCAAAATAGGCAAATTGAATGTCATCATTGGTCCAACTGGTGCAGGTAAAAGTTCTCTGTTGTTGGCCTTGCTTGGTGAAATGGATCTTACCAACGGTAATGTCTATCTTCCAGGAGCAGTCCCTAGAGATGAATTAATACCAAACCCAGTCACTGGCTTGACTGAATCTGTTGCTTATTGTTCTCAGACTGCTTGGCTACTCAATGCCACCGTGAGAGATAACATTGTGTTTGCTGCTCCTTTCAATCAAGAAAGATATGATGCCGTGATCCACGCTTGTGGATTAACTAGAGACATGGAAATCTTTGACAACGGAGATCAAACTGAGATTGGTGAGAAGGGTATCACTCTCTCTGGAGGACAGAAGCAGCGCGTGTCCTTGGCAAGAGCATTATATTCATCTGCTTCCTGTCTTCTTCTTGATGATTGTCTTTCTGCTGTCGATTCGCATACAGCTGTCCATATTTATGAGAATTGTATCAATGGAGAGCTCATGAAAGGCAGAACTTGTCTTTTGGTTTCTCATAATGTGGCCTTGACCATCAAGGAGGCAGATTATGTGATCATGATGGAAAACGGTAGAGTCAAGGCCCAAGGTACTGTTGATAAATTGATCCAAGAGGATGCCCTTGGAGAAGAGGCTATCAAGAGTGTGATGCAATCTAGATCTGCCTCCTCTGTCAACTTGAACAAACTAGCTGATGTTCCTGCTATTGCTGATGCTGCAGTTGCAAAGGCCTTGGCCAAAGAAACAGAAGAGGAACAACCCGACAAGCCCAAGTCCAAATTGGTTGAGGAAGAAACAAAGTCGACAGGATCAGTGAAAATGGAGATCTACTACTCTTATTTCAAATATTTTGGTGGAGTTACGTTGTGGATTCTAATTGTTCTTTCCTACCTTATCACTCAGGTGGTTTTCGTCTACCAGTCTTACTGGTTGAGAGCCTGGTCTGCTGCAGAAGACCGTAGAGGAGTTTCGGTCTCGTCTTCTGATGGCTATATTTGGAACAAGAGCATGGATTACTCAGGTCTTGTGTT
The DNA here is from genome assembly GCA_030572655.1 of Ogataea allantospora. Classification (NCBI taxonomy): domain Eukaryota; kingdom Fungi; phylum Ascomycota; class Pichiomycetes; order Pichiales; family Pichiaceae; genus Ogataea; species Ogataea allantospora. The sequence continues at coordinate 315,277 of JAJMAM010000007.1, forward strand.
CTGGCACAGACCTTTGATCAACGATGTGTTGGAACCTTTCGGATTATCAATTAATGAACGCAGTACTGTTTACTACATCAGCGTCTACGCTGTAATTGGAGTTGCATATTCTGCTACCGCATCAAGTCGTGTTCTCTTCACCTTCTTTGGAGGTTTGAACGTTTCCAGAAAAATGTTCAAGGAGCTACTCGATAAAGTTATGAGGGCTAGACTTCGGTTCTTTGACCAAACTCCAATTGGACGGATTATGAACAGATTCTCCAAAGATGTCGAAGGAGTCGATCAGGAACTTGCTCCATGTGCAGAATCGTTCATGAGTTGTTTAATGTCTTGTGCTACCACATTGGTGTTGATCTGTGTGATTACTCCAGCATTTCTACTGATTGCAATAGTGATCATGTTGTTGTATTCGGCAGTTGGAGCTTTGTATATCACTCTTTCCAGGGATTTGAAACGGTTTGAATCCATTACCAAATCGCCAATTCATCAACACTTCTCTGAGACTCTTGTGGGAGTGACTACCATCAGAGCTTATGGTGATCAAAGACGTTTCTTGAGACAGAATTTCGAAAAGATTGATACCAATAATCGTCCATTTTGGTATGTTTGGGTCAACAATAGATGGTTAGCCTATAGAACAGATATGATTGGAGCTTTGATTTCTCTGTTTGCATCGGTATTTGTGATTGTCTATGCACGGATGCTCGATCCGGGCCTTGCCGGTATCTCATTATCGTTTGCAGTGGCATTCAAGCAAACTGCTATTTGGTTATTGAGAATGTACTCCTACGTTGAGATCAATATGAATTCCGTCGAGAGAATTCAAGAATATATCACAGAGACGCCTCAAGAGCCTCCAAAACAATTGCCACATGATCCTGTGAATTCGTGGCCTTCTCAAGGAATCATCGAAGTTAAAGACATTTGTATTCGATATGCTCCTGAACTTCCTCGTGTGATTGATAGTGTTTCTTTCAATGTCAAGGCAGGGGAGAAAATTGGAGTTGTTGGGCGTACGGGAGCCGGTAAATCCACTATTATCACTAGTTTCTTTAGATTTGTGGATTTGGAGAGCGGAAGCATCAAGATTGACGGCTTGGATATCAACAAGATTGGTTTGAAAACTTTGAGACAAGGTCTTACAATCATTCCTCAGGATCCAACATTGTTCACTGGTACAATTCGATCAAATTTGGATTTGTTCAATGAATATTCTGAGCTTCAAATGTTTGAATCTCTTAGAAGAGTCAATTTGATTTCCGCCGACGATTATCAACGGTTGGTTGATAATAACGGCGAGGCTATTCATGATGAAGCTGTTGATAACGGAGAGAATGCTAACAAGTTCTTGGATCTGGATTCGGAGGTAACTGAAGGAGGTGGTAATTTGTCTCAAGGAGAAAGACAACTATTATGTTTGGCCAGATCTATTTTGAAAAATCCAAAGATCTTGATGCTTGACGAAGCTACAGCCTCTATTGATTATGAATCGGACGCAAAGATTCAAAAAACAATCAGAGACGAGTTTTCTTCGAGTTCGATTCTGACTATTGCTCACAGATTGAAGACCATCATTGATTATGACAAGATTTTACTTCTGGACCATGGAAAAGTGAAGGAGTTTGATCATCCTTACAAATTAATCACCGATAAGAAATCGGAGTTCCGCAAGATGTGTTTGGATACCGGTGAATTTGATGAACTGGTTCGTTTAGCCAAGCAAGCATATAAAAATTAAGCTTTTAAAAATACTATTCACTGTCATTGTGCTTGCGTTCCCATTTTTTCACCACCAAACCATCGCTTAATGTGTCTTGCACAGCATATAGACTATATTTGCCGATCTTGGGCAGCCAGACAAAGAATATTGCCCAATAACACATACAGAGTAGCAGGATACTAACTGCAACGTAAGCGTAATTTGGATAGCCTTGGAAATCCTGATGTCTGAAAGGATTGAGAGGAGCCACAAACAAAAATACCGAAACAACAATGGTTGCTGTGGCGTGCACCTTTAACATTCTGCTGGAAGGGCGATAATTCGAAATGCGATGTTCCAGTACAAATATTCCGGCCACTGTAAGAGCCTGGAAGAGTTGTAATGGATAGCTCTCCAAGTTAATGATGTAATCGTAAACATTATCTGGAGTAGGAACAAGTAGAAACAGGGCAGAAATGATAATTGGGATGGTGACTGCTCTCAACGGAGCTCCAAATGGCCAATTGGACGAGAAGAATCGACTGAATGGTAAGAAGCCTTCTCGGAAGATTTCTTGGTTCATTCTGCAAATATGGAACATCACAGCAAGAATATTTCCTGCCGATGACAAAGCAACAGTCATTGTAATGCATTTTCTTCCAATTGTGATTCCAAATAGTTTCTCATAAAGAAGACTTCCAACCATTTCTCCAGAATCCATGAGCTCGGAATCGGGGATGACAACCAAATAACTCCAATTGATCAGCAAATATGATAGATTCACAATTAACAAGGAAACTGGACCGGCAATGGCAAGAGTTCTATCTGGATCTTTGACCTCGTTGGTAACTATATGAATAGTCTGCCATCCGCTGTAGGAAAATATTGCTTTCAGCAGAGCAGAAACGAAAGATGAAAGAGTGACTGGTCTTTTGGTTATAAAGAACTCATTCCAATGGAAATGATTGGTCACTCCGGTGATTCTTGATGGAACAAGAAGAACATAGAACCCTGTAAAGGACATGATGATCAATAATGCCAATTTCAAAGCTCCGGTAATGTTATTAACAGCAACTCCAATTCTGGTCGAACAGCCAACCAGGATTCCACATAACGTCACATACACACAACCCACAATCTTAGGAGTCATTCCATCCACCTTGTCCCATCCCAACGAATACAGAGTGTATTCACCAAAAATAATTGCATTAGTAATGGTGAAACCAAACAAAACAGAATACGTGTTGAACAACACACTCATAAACATCTTTGGTTTATAGTAAATGTATTCCAAAAACACCTTCATTCCGCCACTTCGAGGAATCACTTTTCCGAGTTCCAGGAAACATGATAGTCCTGCATAACTGAGATATCCGGCAATAACCCAGACCGTGAAAAACAACACTGGCGAGCCTCCAAGATCTCTATAAATCAAGGCTGGAACTGCAAAGATCCCTGATCCAATGATCCGTTGCAATCCCATCATGACCATGGCAAATACTCCCAAATGCCGTCCATGAGGTGTCTCCTCGGGCTCCTGAAGAAAGTTCATCTCGTCAAGCATTTGTTGTAAAATAAGCTCTGGTGCCCATGGTTCCGCCAGCGGATCCAGATCGGCTTCTCTGCTTGATGATGATGATGATTGCAACAGCCTCCGATCTTGATCTTGAGATTCCATATTAATTGACATCAGAAAGACATAAAAACAATTCTGATAAGATTGGTGGCCGGTGTGGCTGTTAAGAAAAAAGGGCTCAAAAAAAGGAGTTATTTATTTTTGATTATGGATCAATCTTACACTTCTATCCCTTTCCGGAAATTCTCATATATCAGCGATCAGAATCGTTGGATCCATTTTCCATATCGATCTGATTTGTCACTGAATGTTGGTCATCGCAATAACTCGAAGGATAAGGAGGATTCAAGTGACTCCTTGTTGATTAAGATTATGTGGAAAGCCGAAGTTCTTGAGAGACTAGTGTTCGACTCTAATCAAATGATTAAAGCATATGCAAAATATCCTTCAATTGCATTGAAATATTATCCAAATGCACGGTACTGTAAGAAATTGCAGTTGGGATTTGCATCCCATGATGAATTCGATAAATGTATACAATTATTGGAGTCCCATAAAATCCCCACTCAACAGCAAGAAAAACAAGTTTTGTCGGAGGGAAGTCAACTTCGGTCTCAGATCGATTTTGGAAGCCAATTGGGAAGTCAAATAGCAAGTCAAATGCCTTTCTCCCAAAGTTCCCAAGTTGGGAAAAGGGATAAAAAAGTGGAAGAAAACTACAGAAGCACAATGATCGATACATGGTCCCAGAAACCAGATTCAACATCTAATATGGTGGAATCTGGCCCGGATTTTGACTTTCTCCAATCAGTCAATTATGGTTCGTTGGACGAAGATACAACTCTTGGTTTCAACAATACAAGTATGGATCTCAGCAATCTTAGCACCTCAACAAAAGTTGTGACAATGGATTTCTGTTCGTTCAGTGACAAAGACTTGTCAAACTATATCCTTAAAAAATTAAAAGACGACGATTTTAATTACATGCTTTACAAATTGGATAGAGTTATCAAGAAATAATCAATTGCTATATAAATAGCCCCAAAAGAAGAAATCCTATTCCAGGAATCACCAATGTTGCTGCTCCTGCAGAACTGGTACTTGAATCAGAAGTAGCATTGTCGGTGGCACTGCTACTCGAAGCTTCCAAAATTTTAAGCTCCGCTTTTCCCGACTCTTCTACCAGAACCACTGTTTGAGAGGCTAGATCTTGACTCACATACACTGTGGATGCTCCTCCAACTGATAACAACGATGTGTACCAAGGAAACGCGCTGATATAAGTTTTGAACACAGACATTGGGAAATCATTGATAATAAGCGAGGTCAAGGCTTCCTCGTTAGATTCCGTATATGATTCTGCGTTCATGTAGAATTGCACCAGAGATCCTGGAAATCCCATATTGTTGGCATCCATGTATGAGGTATAAGCATCATATCGAGTGGCAAAGTCGTTCAAGAAAGCCTCAACAACTCCCTTGTCCACCTCAAAGGCCATATTGGCAGCATCCGAAGCGACAACAGTGGTAGTTAGAGTCGAAGCGGCCTGAGCCACTGCAAAAATACAAACGAATACAACGAAAAGCATTCGAACCGTTAGATGAATGGTATAACTTCTTGCAAAGAATCTATAAGTCTCTGCCTACTTGGTCTTTATCGAATTTCCATTTTGGGACTTGAAAGGGACATTCACGAAACCTGTGACAGAAATAACGTTGTTGGTTTTATTTTGTGAACTGAGTACACATGTGTTACAGAATATGCATCTAAACGCAAGTCATTTGCTGGAATTGGATTCTGGAGCTCAACTAGGTCGATGAGCTAAGCAAATAGACCGAGGTCGAGAGCTAAAAAAATATTATTGCAGTTTCCATATCGGGAAAATTAAAAACATCATAATATTGACATTTTTAAAAGACACCATCCATCATCTTTTAGTCTTTCTAAGTTCTTTTTTGGAGTTTCAATCAATGTCTGACAACTTCAGTGAAAACCCATTTGAGGACTTTCCGGAGTCCCCAAGAAAGCCCGAGAATATCTATACACCAAGAAAGCAGTCTCCTTCTAAAGCTGCGTTGAAATATTCTCCTGCCAAGTCGTTCAAAAGAAGCGAATCTGGCCTATTTAGCAGTAGCACTGCTAACAAGTTCATTAGTGCAGCTGAAAGGAATGCACCAACTGCAAGAGCAGCCTTCACTACTAGCGAATCTCCAACCAGATCTAAACCAGCTCTAGTTCGCACCAACTCCGATGATGACGATATTTTCAGTACCAAAAGTGACGAGTTCACTCGGTCTCTGCGCAGTGACCGTACTCTTGAGACTCCAAGACCAATTTTCTCTGCCTCTGCTTACACTGCAGCCAATACTAGTCCATTCAAAAGCTCAATTCCTAAGCTTAATCCATCAAGAGACTCGTCGCAGTCTTCGCAGTCCACCTTGAACCATAGCGAAGATCTTGGTTTGAGTAAACAGGAGTCCGGTCCTTCTTTCTTTGATAATGATACCATTGGATCGGATGAGTACAACTTCACTTCGAGCGTTGATAAGTTGTTTGACCAGCTTCCAAAAGATTTCCAGCCAAGAAGAAATAACTACAAGACCGCTCAGAAAACTTTCAGAAGTAAGAATGGAAACCTGATTTTGGATAATCCAATTCCAACCACTTTGTACAACTTCCTTCCACTGAAGGGTGAGGATGAGTTTGATTATATGAAATACTCTGCGGTGACTGCCGGTCCTGACGAATTTGTCGAAGAAGGATTCACATTGAGAACTCGCGATAACGGAAGAGATACCGAGATTGTCGTTTGTATCACCATGTATAATGAGGATGAGGTTGCATTGACCAGAACTTTGCATGCAGTCTTCAAAAACGTTGCTTATTTGTCCAAGAGAAAAAATAGCAGCACATGGGGCAAAGATTCTTGGAAGAAAGTGGTGGTGATGATCGTTGCTGATGGTCGTAATAAGATCGCTCCGGGAGTTCTCCAACTTTTGTCCGCTATTGGTATCTATCAAGAAGGAATTGCCAAATCCTTCGTGAATCAGAAAGAGGTGCAAGCCCATTTGTTTGAATATACCGCTCAACTGTCCATCGACGAAGATCTTAAGTTTAGTGGAAGTGAGAAAGGTCTTTGCCCTATCCAATTGGTCTTCTGTTTGAAGGAAAAGAATGCAAAAAAGATCAATTCACATAGATGGTTGTTCAATGCTGCTTGTCCTATTTTAGAGCCTAAGGTTTGTGTTCTTTTGGATGTGGGTACCCGTCCTAACGAAAGTGCAGTTTACAACCTTTGGAAAGCTTTTGATTATGATTCGAATGTTGCCGGCGCGGCTGGAGAGATTGTTGCCATGAAGGGAAAGCTCTGGAACAAGTTGATCAACCCGTTGGTGGCTTCTCAGAACTTTGAGTACAAAATGTCCAATATCTTGGATAAGCCATGCGAGTCGGTTTTTGGATACATCAGTGTGTTACCTGGTGCTCTTTCGGCGTACAGGTACTCTGCATTGAAGAACCACGAGGATGGAACTGGTCCACTGAGTGCCTATTTCAAAGGTGAAACCAAAGGGGATGCAGCTGACGCAGGAATCTTTTCTGCAAACATGTATCTTGCAGAGGACAGAATCTTGGCCTGGGAATTGGTTGCCAAAAGAGATGCCAAATGGGTCTTGAAGTATGTCAAAAATGCTCAGGGAGAAACTGATGTTCCCGAAACCTTACCCGAGTTTATCTCGCAAAGAAGAAGATGGCTTAACGGTGCCTTCTTCGCCGCAGTTTACGCTCAGACCAGATTCTTTGACATCTGGAGAACCGATCATTCAACTCTAAGAAAAATGTTCTTACACATCGAATTTGCATACCAGTTCTTCTCACTGTTGTTCAGTTTCTTCTCGATTGCCAACTTCTACCTTACCTTTTACTATCTTGCTGGTGCATTGATAAACATTGCTGGTACTGGAGGAAAGGTTTTGTTTCAAATCATGAATTATCTTTGCATGTGTACTCTTCTGGGAATGCTAGTGATTTCAATGGGTAATAGACCTCAAGGAGCACCAAAATTGTTCATGTTGGCTGTTATCTTGCTTACGATTTGCGGAGCATTTGCCCTGATATCTGGTTTCTACTTCCTTGCTCTTATGATCAAAGCACATTCTGCAGGAAATGCTGGAGGTTTGAGTTTTGCATCCATTTGTGTCAGTTTGGCCTCCACTTATGGTCTTTCTGCCTTGATGTCAGTGTTGTACTTGGACCCATGGCATTTGATCTCGTCTTCGGCTCAATTTTTCATCATGTTACCTGCTTACACTTGTTTGTTGCAAATCTATGCTTTCTGTAATACCCACGATGTGACTTGGGGTACCAAGGGAGAAAACCAGCCAATGTCCAATCTTGGAGCAGCTACAATTGTGACTGACGAAGAAGGTAAGGAGATCATCAAATTGGAAATTATCGGCGACCAAAGAGACATCGATTCGATGTATGCTGAAAATCTCTACCAATTAAAGGAGAGAAGAAAGACTCCACTGGAGATGAGAGATGGAGGTGTTGTGAAGTTATCGATCAATGCTGAGGATTACTACAGAGACGTTCGTTCGAGAGTCGTGTTGATTTGGACGATTGCCAATGTGATTCTTGTGATGACAATTACTCAGATTTATCAACCAAGCTCCATCGTTTCCAACAAATATCTTGCTGTCGTTCTATGGAGTGTGTTTGGATTTGCATTGTTCAAATTTATTGGATCACTCTCTTTCTTGATCCATTTGATGCTCCGGAAGTTGGTCATCGCAAAGAGCAAATGGGATATACGTAGATCTGATCCTCAGGAAAAGACTAACGAGATGGTGATGCTATAGAGTATGATAAATAAATAAAAAGCATGTTGAATATTATGTGGTTGAGTATTTCATAGTGAGCACTTTCTCTTTGAGTTTGATGAGATCTTCATCATCTCTGAAGGAGGCTGCTCGTTTTTTGGGCTCATCAAGCGAACAGTTCAGGATATTTAAATCATCGAGAGTTCCCAACTGGGTAAAATGGTCCAGATCAAAGTTCTGGTCGTCCAAATTGGTGGTGAAGTTGTTAAGCATGAGAGATTCTGGTTTAACAAAGACAGAATCGGAATTTAATTCCACTGATTTTGATCCCAGACGGCCTTCATCTCGTAATTTTCTGAGCCCATTGTTCAAATTTCCAGTCACCGATTGACTGTAAGTTTCGTACAATGAACTTCTTCTCTTTTTAGCTATTGGCTCGTCTTTAGAAGATGGGGCGGAAGCAGAAGCAAACAGACATTGAGGGGCATCCACCGAGCTGATTGATAGTCGATTAGATGATATAGATGAGGCTCTGGACATTGAGGAGAATACGCTCGATGGTGACGATGGAGAGCCCGACTTCGTCCGTTTTGTTTTCTTGGCTGATCGATCCACATTTGGATCTGTCGATGGGGCAAGTGATTTGTATTCTGCTGGAGATTCAAAGGCCGAAAGATCGAACAAATCGGTGTCTTTGCGTTTGAATAATGATGATGGTGCCATGGAGTAACTGAACGAATGTAGATCCTCAGGCTGACTGGAGTTGGTAATATGTTTAACCAATTGAACAATTACTGGATCACAATATTTTTCAGCCACCAAATCCGAATATGTTCTGCATAGCGATGAACAAATGGACCGATGCAAATTGGTCTTTTGGACCTGAACCAAAGACAAAAGAGTCATCAAATGGAAATTGAAGCTATTGAATGATAGTTGATCAATATCCTCTCCAACAATAACGTTTGACAGTTTGAGGATCTCACCACAAAGTGATGGTAGCTGGGAATTTTGAGTCCTCATATAAATATGGAGTTTGAAATAATAATAATAAGTTCTGAGTTTCTCCAAGGCTGGAGAATGGTCTTTAGTATTGAGGGTATCTGATTGAACCCAAATATCAAGTTTGGCATCGATTGCAGGTAATTCATCTTGATCAAGTTGCATAAAATTAGCTGGAATCATTTCGAGCAAGTCCACCAATTTTATGGTGAGATCCAAATCATTTGCAGCCAATTTGACGCTTTCCAAAGATTGAGGAGCAGAGTCAGTATTCAGAACTTCGATATTGAAGTATATTTCGAATAATTTGACCAAAGACCGCATACTCCAATATAATCTGAGTCTGTGAATCTTATGAGTTTGTGGTAATGGAGATTCAAAAGAAAGCAGATCAGTGTCTTTATCAAGAGAAAACAATCCCCCCAAATGCATACAAACATTAAGAATATCTCTTAATAATGCGACTGGAGGTTGTTGTTCTTTCTTGATATGATAATTTTCACATTTCAACAAATGATACAACATCAATAGAACGATTTCAAATTTATCCAAGTTTGGATCCACCACAAAATTGATATTACGGAACAACATCGTAAGGTTTTTGGTGTTGATTAATTTGATAGATTCATCAAATTGATTGATGGATTGTTTGTTCAAAATCGAAGAATCTTGATTTGTCTGTGGAGGAGGAAGAGTGAAGTGTAAAATGAGGATCAATTTGACCAAGAAGTCCTGTTCGGAGGACGTGAATTCGTGATATTTCTTCTTGTTCTCTCCATTTTCCATATATGTTGATGATTGGAGAGTATATTTGTTGATGAAAGTGAGATAATCGTTGTAAAACAGTTCGAAATCCAAAATTGGAATCAGGTTGTTAAGGTCATTGAAAAACATCCAAATCAAATGATCCAAACTGCGATTGGTTTTGTCGGCTAACAAAGGGAAAATCAACTTGTACAAGATCAAATTCAAATATCTGTTCAGATTCATATGATAATTTGCCAACATTTTGGATTCCGACTCCAAACCGGATGTCGTCTGTTTTTCATAACCATTGAAAATATCCAATTGAAGTTCGTCAATAAATGGTTGAAGAGGCGAGACTAATGATTGATCAATCAACAGAGCTCCATTCGAGTCGACAAGTAATTTCTGATTTGTTTTTAAACAAGAGGAAGGTGCGGAGGGCGAGGAATCTCCATAACCGCTTTTCTTCTTCAGCTCGCGTAATTCTAACATCAATCTGTTTCTGTCAAGCTCGACATCTAGAAGCTTCTTCTCCAAATTCTTAGTGTATCCCTTAGGAAAACTGTTTCTGGTGAGCTTATCGCTGACAAGACATTGGAAACCGTCTCTTTCACAATTGGTGCAGCGCGGGGATTGGTCGGATTTTCCCGAACATTTGATTTTACGGCTTCGACAACGGTCACAAGCTTGAGATATCCGGGAACGACCGTTGACTGGATTCTTGATAATATTCCAAGGATTTTTCGCTTCGGCAGACATTGGAAGAGTTGTTGGAGGGACCGGTGTTGGCTTTTATAATTTTGACGTCGATCGTTTCCAGCATGTTGCATGCACCCCCACTAATCCAATATAAAAAATTCTGGGGAAACAATGGACTGCATAAAAATGTGTGCGTGACCAATCCAATTCGAAGAAAAAGAAAGCCGGCATTTACAGGAAATTGTGTGAATGTCCCCACGTCAGCCCCTAGCGGACAATAAAAGATTGCGAAATTATGGATAAACGGATGCATGATATATTAAATTGTGTTTTACAACGCGCAATAAGCCCCCTTCCCCCAATACCACGTGATGTCACCAGCCAACAAGCTTCTGTATCACCTTCACCAAGGGATGTATAGTACCTAGGATGACCATAAACGTTCCAAACATGGTAAAACTCAAGGAACTCATGGCGGCTGCTCTCGGAGCAATGTTCAACAAATGCGCCGTTGAAACTGCCCCGCAATTAACCCCAAGGGTAACACCCCTAGTAACAAAATCGTGTTTCCGGATTCTGAACACCCTAAACACCAGAAAATCGCCGCACAGGGCACCAAAAATTCCACTTAATATTGTAGTTACTGCCATTAGCTGTGTCGAGCCATCGATCGCCGTCACCAATGGCGTTCCAAGAGCCATGGTCACAGATCGGGCTGTGAACCCTAAAGATCGCTCTGCAGATATGCCAAGGTGATAACAAACCGGAGGATATATGAAGAATGACATGAAAGAGGAAACAATCACCGGAGGCATTAGGGATGCAAAATACCGTTTCAGGTCGTGGCGATAATTGTACATGGCCAATGACAGCGACACGATAGAGATGTCCATCAATGACAAAAACACGTCTCCTGCACCGGGCCAAACCGGGTAATTTTGCTTATCAAACAGATGGAGATACGTCCTTCCAGTGTGATAATGTTGGATTGACGTAAAGAAGCTTTGCTTTTTGATGAGACTTAAAATGTAAAACACCAACAGACTGAGAGAGAAACTGATCAATATGGGATGGAAAAACTGTCTCATCCTGGCGGACATCAACATACACGCTCTAAATAACAACACGGCGGTAGAAAGTTGGACTGGCATTTCATATCCCGTTGCAAAATAAGTAGCCAGTCCTGCAATAAATAATAGACCATAGAGAAAGAAGTCGATCCATTGGACAATGAAATCTCGCACCTGATCCTCCCACGGGGTGTCTTGTTGTTCCGTCTCAGAGGCCTCTACCTCAACAACAGTTGTGTGGACTGGACTTTTCTCTTCGTCTTCCACTGTTTCTGGATGATTATAAGTTCCCAATAAGATTTGTAATCCCCAGGTGAAATAACCCACAAATCCAAATCCCACCAGATATCCAACAACGAAAACTGCAGCTATAATGAAAGCCTCTACAACACTGACGCTATCGGCCAAAACTAGAGTAACAAATGGGGGAGTAAAATAGATGTTCATCCATCGTAGAGAAAATCCGCACGGGATATTGATGAATTTGAGCGCCATATCGGTACGTGATTCTCCCAATATCCACGAACTGGTGGTCAACACAAAGAACATGATCAACATCAAACAAACAGAGGCGGGAAAATTGATTGTGGTAAGCTTAATGATTCGATCTATTCCATAGAGTAGCATAAACATCAAAATAGATCCAATTGGCACAAGAACGTATTTGTGCCATATATGAACCAAGACCGGCTTGAACGAGGCCTTAACACCCTGCCATGTCGAAGTACCCATTGATCAGGTTGAAGTTCTTGGACATGATGCTATATATCTTGTCTAATCTTTTATCCGCAGCCCGCGTGGGATGCAAAAAGTGGGATATGGCTTTTTTCCGGACTTGCTCGGTCGATCGGTCTGCATCCACAGGGCCAAGAAAAAATTCTTCCCTTATGGAACGATTACGTAAGATCCGCCAAAAATGGATCTACTGTTTCGCTAAAATCGCGGTTTGTTTCTTCTTCATTTATTTATGGGCCCGATCACAAAATATTACCGGTATTATAAACCCAGACTTCATGCGTATTGGATTCACTATCCTGCGCGTGTCATTTTAATGGCACTTGGTCTGGTGTCTTTACTTCTTATGCTGTACTCTTCTTCCTCATCCCAGATGAACCAAAGTATAATACCCTCTACTTACACCTCTTGGTTGAACCACTTCTCTCAAAATACCAAAACTGCAGATCCCCAGGATGCCCAGCAAAAACTTTTGGATCAAAAGCTGGCCAAGATCAACTACTACAGACAAATCTTTAAAACCATGGAGGAACACAAACCTGCCATGAAGTTGGACCCTTTTGAGTTCGAGCCAACTGCTCATGATACTCCTGATTTACTCACTGCTAAAGCTTTGGCCGGAATTGGTAGGTTTTCGCACGAGTTTGTCAGCGCGGTCAAGAACTCGCATTTTGATTTGGTGAAGAAACTTCCTGACTACGATCCCGTCCTGCGTTATTCTGGAAACGGAGTGATTATTATTGGAGGAGGTGATTTTACATGGCTTGCTCTTCTATGTGCCAGAATGTTTAGACGAATGGGTGGATCATTACCTGTTGAAGTGATGCTTCCTCGATCGTCAGATTACGCAAAAGATCGTGAGATTTGTGATATTTATCTGCCTCAATTGGATGCAAAATGTGTTGTGATGACCGAACAACTGGGAATTACTACCAAAAATGAAGAAGAGCTGTTTTTCTCTGATTTCGAAATCAACAACAATATGTATCGATCTCTTGCTCTGCTGACGTCCAATTTCCAGAACGTTCTTCTGTTGGAGAGTGAAACATTGTTGATCAAGTCATTGGATGAGACAATTTTCACCTCTGAGCCTTTCAACTCTCATGGACTCATATTATGGCCCGATTTCTGGAAGAGAAAAACATCTCCATTTTGGTATATGGCAACTAACACTCAAGTTGAAAATACCAAGGTTCGGGATATGACCATCGATCTACCAGAATCCAAAAGAATAACCACTTCCAAAGCTGATAGCGTGTTTTCATTCCATGATCGTAAAGGAGCTATTCCTGAGCTCACCAATGATGGAGGCCAAATGATGATCAACAAAAAGACCCATTTCAAAACCATGTTACTGGCATTATATTACAATCTGTATGGAGACGGTTATTTTTATCCATTGTTGACGCAATCTAGCTCTTCTGGAGAGAAGGAGACGTTTGCTGCTGCTGCTACTGCCTTAAAACTTCCATACTACCAAATCAAAACAGCCACGGAGGCCAATGGATTTTGGTACAACGATGAATACCGTGGGGTTGGAATGATGCAATTCGATCCTACTGTTGATTTCTACTCCATCAACTCTTTTAACGAGAAATATGAGACCAATCCTGATAAGATCACTGAAAAGGACCTGAAGAAATATTTGACTGATTCGCCAGAACGTAGGTCGGCCTTGTTTTTCAAGGTGAATTTCCCAAGATTGCTTCCAGTGGAGTTAATCAACGACGGATTCATTGTCAAGGAAAATGGAGACCGAATCAGAATGTTCGGAGACAACAGTGTTTTTGGAAGCGATCTCGAAGTCAATCTATGGAGAATCATGGTCGACTACATTTGCTATTCCGAATTGCACTGCTCATATCTGGACAAATACTTCCCTTCTGAACGCAAAAGCAAAGAATCTGTCAGCAAATACTGCACCGACTCGCTCAAACCACACCTGTTATGGCTTGCTGGGGGTAATTGAATCACTCATGGTGTACGGATGTTGTTTTCTGATCACACAAAATTTTTTTGTTTCTTTTTTTTTCTCGGAAACGAAAAAAAATAATTTTATAGCTCTCCGGGCTGTGCAGATCCCGTGATATATCGGACTAAACATCATCAATTCCATGGACAAGACATATTTGACTCCACATATGGCTAGGATTCGTCCAAACAGATTAATTGAATATGTAGCTTGTGTATGGTTCGAGGAGTGGCGGAAAAATCCAATTTGCCGATTCTCAATAAACGATGTGCATATATATATAGGGCATTTCCTCCTTTAAAAACTTTCCCCTTTTTATGACCACACTCGAACTCAATTCTGCGCAAGAGTTTATTTTCACTGGTCTTTCGGACTCTACCGTCTCTCCAAATGAGTTTCTACTTGTTCAGCAACAGAAGCTGGATCATTTTGACCAGCTTTCGCCTCTTCCATATGAGTTATTAGACAAGATTATTGGATATGTGTATTACAATGATACAGACAAGGTTTTTTCGTTGAACTCGAACATCAAGGAACTGTGTCAGTCAGTCAGTCTTGTTAATAGTGCTTTCTACTTGCTCAGTTTGAAATATGTGTTCAAATATGCCAATTTTACAAGGTCCACCTTTTTTGACAGATTTTTAAAGGACTTGCAAAAAAATAACTTCCTCGGCAACTATGTGGAGTATCTTGATTTCTCCGAGTTCACGTCTGTGGGACTTGGTCGTACAGGACAGATGATGCAAGAAATCCAAATGGTTACTCATAAGACGATTCTGGAATGTTTGGAGCTAACGCCCAATTTGACAGAATTTTTAGCAAGCGAGAGTATCGAAGGTGATATTGATTCCGTTATTGTTGATTATTTGTTCAACAAACTACCAAAACTGAGTACTATTGATTTTTGCGGCTCTAGTGGATTCATATTCTCGAGGAGTTTCGAAAACCTCTCTGTGCGCCCTAACAATCGCATCGAAAATTTGTCTTTTCACGAATGCACAGACCTTACGAACGAAGCATTTACTAGCATTTTACAAAACCTCACAGCATTGAAACGGATTGATCTCAGTCACACACAAATCACCAGTCATAGCATTAATCAAAGTTTGCACGAGACCGCAAGATTGACACATCTGTCTTTGGCCCGGTGCTCTCGACTCGGAGCAGCCCGGCATCTGATTGAATTTCTCACCAAGCATCCAGCAGTCAGTAACGATTCGTTATTGTGGCTGAATCTCCAAGTTGATACCACCATTGAATCTCCTTTCAACTCTCGTACCCTTACATTTTTACTCGAAAACATGCATGCCTCCGAGTTGCGGTATTTGAATTTGGCAGGCATAGATGTTGAACCTAAACACGTCATGTTAATTGCTGAAAGATTCCCCAAACTTGAGAGTTTAATCATTGCGCATTCCCAGATCTCTATTGACGATCTTTTGCTTGTGCTACCCGAATTGCATAACCTCAAATTTATCGACCTCACAGGAAATCAATACATCACTAGATGGACTTTAGACAACCAGAAATTGCTCACTGCATGTCCAAAACTGAAACACATTGAGGTCAACTACAAAATAGTTGACACCATTAATGACACGGCTGGAAAGTTGAGAGTCTACGACAGTACCGGCAGACTCGAGATATGGAAAACATACAACGATAACGACCGTGGTAGACGTGCATGGGTGTTTAAATTGAATGACGATCAATTTAAAAAGGAAGTCAATGGCCAATCGCTCAATTTCAATAGTAACTTGATATTCTTCGATACCAATACTGGTCAGAAGATTAGAAAAAAGATCGAGCGGCCGGACTTTTTGAAGTATGCGTCACGCAAAATCAGTTGCTCTACCGGTCTATTCAATGATGATGAGAGAGTGTTTCCTGCTGTGTTTACTGAACGTGGAATTTACAAGTACTATTCATTGAATAAGTGATTTTGCTTATGTAATGTCAATAAATAACTTGATCGCTTTAAAGATTTGTGTAAGGAGGAGAACTATTTATTTGCAAGTCTTCGGGGGATGTACAGTCTTTCAATTTCCACGATATGCTAATCATATATGGATTCTTTTCTTTGTGTTGATTACGCTCAATTCATTCAAAATCTGGATCCCAATTGTTAGTAACTTCACTGCCTTGAAAGATAAAAAAAATTTACCAAATTCAAATGTCTAGACGTCCTCAGTTTTCCAGACGTGATTTGGAAAGTGACGACTCTGAAGAGTATTCGAGTGATGCATCGGATTCTTCGCTAGGGTCGATTTCCTTTGGGGCCCTTTCGACTGCTCAAAAGAAGCTTGCGATGGAAGACCGTGATCAAAATTCAGGGTCAGGGTCAGGGTCTGATTCTGAGGGTAGATTCTTTGAGCGTGAACGATCTTCCAAACGCCATCCAAAAAAGAAGAAAAACAAACATGCTCCCAGTGAAACATCTGCAAAAAAGCCGGTTTCTAAAGTGCGAGAAATACCGGGATTATTAGAAGGAACCAAATATGCAAAGTCCAAACATCATGACGTTCGATTCGATTCTGCCTTTGGAAAAGTGAATGAAAGTGAGGTTAGACGAAACTACAAGTTTTTGGACGAGTATCGAGAAAAAGAATTAGCGGAAGTTCAAAAAGTCTTGAAAGATCGAAAACAACGCAGTAAATTAGGAGACAAAGAGCAACAGGATTTGGAATACATTGCCAAGAGCACGAAATCCAGATTGGACGCTTTGAAGAATAGAGACCTGGAAAAACAGGTCATCAAAGATTATAAAAAGAAAACCGGAAAAGAATTTGTGAAACGGAGCGATAAACGTAAACTGGTCCAGGTTGCTAGATTCCAGAATATGAAAGGTAATCAAAGAGAGAAGGTTATGGAACGGAAACGGAAGAGGAGATTTGGAAAGGAGATGCGGCAATTTGAAAGAAACTACAACGATCCTAGTAAATAGTATTTTGATTACAACTACCTCATCGCTTAATGTTCGAGGATAGTCAAATTTCCAGTAACCACAACATTTTCAAGGATAGAGCCGTTAGGAATGTCAATCCTTTGACCTTCCGAACACACAATGATGACAGTTCCCTTGAGTTGAACACCTTTGCCAAAATAAACGTTACCAGTAACGGTGAGATGATCCAACTCGAGAATTCTTGGCATGTGTGGAATTCTCTGCTGGAAGTTGGACACCTTCTTGAAATGTGAACCAAGTTTGATGAGAGGAGCGCCTCCGAATCTGGCCGAATCTAGCCTCAAAGCGCCATGTTGCAAGTCGAACAGATCACTCTTGACAAGCATGAGATCCGAACAAGTTTTGACAGGTAAGAATCTGGATCTAGGAACAACAACTCCATGTGCTCCCTTGAAATGTCTAATGGCAGCTCCAACAGCAGTTTCCAGCTGGAGCACGCTCATTTCCGAGTTTCCGACACTGATAGACTTGGAGTTTGGAATTATTTCCATTTGAAGCGCATTGGCTTCCACCAGACGTTTGATAGCACGCAAGTTGATCCACAGATTGTTAGTGTTGAAGTTAGTGAACTTCTTGATTGATTTGAATTCCTCAACATGATCCTTAGGAACCTGGGCAATTTCCAGCAATCTGACCTGGCCATCATAGTTAATAAGAGTACCACCCTTGACATCGGCTCTAGTCTTATCAGTCAATTCCATGATATACTCAGCACCAGTCTCGATCATATGGTTGAGAATCTTGGTGTCCACAGTGGCGCCCAAGTTGTCACCGTTGGACACGAACAAGATCTCTTTACCTTGTTCAAGAAGCACGTCCAACTCTCCAGAGGAAACCAACGATTCAAACAAATCTCCGTGTCCTGGAGGATACCAAGCATCAAGTTTTTCGTCGATACTTTGTGGGACAGGAAGCAACGAATCTTTGAACACTCTTGGGAATCTAGATTGGTTGAAAGTTCTGATTCTGATACGATGACCCTGGTACTTTCTCACAATTAACTGAGTATCATCGTTGGTGTTGAACGAATTCATCAACAGCAATGGCACATCTGTGTCATATGTGGTGTTAAGGTGTTCGATCTGCCGAACGGAGAGATCCAGGAACGACTGTCCGTCTCTGACTTCAATGACAGATTTAGGACCAACACATCCCATGGATGTGCCCAGTCCTCCGTTCAGCTTCAGAACGGCCAATTTAGAAAGGTTACTATTGTCAGCATTATCGAAACTGCTGTAGGCGACAACCTCGTCAGGGGTGGGCGAACGGATCTGACTCCAGTCTAGAGTGGTTCCAGAAGCCTTATCAGCCAAATAACGTCTAAACAAAGAGAAGAATGAGTCCATCTCAAGCTCGAATTTGGCCTTCACCTTTGGATCCTCCACAGCGTCGATCATCTTGTTAAGGGAGTTTCTCATTTGTGATGCAGCAACGCTGGTGCTGGTGTTTTCAAAAGCATATGTGCTTTGGGATTTGGAGTGTTTGCTCATAGTTCCTTTTCAGTGGAATAGATGATTGTTTTCGGTCACGACACGAGAAGAATAAATAAGATATTGTTTATAAGGTGAGTTGGCTCTATGCCTCGCTTAAGGAGCAGTACACGACCCAACAAAAAATACACACAGAATAGAACTTTTTGTTCGCGTGGAGAAAACCCACACATACATCCTTGCACCACATTCCAAGTTAGGTTCAAACATGGCCCGAGTAGCTTCCAGCGATAATGGTTTGTAATGTGGCCACTGGAGACCAATCACCCTTGACGTTCTCCGAAGAACTGAAAGGATCTTCGATGGTGTCAGCGAGGGCTTTGATGTTGATATTGCTGTTGATTTCAGACACCAATCCGGCTCCCGAGTCGCTATTTATGGTGAAACGGAGCTGGATTCCAGAATCGGCTTCTTTAGCAAGTCCGTTCGTCATGAATCTCGCAATCAGTCTTTCTTCTAGATGATCTCCCGAAAACACAAATGGTGTAGCAGTCAAGTTCCAAGTGACTCTGTTCTTGTCTCTATTGAAAGATCCAGACGGCTTGGTAGCAGCTGAAGCAGCCTGCGCACCAGTAATTGAAACAGACACCATGAGATTTGTCAATTCCAACGACTGTGTCTCTAATAAAGGTAAAAGTTCCTCAGTTGGTTTGATCGAGATGATTACCGTCGATTGATTTTGTTCATGCTTCCAAATTGGGTGCACCACAATTGGAGGTTTGGAACTGTTGACCATATACTTGAGACCTCCAACGGTCCGAAGATGAATCTGTGCGGGATCGAGGATGGTGAACAAATTTGGTTCCACCTGGTTTTGTTGAATAAACATGGTGTTGCACATGAAAGTTGGCAAAGTTCCCGAAGAAGAGAGAGCCAATTCGATTTTACTAGGGACTTTTTCGATGGTTTGGTCTAGAATGTAACTGAAGGCAATTTCTCCAATGACATTGGATCTTCCTAATTGTCCATCCTTGAAAGAAGCGTTATAGATCTCCACCACCGAGGCGTTCAAGCCTGGTTGGGACAGAGTAGGATGTTGAATTTGGCCGCTTGAAAGTCCTCCTGCTCCAGTGTTGGTTCTGGACAATACTGTCGATCCAGTTGCGTTAGCTGCAAGAGGAGCTTGTTCTAAAGTACTTCCAAGAGTACTAACCCTTCTTTGATGTGGAGGAGCAGGGGCAGATCCATGAGGCAACCTAGGACTTGTAGCTTGATCAGTGGAAATGTGTTTTCTGGAAGATGGAACTGGAGGAGGGGCCGGTTCAGAAGCTGCACTTGGGGCAGGAATAGGGGCCGGGACGGCCTCCGGAAGCGATTTTTGGGCTGATGTTTCTGGGGCCGATGTTGGGGCTGTCGCAGAACTAGTAGAGCCACGGAACGAAGGTTGTATCAAGGAACTGGTGGTAAGGTCGCTGGCCACCGAGTTGGTTCTTTTGGTTGGTTGCATTGCTGGATATCCATTGGCAATTAGAGTGGATGCTGGCCCAGGAGCAGGAGCAGGATCAAAAGCAGTTTCTGCCACGGGCTCTGCATCAGCGTTTTGTTCCGGCTCGGAAACTGGTTCTGGTGGACGCACTGGTTCCTTGGTCTTCGGCAAGCTGGCCTCGCTACGTGAGGCTGGAACTGGTCCACTTGGCCCACTCATCATTGAGGAAGATTCACTTTCTGCAATGACACTATTACTCAGATCTGTCTTCTTCTTTCTACCTCCACGTAACATGGTACCAAATCTTGACCGGAGTTTGTGTTTCTCTTTCTTGTTTTTTTCCGGAGACACAGAAGAGATTGAAGACTGTCTGGATTTCTCTGGCGACGCCTGTTCGTGTTTAGAGCTTGCAATACTCAACACCCGAGACTTGCGACGTGACACCTTGGGGGTCTCAGTAAATCCCTGATCTTGTGGTTTCTTGATAGGAGCTGCTTGTTTGGTCAGTTCAATTGGAAGAGTTTGGTTAGAGACCGCATCCGAATACCGTTGAATTTCATCTGCCGGAGCAAAACTCAACGTATGTTCCAAACCGGTTTCGTTTTCCTTTTTCAACGTATCCAACATGTCACCAAGATCGGTTTGAAATTTCAGAAATACATCCTTTAACAGAACCAATCTGTTGGTGTCGTATTGTTCGAAAATCTCAAAAAAATAAGGTGCCCGTTCGCTCCATTCAGTCCTGAGTTGGCCTTCAGAGCCGTCTTTCTTCGAGATGGATGCAGCCAAGGTAATCAAATCGTCCATTTCAACTAAATTGGAATCGTTCTGTCTGGTATAAACTTTCAATGGGGCAATGATATCACGACCCATTTTCCGAGTATTTGTATCAAACAAATCGGCCTCCTTTTGAATACAGTTGATAACACTAGACCACATTGGAGAAGCAAGACCAAGACAATCAACCGTACCATTATGAAGCTTTGGATTGTCCAAATTGGTAAACAAACTGTCACCCTTTTTTAACAACACCTTCAATTGGTCAACATACTGAAGTCTCAATCTGCCGTATGTGGTAAACCACTCTGCCAATTCTTGGTTGACAGATTTCAATTGCGTATGACGTAGTTTGACAGCCTCCATTGCCTCCTGAGGAGGCTTGCCAAAAAGCAAAGACGAGGAATACACCACTTGTTCGCTCATTACAGAAAAGTTTGTTGCCATTTGTTCCGAAATAATCGTCGCGACGACCGAACCTAGACATGGAACAAAACCCAAAGTTTAGATGCTACTTTAAGTCATAAACTGATTCATTAGCTCTACTAACACTTGCATTCGTCACATTTGCATTCTCCCTCACATTGACAGTTACTGGTGGAGTTGCAGGCGGAACAGTCTGAACATTTGCAGCCAGACTCGCACGAACACTTACCACAGGCGCACGAGCCTATATGATTCTTACAATGGGAACACGAACAAGTTTCCCCACAATTGCACTCTTTACTGGAACACACACAAGCCATTTTTAGATAACAAGATTCAAGTAAAAGTGCCTACTTTTATATTACTTTTTTCTCGCTTACGTGATCAGATCATTTCCCGTAATAGATAGGGGAGCAAAACACAAGCCGCAATAGCTAAAGTGCAGATATTCTCCCACAACGCGAGCGGACTTTTCCATATCCCCCGGTCGCAGAAGTTGAGATAACAACTGTAGAAGGCAACATTGAAGAAATGGTAGAACAACAAGCCCGGACTTTGTAGAACTCCTGATAATAATGCAACCGGCTCAGAAACATACTTGCCTCCACATTTGAAGTAGCCAAAGCAACCGCGTTGCAACATCTCCAGATATTTGGAATCTGCGGCAAACAACTTATATAGGGCAATTGACAAAGTGTTGAGGACCGCGTCCAACGATTTCCGCTCGCCGTGAAAAGTGCGCATCTTCTCTAACATAATACGTTCGTCCTGTAATTCTTCTCTGGTCAAGGGAGCCAATAACTTGCATAACAAAACTGCATCATTCAGACCAACCGACATTCCTCCTCCAGTTAATGGATGTCTCATATTGAGCGAGTCTCCAATGCAAATCAATCCGGGAACGCTGTTGGTTTTGGCTGTCAGATATTGACTTGGCATGCTTTTGTATACATTTTTCTCTGCTTGCAACGCCTTTTTGAAACTGGGTTGCAACTTTTCCGGCAACGAAGTTAAAACTTCTGTTCGAAGATATTCCATCACCTCTTTCTGTTTTGGTAATCGTGAACCTCTATAAGCACATAAAATACGCGAATGATGAGGACTGATCTGATAGACGAGAATTGGGGCATGTTTTCCCAATATAACATGTCCATGATTCAAGGAGGGAAGTTCTGCATCCACAAGGTCCAATCCGACGAAATACGACTCGACCTCTGGCTGTTTCTCTTTGTATAGCTCTTTTCTGAACTTTGAATAGATTCCATCACAGGAAACCACCAAAGGGGCTCTATAATCACCTTGACCAGCCACTGTGACCCCTACAATACGACCATTCTCACGAATAAGATCAACCACAGTTCCCTCCACTTTTGTCACGTTCGGTTCGGCAAGACAAATAGCACGTAAATTCATAAGAAAATCACCATGGTGAAATGCAACACCCCTAACAGATTCTATCTTGTCCCAATCCGAAACATTCAAAGTAGTGTCAGTTTCTAGTTTATCCTCATTTCCAGACTTCAAAGCGCCTTGAACCGGTTCTGTATCGATCTTGGAAAGAAGACTTTTCTCGGGATACGAAATCGTAACCTCTTGACCCAAATACGAAATATAATATCCATCCACATGAATAGCCTCAATGTTATTCACCGCACTGATCATTCCAAGTTGTTTCAAAGCTTTGATTCCAACTGGTTGCAAAAGTTCGCCCACTATCCTGTTGGGCTTGGTCCATTCACGCTCCACAATCATCACCTTT
Organism: Ogataea allantospora; assembly: GCA_030572655.1. Lineage (NCBI taxonomy): Eukaryota > Fungi > Ascomycota > Pichiomycetes > Pichiales > Pichiaceae > Ogataea > Ogataea allantospora. Next base: position 338,440 of record JAJMAM010000007.1, read on the forward strand.
CGACCTCGTCTGGCCATGGCAGTCGCTATACAGGGTCCAACAACCCCGGCTCCAACCACAATCACGTCAAACATGTATCAATTGGAAAGATTGTCCAGACGTGATATATTGAAAAATGATCTGATTTTACGACTAAACGAGCATGTGGTTTTCTTTGAGCTCGAAAGATACACCGCCACTTGAGGCGGTGCCAATATTTTATTTGGTCTTGCCATATTTTTCCAAAAACGACACGCTCACTTCATGTCCGAGGAAATACTACCTTACCATAAAGAAGAGAAAAAGGCAGTGGCTTCCGAATACAGCAAACACGATCATGTACGCGAACGTTTCAGCTACTTCATTGCTCTTCAAGTCTTCCTTCTATATTTGATATTCCTCTATTATGAGTCGATCAATGACTATCACCCTCTTCTAGCCTCAGCCCTGCTAGGAGCCCAAACGTCCTGTCTGGCACAGACGCTAAACCAGTTTTACCATAGAACGACCAGCATATCAAAACATTTCAAATTCTACGTTTATGGTCTATTAAACGGCATAGCCAGCACCTTGTGGATACGGATGCTGATCACCAGAGTCGAAACTGAGTTCATGCGGTTTGTGTATGACCAACTTTTTGGTGGAGTGCTGTTCCAATTCATGTTTATCCTCTTTAATTGCATATGGGAACGTCAAGATCTCCTCACACATATCAAAACCACATATATCCAAAGCCTGAAATATTACTACATGGTCTGGCCATTTGTTTCATACCTGTGCTTCTTTCACATGCGTGAAGATCTGATATTTCCGCTCAATTGTTTCTCCAATTTGGTATTCACAGTCGTTCTCGCCATGCTGACATAATCCTAAAAATACCCTTCATGGGGTCCTCCCTGTTGATCGGCTATATCATTTTTTTCTTGGTGGGGCAATTGACATCCGTGCACCAGGGTTTTTCTCAAAAAACGGCCAATCATCATTTCCGGCTGACTCGGAGTTTTAAAGCAATCCGTATTATGGCCATACCATGGAGGGGCCACCAAAACGGAAAAACTATGCACTAATGGTGTAATTATATATATTTATGCCATCTCCAATAATTTCTTAATGGTTGATGACACCTACTATATCAGTGCTCACGAAGCTGCGCTAGCTCTCGTGGCCACGGCCATGAAGAAAGCTAGATTAAAACCCCATTTGTTGGTAATCAATTCTATCATGGGAGCTTTCCTTTTTAGTGCTGGAGGAATGCTTGATCTCATGGTACAAGCACTTAATCCCGGACTTATGAATAATGGATACATTGGGATTGTGAGTTTGATGCAGGGAGCGGTGTATTCCATTGGCCTGTTCTATGTGATTACTATGGGAATGGAATTGTTCAATTCCAATGTACTATTCTTTTCGGTGGGGGTTCTTCGGGGTGCTGTTACTCTCATGGATCTTATTGTCAGCTGGATGGTGTCATTTTGGGTGAATCTCGGAGCAACCATCTTTGTGGTGTATCTCTTCTGTCATGTATCCGGGGTCACTTCTACTGGTGATTACGTAACCGGATCCAGAGCCCTAGCGGAAACCAAGGAAGCATATAGTTTTATGCAGACATTCTTGAAAGGAGTAGCCGGAAACTTCTTCGTGTCGATGGCTGTGTATCTACAAATCATGGTGAAACCTTTGCATGTCAAATTCTTGATGATATTCTTGCCAATTTTTACTTTCGTGGCTATGGGCTTCACCCATGTGGTGGCAGACATGTTTCTGATTCCTGCTGGATTGTTCAACAACTGCTCGTTTGGTTGGGGAAGATATTTCTGGAAATTATTGCTTCCTGGTACTCTTGGAAATATGGTCGGTGGTTCTTTCTTCGGAATGGCCATTCCATGGTATCTTCATCTGGTGGTCATAGAGCAGGACATGAAAGAGCTGCAATTGCCGATCTACGAGGAGAAAGACGAACAACCTGAATTGAATATGGATTCCAGAGTTATTAGAAGTTCCAGACCGTCGGATGTGCGTTCATTGAGCAGTTCTGTGTCCAATTACGATCCACAAGATACCCAAGCATATCCGACAGTTACTAGAACCTCCACCCATCCGGTATTTCCAGTCTACGGTATGGACTCACCAATAGCTCCCCCGACTGAAAATATCGGAACAGGCTTACAACATGCGCTTTCCAGAGTCAGTTGGCGTCGTCGTCCTACTGCGGACCTAGAAGCACAGCAAAACGAGGCTGTGTTGGACCAAGGGTCGCTGAAAGATCGGTTTACACGTCATCTGAGCACTAGTAGCGGCGGAACTGACATGAACATGATGCGCAAACGACTTTCCGCTGCGGGAATCACCACCAAAATAGCCAACCATTCAAATGAGATTGCTGGGATCCATCAGGACTCTATCGACGTTGGGTATTCGGGTCCATCAGCAGTCGATCATCCAGACATCATTGAATCACCCGGGAATAGCTCTATTTCAGACGAGAAACAGAAGACCACCTCATAACCTTATAGATTTTTACTTTACGCTATGCATTATATAAAATAATTTCAACACTTGATATTATTTCCGCTATTTTTACGTGTCGTCGAACAATCTTTTGTTTTTTTCAGTGTCCATGGCGCCCCAAAAACAGGAACTAGACACCGTTTCCGAGAAAGAGGTGAAGAGCAAGCTGTTTGATCTGGCTCAGCCAGACAAGAAACCTGTTTCCACCGCTAATTCCGGCTGGCGAAAAATTGAGGCTGTTGTTGCCCCAGTACTCTTCACACTCGCGTCGTTTTTCGTGAGAATGTACAAGATCGGTATCAACACCAATGTTGTCTGGGACGAAGCCCATTTCGGTAAATTCGGCTCGTATTATTTAAGGCACGAGTTTTACCATGACGTCCACCCTCCATTAGGTAAAATGTTGGTGGGTCTTTCGGGTTACTTGGCAGGCTACAATGGGTCTTGGGATTTCCCTTCAGGACAGGCATATCCAGAATATCTTGATTACGTTAGTATGCGTCTTTTCAATGCCACGTTCAGTGCCCTGTGTGTTCCAATTGCATATTTCACGATGAAAGAAATTGGCTTCGATCTGCCTACTGTTTGGCTGTTCACGCTTATGGTCACCTTAGAAACATCCTACACCACTCTCGGACGGTTCATTTTATTGGATTCAATGCTTCTGTTCTTTACCGTGGCCACTGTGTTTAGTATGGTCAGATTCCATAATCAAAACAGAAAAGAATCAAATGCATTTAGTCGCAAATGGTGGAAATGGCTCCTCATGACGGGAATTTGTATTGGATGTACCTGTTCAGTCAAAATGGTGGGTTTGTTTGTGACTGCTTTGGTTGGTATCTACACCCTTGTGGACCTTTGGATTATGTTTGGTCAATTGCGTTCATCTATGCCGGTCAGGCGGTATTTCTACCACTGGTTAGCAAGAGGAATTGCTTTGATTGTGATTCCATTCACCGTTTTCTTGATTTGCTTCAAGGTCCATTTCGACTTACTCTTTGGTTCTGGTCCTGGTGATGCCAATATGTCTTCTTTGTTCCAGGCTAATTTGGTTGGTTCAGAACTTAAATCTGGTCCAAGAGATATCATGACATTGAACTCTGCTGTCACAATCAAAAATCAAGGACTTACAGGCGGTCTTCTGCATTCCCACGTGCAAACTTATCCAGATGGATCTGGTCAACAACAGGTGACCACTTATTCTCATAAGGATGCCAACAATGACTGGACCTTTGAATTGGTCAGAGAGGACCCAAGAAACGAATTTGTTGAACCTCATTATGTCGTTGACGGAATGGCTATCAGATTGATGCATAAAAATACTGGTAGAAACTTGCACACCCACGAGATTCCGGCTCCTGTTTCTACATCTCAATATGAAGTTTCTGGATACGGTAATTTGACTATTGGTGATTTCAAGGATAACTGGATTGTGGAAATTGCTGATCAATATGGAGATGAAGACAAGTTGAGAATCCATCCATTGACAACCTCGTTTAGATTGAAATCCCAAAACATGGGCTGTTATTTGGCAACCACCGGAATTGCTCTTCCTCATTGGGGTTTCCGTCAAGGAGAAGTTGTGTGTATGAAGAATCCGTTCAAGAGAGATAAACGGACTTGGTGGAACATTGAGAACCACACCAATCCGGAACTTCCAAACCCTCCTGAAGACTTCAAGTTACCTAAAACTTCGTTCTTCAAGGATTTCATTCAATTGAACATTGCCATGATGGCCACTAACAATGCCTTGATTCCAGATCCGGAAAAACAAGACGATCTGGCTTCAGAAGCTTGGCAATGGCCTACTCTTCATGTTGGTATCAGACTGTGTGGATGGAGTGATGAGAATGTCAAGTATTTCTTGATTGGTTCGCCTGCTACCACATGGACCTCGTCCATCACTATTGTTGTCTTCATTTTCCTTGTCGTTCGTTATCTTTTGAGATGGCAACGTCAAATCAATGATTTTGCAGCCCAACCTCAAAAGTTGGACATGTTCTTGATGGGAGGATTGTATCCGTTCCTTGGATGGTTCCTACACTATTTCCCATTCTGTATCATGGGTAGAGTTACATATGTGCACCACTACCTTCCAGCACTCTACTTTGCCATGATTGTCCTCTGTTACGTTGTCAGTTTGGTGGCAGCTAAGCTTGGTCGTACTCTTGGCTCACTCCTGTACCTTGCACTTTATGCACTCGTTATTGGCTGTTTCTTATTCCTTATGCCTGTTAGTTTCGGAATGGAAGGACCAAATGCCAATTACAAATACCTCAACCTTTTGAAAACTTGGAGAGTTGCAGACAACTAGATAAAAACAAAAGAAAATTCGGATAAAATAATTTTATTAAAATTTAATCTCTTCTAATGGCTCTCCAGGAGTCTTACGAATCTCTTTTACGTCCATACAAGGACAAAAGTCAGTTTGATCAGAACTATCCTATCTCATATAAACCATATGTTGGGATCATTGATAATGCCACCCACCAATCCATTTCCATGGACCTTCCAATTGTTTCGCAATCCTCCTCAACAGCTCCATCAAGAGCGGCAAGAAAAATTATAAGGCCTCTGGTCTCCAGACCGCAGACATCGTATCACAAGAATATATATGCCGATCTTGAGTTTAAGGAATATCTTGATTTGAACAATCTTAAACAATTGGTGTCTTCTTTGTTTCAATCATTTGCCACTAATTATTTCAAGCTTGTTTTGAATCAACCGTTCGAAATTGCAACTCTTTTATTGCAAGTTGGCTCCTTCAGAACTCATCCGACGGTTTCCAATCAATCGTTACAAGATGATTCCGATTCCGATGATGATACCAACTACTTCACCAGAGAAGACGAAAGTCCCAAAAAAATGAGACAATCCCACATTGAACGCGCGCCTAGACTGAGTCAGTCCAAAACTTTACCTAAAAAGCCATCTATGGATCATATTGAGCCTGTGTCGTTGAAGATGCTTGACATCATGTCTGCGTTGATCTCCAAAGAAGGTCCTAGAGGAATTTTCAAGGCTGTCAACACCTCATTTTTGATAAACACTCTTCATTACACTGTCAAATCGTGTGTTTGTGGATTTATTTCTGGAGTTCTTAGAATCCCAGACCCATTATATGTGGATATTTCACATTCTCCCAATGCAAATGCGAGTCTAGCATTAACTTTTGGAGCGGATATAATCACAGGACTTCTTCTGGCCCAATTATCATTGATTCGGACCAAATTTATTATCACAAACTCGGGAAAGGGTACTCGCTCATTTAGAGAAATCATCTGGACGTTACCTGGCTTCTTCTTGATGGTCCCACCTAAAGAACTTATCGTTCCAAACATCATTACCAACGCCGTCAAATCGCTAACCATCAACTATCCAACATATTTCCTCACAGTGGTGTTACAAATGAACAAATACAACTCTGTGCATGTTTATGATATGCTACTTTTGCTTTTAAAAGTCGTCGGATTGTTTTTAAGATTGCCGTTTGAAACTTTATACAATCGTGCACAGATCAGTCATCTTCTCAACTCTCCAGACCTGCCGGAATCCTTGAGATTACAAGAAGACAAGCTGTGCGTGCGGTTTGGAGGATATCATGGGTATCTCTCGACTCTGTACTATGTTATTTTGGGGTCTAAGCCAGTTGATTATGGATCTGAAAACTCATACGAGCAACCTGTTGTCTTGGAAATTGAGGATGCTCTGGAGACGAACAAGGGCTATGAAGCCATTTTCCGCGGCTGGAAGGTCCAGCTTGTGAGATTGTGCTCGCGATTTTTCTTGAATATGTTGGCTCAGGAGTCTCAAAGCTCTGAGAGATTTTAAATAACCATGTAATTAGTTCTCTCCTACTTTCTCTTTTCCTCGTTCGATAAGACGTTCTCCAAGTTTCTGTAGCACTTGCGATTCCTCCAATTGGTCGTTTTTGTGAATTTCCCAAACATACTTCAATCCATTTATCAATTCCTCGGTGAAGTGTTTATTAAGAAATTTTCGAAGGTCCGAGCCGTCAACTATCTCATGAGTCTCCTTTGTGGTCTTTGGAATTTGATCTGAGCTTTGAATATTCAGTTGAGGAATTGGCTGAGGAGTCGGTGACTCCGTTTTGAATTTCTTGGTCACAGGAACGTCGCCGTTTTCCGAGTCCATTTTGAAATAAATAAAATTTACGATAAATATTTCATCTCTATTGTACAAATTATCCAGCCGTAAAATCAACTTCTGACGCGTTTTTTCAGCTCTTTGCGCATGTCTCTCCACAAGTAGCCTATCTCCTGGTGTGATGCAAACTGGTCCATCACCTTCTTGACAGTATCAGGGTCCAAAACCGGGTCAGTCTCGACGATGGTGTATTTTTCAGGGTCGAAAACAAACGAAACCTCGCGCGAGTAGTCTCTACTGTCCACGTTGCGGAAAACAAACAAAATCTGGTTGTCAACTCCAGCATTTTCCATACGAAGTCCCAATAATTGTTCCAACTGAAACGCTTTGTCTTCTATGAGATCGCTCTGCTTGGTGATGAACGTCTCGCGCACGCTGATCGCCTTCATACTCTCTTCGAGTTCATCATTTATCACCTTGATTTTGTGTTCATGCTCGGCTTTTTCTCGCACAAGTTTCTCCTCTTCAATTCTCAGTTGTTGCACTCGTGATGCTGACGCATCTCGATCGTTCATTAAGCGATTCAACTCTTCTAATAATTCGGTTTGGAGTCCCTCATAAGTTTGTAATTGGCTATTAAGATCGTGTTGCTTTTCTTGGAGATGTATCATTGATGTTTCATAATTCCGTTTCTTCGCCAACAGATCTGCTTGAATGGTTTGTAGATAATCTGCAAGCCTCAACCTCAGCATTTGCATCTTGTCTTTGAGTTTATCATAATCTTGCAATGACTCTTCAAGATCTTTAGCACTGGACATAATAAAGATAAACAAATAAAAAAAAAAGGGCACAGATATTTGGGACGAAAATAACCATCACGAGCACCGGAGCAAAAATAGGGGACAAAGTGATTTTACTCTACAATAATTAGAACTTCGATATCAACACTTTTCGAAGCTCCTCTTTGCCCATCATAATTAGTATCTAAGTCACCTACGTATTGCTGGAACCTGCTCACTGGAAACCTTCACCCACATCTCTGAGGCTATTGTTTAGGTACAAGGTATCTTTTTTTTATCCTCGTTGCAAATGAACCCCATTGATCAAATTTGATTGCCGCCCAGAATATAGATCCACCATCTTTATTCTTTCTCCCATGGCTTACATCTCCTCAGACATGCTAGGATCGGCCCTTTCATACACGCTCCTGGAATACCCAGAATCAGCCTCTGTTCTGATAGGTATGGCTCTTTTATTGGCGCTGGTTTTGTTAGACCATCTATTCATCCGCCCGCATAGAATTAAAAATATGGCTGCAGTCAGGTCTTGTATCCCTCTATGGGGAAGTCTATCGATCATATTTCCTCAGGCTCATTGTCATACACAAACACCATGTTTGAAGTTTGCTCAGCTAGCTGAGAAATACGGAGATTTGTACCAAATTCGACTTGGAACAAGAAATGTTGTGGTAGCCAACTCTTATGACACCATTTTGCAGCTATGGTGTTATCATAACATTCGAAATAACAACTCCAGACCAATTTTACACACATTTCATGGAATCCTGTCGAAATCCAAGATATTTACGGTTGGAACCACCCCATTTGGGGAATCGTACCTGAAAAGCCGAAAATACATGTCCAGCAAATTATTGAATGAGTCTAGTAACAGGAAGTATAACTCAGTGATTATTGACAATGAAGTGACCAGTATGATTAGATACATGTTATCCATCATAAAACATGATCATATTGAAATGGATATTACTAGGGACTGTCAATATTTCCATTTAGCGGTCGCCTTGATCATTACCTACGGATATCAAATTAACATCCGTGGAAACAAGTCTGATCGTGAATTGGCTGACGAGATGATTTATGTTGAGAACTATATCACCAAAATGAGATCGCATATTCAAAATGTCCAGGATTACCTTCCATGGTATCTTCGATTGGTGTTCAATTTATTTTCAGACAAATCCTACATCTCTAAACAATTATATGTCCGCAGAAACAAGTATTTGGTTCAGTTTCAACAGTTTACCACTTCCAATTTGGACGGTGCAAATGATCAGATCCGTCACAGTCTAATCTACAATTATTACAAAAACAAAGATGAGGATCAACTGACAAGGGATCAATTATCAAGCATTTGTTTGACCATGGTGAGCGCTGGACTTGATAATATGCCGCTTAACTTTCAATATGCTATGATACAACTAAGTCAATCGCCCCATGTTGCTAAAATTGCAAGGACTAAATTATTGGCTTGCTTCCATTACGATCCCATAGAAGCCTGGGATAAATGTCATACAGATACTTCCTGTTTGTACATTGTGGCTGTTGTCAAGGAAGTGTTGCGACTGTTTACAGTTTTACCAATGTCATTACCGAGAGAGACCACTCGTGACATCGTAATTGGGAAGGCAGTGGTACCTAAAGGCACAACATTATTCATGAATGCTTGGGCTGGAAACCATGACAGCAAACGTTTCTACAAACCAATGGAGTTTATTCCAGAGCGTTGGATAGAACCTGAAACAGGAAATCTTGATTCTGACTTACGTCATTTCTCGTTTGGAATTGGTTCTCGAATGTGTCTTGGAAACAATCTTGCATTCAAGGAGCTATACGTATTGCTTTGCAAGTTTTTGCTAATATTTGACATCGAGCCTTGTCAATTACAAACTCTCAACCCGTTAGAATTAAATCAATTTCCTGAATCGATAGCAATTGAGCCGAGGGAAACCAATATTCGTTATAAAGTGCGAGACGAAGAATTGAGCAAATATGTGTGGGCTGTAAAATAAATGTGACGATAGGAAAAAAATGTAGTTTAATTAAGTACTAAGCATGGAACATTCACAACATTCTATGGACCCTATGGACCCTATGGATCCAACTAAACCAATGTGTAAGATGGCTATGACATTGACTACGGATTATTCCAACGTTTGTGTCCTTTCATCTAAATGGCAAATCACCTCGTTTGCCTCTCTTGTGTTCAGTCTTATTGCCGTTAGTTTACTATCACTGGGTTATGAAATTGCCAAAAATTGGATTACAAAATGGGAAACACGCAGTTATCAACAAACTATAACATCCGGAACTGCTCTGAAGAATTTCAAAGTCAAGAGCTCAATGTTGTACGGCGCATCTGTGTTGTATTCGTTTCTGATCATGTTAATCTTTATGACGTTTAATGTTTGGTTAATGGGCGCAGTCGTGGCTGGAAGCATTGTTGGCAAGTATTTGTTTGGATTTTCAGACAAAGGGACAGCTCTTCCTGGTTCGTTAGCATGCCATTAGGCAAATTTGATGCTCCATTCGCGGGCTATCAATGGTCTTGGATGTCTAATCACACTATGGGTTTCATAATGAATGATTTCGGCCTCCCAGGTTTTGTCTTGTTGTTCCACAATGGCTTTTGAGGCTTTGAGTTTTCCCAATATCACAATCTTCTCAATAGTCAGATCCACATCAAAGTTGTTTTCGGTGGTCGAACTGATACCGGTCGAACTCATTTCGAATTTGCTCAACACCCATTTTCCGTCATGATATTCAAAAGTCTCTCCGTCATCCACATACAGTTCACCAGAGGCCTGGTTTTCTAATGGAGCAATATACAAGCTGTATGGATCGTTTTTCATGAGTCTGGAAGACCGTCTGTATCGGTCTTTAGTTGCAAGGATGGAACCCCCGCGAATAAACACCGGAACTTTATCCAATGGAGCGTCAACCTCATGGTATCCCTTACCCTGAATGACCGAATAGCTTTGGAAGTCGAAGTACGGTTTCTCGTCCGGAAGATAAAGTCTAACACTTTTTGTATCAGGACTGGTCACAGGTTTGACCAACAATGGGCCCACAAAGAATTGGTCGTCCATCGTATACACCTCTGGATTTTCTGGATTTTCAAACACCATTGAACTCACCACAGGAGTCCCTTCCACAGAATTCTTATAGAATTGTGTATAGAACAATGGTAGTAATTTATATCTCAGCTTAATAGCTTCTCTCATCATGCCTGTGTATGGTTCTCCTGCCATCCAAGGTTCATGTCTCCTGGAATCTATGTGTGCATGTCCGCGGAAAAATGGATACCAAATACCAGTTTGATACCATCTAACCAGCATGTCTTTTTCTTGGTTGCCAAAGAAACCAGCAACGTCTGCTCCGGCAAATGGAAATCCAACAGCGTTCATAGTAAGAACCATTGGGATGCTTTCTTTCATATACTCCCATTTGGCCATATTATCACCTGTCCACATGGCTGCTGTACGTTGAGATCCTGCGAAGAAGGATCTGGTGAGAATAAATGGTCTTTGATGTGGATTTCTCTTCACCAAAGAGTTATATGTGAGTTCATGGAAAGTCATTCCCCATAAATTGTGAACAGATCTATGTTCCCAATCACCATAATGGATCAAATCTCTTGGAGCTGTTGTTTCTGGACCGTTGAAGATGGATGGTTCATTCATGTCGTTCCATAAATGGACATTGGTGGCAGATCCCAACAACACAGACCCGTTTTCAAACTTAGTGTCCCAGAATTCTTGGGCATCTGGATTCATGCTATCAATCCAGACAGATTCTCCTGGCCACGAATGGCCTTTATATACATCCGAACCATCATTTTTGCGTACTGCTATCTTTCTTTTCACCACCTCGTTACTGACATCGTAACCGGTTTTCAAATGCGGATCGATGATCACAATCAGGTTTCGACCTGTATCTTGCAATTTGGCCATCATTCGCTCCGGGTCCGGAAACAGCTCTTTTTTCCACGTGAAGTATTTCTTATCATCAGTGTATTCAATGTCAAGCCAAATAGCGTCGTATGGAATGCGATACTGATCAAATTTGGAATTGATATCCAAAACATCATGTTCGTCGTTATAATTCCATCTGGATTGATGATATCCCAACGAAAACAAATTTGGAAGAGTCGAATGGCCTGTCAACTTACTATATGATTGTAACACTTTGGTTGGATTGGATTTTGAAAATAATATGATATCCAGGATACCATTTTCTGAGATCCAATGAGTCTGGACCTTGCAATCTAATTTGGTGATATCAATACGGGTATCTGCACTATTGAGCCAGAAAACTCCAACACTTGAACCTGGTTTAGCACCAATCATGAATGGAATAGCACCATACATTGGATATTTGCTCTGAGTTTCGTACTCGAAGATATCCACATTGTATAATCTGTAAGGTTCTGTTTCAGACGTATCTTTGAGAGAGAACGAATCTGCATGTTCTGGGATTCCATAAACATGTTTGTAGCCAACAAAAGAAACATCTAATCCCAAAGACTCAGGTCCAAGAGGTAATTTGTCGTCTTTGGAATCCTTGAAACTGTCAACATAGGCATCAAAAGTAGACTCTTCTGGGGCAATATGAATGGAATCTTTTTCATTTTGCTCGTCTCTGGTTCGGTAATGTTCTATATTGAGGAAATTTTGATCGTTCAAGATCAATTCGGGAACACCATTGCGCAAATATGTGATTTTGAACGGATGCAATTGAATTTCTGCAGTATATTCTCCATATTCCACAGTGATCTTGTCCGAATCGACCGAATGCCGGAATGACCTGAGACTTGGCTCTTCAGCAAATGCCCATTTAGATGCCTCATTGTATCTGCGACCAGTAATATGAGTAACAACAGGTGTTCTAAACGCCTCGTCTATTTGTAATCGTAGATTGTCATCTTCTAGAACACTCAATTGCAAATTCAATGGAATAAATGTGCCATCATTCAACATCTTAAGCAATTGAGCCGATAATAACCCATGTTTGGAATCGACTCTCAACGTTTCGAGATCAATAGAGTACCGAGATTCATACTCATTCCCCAATTTGGAGACCTCGCTAGCAAAGTGTCGGTTTCTAGAACAGAAACCAGATTCGGTGCATTTTTTGAACAAGAAGGACTTCACAGCCTCGGCAGGAGCAAAAGCTATCCAAAGAAGCAAAAAGCAAGTCCACCGCATGTTCCTTGGATTTGAATGGAGATGAGCTAAAAATTTGAAGCCCTGGCAAGATTTCGCGACGCGCAAAATATTCGTTAAATAAATAATAAACAAGATAGATTGTACCATGCCAGGAGAAATCATCACTTTACAGGCAGGTAAGTACGGATGTCGAAGATCTAACATATAAGGTCAATGTGGTAATCAGGTTGGAGAACAGTTTTGGTCTCAGATCTGTAGCGAACATGGGATCTTACCAGATGGTACAGCAGCTCCAGAAACCCATGATATACAAAGACAAGACCAAACCGACATATTTTTCCAACGGAGCGACAACAACAGATTCACTCCCAGAGCCCTCTTGATTGATATGGAACCGCGGGTGATTAATAACATTCGATCTAATACTGGGGGTTTGTTCAACCCCAAGAACATCTACGTTTCTCCAGAAGGTGGAGGAGCAGGTAACAAATGGGCAGAAGGATATAATCATGCTCATAGACATCAAGAGGAGTTTCTGGACATGTTAAATAGGGAAATTGATGCATGTGATTCGTTCGAAGGGTTTCAATTGATCCATTCAGTTGCTGGAGGTACAGGTTCTGGTATTGGATCCTTTCTGTTACAAGAGCTTAGCGACCGGTTTTCAAAAAAACTGGTGCAAACATATTCCGTGTTTGGGGCCTCAGAAGTGGTTGTGCAACCATACAATACAGTCTTGACTCTGAAACGACTGATAGAGAACTCCGACGCCAATATTGTTTTCGACAACAACGCACTAATGTCTATCGCTGCAACCAACCTGCAAGTTTCCAGTCCCTCATACAATGATACGAACAAGCTTATTTCGACAGTTATGTCAGCAGCTACAAACACGCTCCGTTTTCCTGGATATTCCTACAACTCCCTCACAAGCATTCTTTCAACACTGATCCCAACTCCCGATCTCCATTTCTTAATTCCCAGCTACACTCCATTTACTAGTGACTACGTCAATAATGCACATGAAATTCGTCGAAGCACCGCTTATGATGTGGTTTTGGAAGTGCTGGACAAGAAATTAAAAATGTGCAGTTCCAGTGACACAGGCATGAATTTGTCGGTGTTGGACATTATTATTGGAGAAATTGAGCAGACAGACATACAAAAGGCACTAGTTAAGGCACGCACCAGAATTAATTATGTTCCATGGAGCTCGTCAGCTATTCATCTTGCTCTTGGTAAGAAATCACCATTTTTGAATACAGCTCAGAAGCAGGTCAGTGGATTGATGTTGTCCAATTCGACATCGATCTTGAAATTACTCAAGAAGACGCTGGGAGAGTACGATCAGTTGAAAAGCCGAGGAGCGTTCCTGAATAATTACACCAAAGGAGATTACGAATTTGACCATGGAGACATCAGCATGGAATTCGATGAGTCACGAGAGGTGCTTAAATCTCTGATCAGTGAATATCAGGATAGCGAGGAACTTAGCTATCTTGACGAAATTGATCCAAACGAAGATGGAGAAGCAATCACGGAAACAGGAGCCGCAGATTTTGAAATGACCTGAATAAGAAATTTTATAAGGTCGATCGAGTTCGGCAATTTCTTATCTTGGTTTTTTTATCATCCCACGCTATGTTTGCATCAGGACTTAGTTATGATCAAACCGCTAAAAGGGACTCCATTCAGCTGACTGAACTTGATATAGCACTAGAAGAGAGACATATAGCAAGTTCATCTGCAGTTTCAGCTCGCAAATTGACAATGACTGAGGACCCGCTGTTTCGGGACCAGACCATTGAAAATTCGAAAGGATCGGATTCAGAAGCCTTGGAAGACGACGTCTATTATCCTGATGGAGGATTGAAGGCATATTTGACCGTTCTCGCTTCTCTGATTGGTCTTATTTGTGCGTTTGGCCTAATGAATGCCACGGGTGCTGTTGCTTCATATCTTGAGGAAAACACGCTCAAGGATACTTCTACAACGACAATCTCTTGGATTTTTGCAATCTATTCGTTTCTGACATTTGGTGTGAATCTTTTTTCGGGAGTGCTATTCGATAGCTTTGGTGCCAAAAAAGTGGCCATTCCTGGTGCAGTTCTTCTTTGCGGAGGATTGATTGCGACTGGAAATTGTACGCAAGTCTGGCAGTTTGTTTTAGCCTTTGGAATAGGTTGTGGTGTTGGATGTGGATTGTTAATGGCTCCAATGGTTAGTTGCATTGCTCATTTCTTCAAGGCTAAACGAGGTTTAGCTCTAGGAATTGCTATGCCTGGTGCCAGTCTTGGGGGAGTGGTTTGGCCACTAGCATGCAGATATTTGTATCCAAAGATCGGGTTTACGTGGACAATGAGAGTATTAGGGTTATGTTTTTCGGGATTACTGACTCTGAGTTGTTTATTGATAAGTGATCGTTTAGATGAGATCGAACACGCTAATCAAGAAACTTCAAATAAAGGAATTTGGAGAAAGGTTAAAGAGAGTATCGATTTCAAGACTTTGAAAGATCCTGTGTGGGGTTCTTTGGTTGCTGCCTTATTTATGAACGAGTTCTCGCTTATTCTCTGTTTTACGTACATTCCATCCTATGCCATCTCCAAGGGATACTCCGAATCGTTATCCCTTATCGCATTAACAATTGTAAGTGCTGCAGGTGTTTTCGGAAGATACATTCCTTCTCATTTGTCGGATAGGTTTGGAAAATTCAATATGATGGTGTTGGTCTCCGGTATTCAAACGTTCGCTGTTCTAGTCTTGTGGCTACCGTTTGGACATATAAAGCCCGCGTTTTTCGTTTTCTGTATCATCTATGGTTTCTCGACCGCAGGTACACTGTCTTTAACGCCATTGTGTACCTCACAGATCTCCAAACCTAAAGATTTCGGAAGAAGATACGGAACAGCTTATTTCTTTGTGAGCTTTGGAAATCTCATATGCATTCCAATCGGAATAGCAATTACCAAAACGCCAGCCGGTTACGATGGAATGGTTGGCTTCGCGGGGGCAGCAACTGCATTAGCAACATTGATCTTCTTGGGGACGAGGTACAAATTAGCTGGGTTAACTACTAAAATTGTGTAATTTAATAATTCGCAAATGTTCACCAATAAAAACCATTGTATACAGCCTAGCTTGCCTAAAATCCTAAAATACTGCCCGTGGAATAAGTCAAAATGCTTGAGTTGACACTTTGAAGTTCGTTACTTTCCCAAAAATTGTCGTTACTTCCATTGGGCCTGCTATGTTTCACCTTTCTGTTACTCTTAGCGTTGCGCCCATCGTTGTCTGAAAAATTAGATATTATGCTTTCTTTGCGAGCAACAATGAATTGTGACATTGGCCCCTCCTCAGTATTTGATTTTTGATCGTCTTCATCTTCATCATTGTCAGTTCCAAGTTCAAACTCAGGTAAGAGATCAGATGTGATGATCAGATTCTTCAAGAAGAAAGGTATGTATTTTTGAAGGCTCTTATTATTCATGAACTGGTCCGGATCACGTTTGGATGGTGTATCATTAGTGATTGTGGCTGTAGAAGCTGTTCTAGTAGGTACCTGTGGAACGCAAGAAACTTTACGTTTTCTTCTCACGCGGCGTCTGAGTGATCCAGAAAGATCTTGCAAAACTTGCTTTAATACGATCAAATCTTCATTGCTGTAACTCTTTAACATTCCATCCGCATATAATTTATTGATTAGAGAAGGCTTGCGACCTGAACTCCATTCTTTCTCGTAAAATTTCCCGAAAGTACTATCATCAATGCCCCAAGCTTTGATCAATTCAACCGTATCCTTATCCAGATCACCTCGGTCTTGTGAAATTTCGTCTAGTAATATAGACACCTGGTGTCGTCTCCAGTTGTCTATTCTGGAATTCAAATCATCCTTCTTGTATGGCAGATTAGAGTGGATGTGTTCTTCAAGATCATCTATCAGTGAATCATCGTCATCTTCTACCTCTTCTTCTTCCACATTAACGTAACTTTCTTGGTTTATATCATTGGAAGAAGTTTTGTCCAAAGAGGTGCTTAATACATCATCATAATAGGGATCATCTGCGTCCTTTCGGTTCTCCCAGTGTCCGGGAGAAAATAAAACCCATTCGCTTGCAGAATCTAAGATGCTAGATGATTGACTTTCACGGGAGCGAGTCGTAGTTCTCCGATGAGTAGTTTCAGGGTCTTGACCAGACCGATGCTCGCCATCGGGCGCAATGTTTACGGCTGCAAACAATCCCCTACTATGCCCCTCAGTCCTATTTCTGCTGCGTTTAGCCACAAATGGAGAGAAGGAAAGTCTTCCCAGATTAACATTCTGTTGTGAAATGGGAGATCCCATAGAAAGCAATGAAGAAGATGATGACACGGTAGAAAGCTCATTTGAAGAGAACTTGCGCCTATTAGGAGTTTGCGGATTAACCGCAAACGACAGTGAGTTCGAAGTCATATCCAATATGACAGAACTCACACAAAGTTTGAAAGCTGTAACAAAGTCTTATAAAGACAATATACAGTAATATTTAATAACTCCCAGCTTAATAATGGCTAGGTAAATTCTTTAGCCTTTTGTCTTATCTAATTTCCCTTTTATTTATTATTTAGATCCGCCTGAGTCGCGCACAATTTGGCAGTCGGATTGAGGATCCCAGTAAAATTGACTGGCTACTTGGTTGCTGAGAAAATTTCTTTTTCGGAAAACTCTACACCAAATAGCATGTTATTAGCTTCGTTAAATTAATTAGTTGCATCTTGGATGCAGAGCCTCAGATAGAAGGCTTCACCACCTCACTAATGAAAGTAGCTTCATTATACCCATAGCCAGTTTCAGTATGCTGGAGTTGACCATTTTTAATGATCTTCATTTCCAACTCGTTGCTGAACTGGAAAATGTACGGTTTAGTACCTGCAACTCCGCTAGCAATGTTCTTGACAAATTGCGGTAGTTCATTCATGACGTCAACACGTTCACTTAAATTTGTCAATCTACCGGTAACAGTCACTTCCATGTCTCCTTGCTTCAAATCAAACTCAATCGCTCTTGGAACGTTCCACCCGGAAACAGAGTCTTCCTCTGATTCAAGGTGTTTTGTTTCATTACCTGTTGAGGCCAACACCATCTTCCCATATTTGTCGACCACCATTGCAACATTAACTGTAGTAGTATCGTATGACTTTGGGGTCGTGAATTCCATCACCACGACCGAGTAACCTGCAGACTGGTAATTCAAGAAATTCCACGTAGCAGCTGCATGATGTGGTTTCATTCCCTGCAATGCCATCACGTACATTCCAGATCCTGAATCCAGAGTAATGGACTCCTCAAAAAACTGGTTTCCACTCAATTTAAGAGTTCCAGATGACTTACATCTTGGCCAAAATATGTGTCTCATTGATCCCCATGGGTTTTCAGGATCCGTTCCGTAGTATGTGGTTCCATCCTTACCAAATTTGACACCATCTCCAACAAGCTCCATGGTAATGTCAACAACACTTGACGGGGTAACAGAAGACTTAATGGTGTATTTCTTAAGTGACTCATCGATTTCGATAGATATATTATCAGCGTAGAAGTTCGCACCCTCAATTCTGAAATTCTCAAGCTTGGTAGAAGTCCAGATGTACAGGTCTGGTTGAGCTTTTTTGAACACCTTGAACGTAAATTGAGCAGTAGTGTGTAATCCGACAAGATTAGAATGTATCACCTGAGCAAATCCCGAGTATATACTGTCATTAAAGTAGAAAGTTTGAGTTTCCACACATGTCTGGCTGGGTACCAAGTATCTCATGTCATCAAGAGACAAAGAGGAGTGTAAAGCTTCACCTTCGGTCAAGTTTTTGCAAACTGGATGGATTGATTCCGGTCCATATTCTGGTTCAGCAGTTCCGGCAACCACTGAAAGTCCCGATTGCACTAATTTCCACATGTTTTATAAAGAGCTTATAAAGTGTTCCCACAACAATCAATACATACAATTTTTTTTTGCATTCAAAAACTTTATTAACCCGTGGTTTAAGCTTGACAGATACAAAATTCAATCGTCTTCGTACGACTCGGAGTCTGCTTCTCCATCTTCAGAGCGGTCTTCATCTTCAGCATCTTCATCGAATACCAGAGACGCATCAAAATATAGACTAGGGTCCAATGCACTTATATCGCAGCTTTTGGCTGCCCCTTCAAGAAGCAATTCGCTCATTAATAATCCGGTAGCTGGGGCATTATTGATACCCCAACACGAGTGACCCGAAGCCAAATACAAACCGTCCACATTAGTTTCTCCAATCAATGGTCCTGAAGATGATGGGACTTCTAAAACGGGTAAATAACATGCCTGTCTTTTGAGAACTTTTCCATTCTTCAAATTTTGGGAGATCTTGGAGACATAGCCAAACAACTTGTCACATTCTTCAGAGACAATTTCAACATCGTCGGTGGTTTCTGGAATCGGAACAGAAGAGTCACCTTCTCCACAAACATAAACTTCATCTTTTCTGGCATAAATCTCCGGACTAACAAACTTGTTGCGAGTTAATTTTAATTCGGTGAAAACTGCGTGGGGTGTAATGTCCTCAACTGTTTCCGGCTGAACAGTGATCGAATGGGCGCGCAATCCGGAAATCGGACAGTCCGGAAGAATTTTCGAGGTCCATGGACCAATTGACATCACCACCTTGTCGGCAAGAAGTTCCAATTTGTGATCAGAGGTTTTGTCATACTCGGCCTTGGCAGTAGACGGATGATAATACACACCTTTGCATTTTCCTGTGTCCTCATCTAAAATTATGTCATCCACTTTTCCGATAACAAGCTCAACTGCACCTGTAGCTATGCATTGTTTTAAAATATAGGTTGTGAATTTATAAGGATGAACCTGTGCCGTGGTGCTGGTGTCTCCAAGATGATTCCAATCGTCAACAATTTGTCTATCGATCCAGGTCAAATCTTCTGGTAACGAGGGCACTGATAATGATGATTGACTCTCAACTGATATGCTGTTGCTATTTTTCTTGATTGTTGTTGATATTAAATCGTTCGCGTCCTCTTGAGCCTGCATACTGCGTCTTGTGGTTCTTTCTCGTTTTTCTGGTTTCAAAGCTTCAAGTCGTGATTCCGTGATATCTCCCTCCACACTGATTGTGGTGAGTCGTCTATATCCCCATTCCGTCTCTCCGTCAAATTCCGTGGCCAATTCCTGGTGCAATTGGAAACTCAATGGAACAATTTGTTGGGGGAATGCCCACAAAGCTAATAATCCTCCTGCTTTTCCTGAAGCTCCACCAGCAACACGTTTACTTTCAAGAATCGTGATGTGATGCTTTTGAGGATCGAAATTAGGATTTCTCGTTAGGTAGAACGCAATGCACACTCCAATAATTCCAGCACCAACAACGACAAAATGGGTCTTATTCTCGTGATTTCCAGACATAAATGAGGAATTTGTAAGCGGGTCTGTATTATCCGGAGAAACCTTGGTCTCTGTCATGCTCACTGCCGGCAATAAGCTTATAATTAATTACAATCGATATTTTTTTGTAATATATGTTAGCCACTTGAACTGCCGGAAATTGTTGCGTGAGAATTTCAAGCTTTGCACAGCCGTGAGTTTTTATTATCTATGAATCAGACTCTTCAGAGTCGCTCATTTCTTGTATGTGGTTCCCGTTGGACTCGACCTCTATATCGCTGTATTGGTCGTCATCCTCTTCGTCCTTGTCTTCGATCTCTTCCTCTTCTTCCTCCTCATCGTCCTCTTCTTCCTCGCTACTTAGAAGCCCAGCATCGTCTAGCTCCTCGACATATTCAACATCAGAGTTCTCGTCTTCTTCCCGCTCTTCTAGATCAATCATTTCTCGCTTCATCTCCAATCTATCTGTCAACATGCTCAATTTTCCCCGAAGTTCTAGCAATCTATCGAGATTCGAAGCCTTTCTCTTCATCGTGGTAGCCAGCAGAGACAAATTGGATGAATTTTGCAACGAACCTCCGTGGAAAATAAGAATGTGTTTGGTCCAATAAGCAAGATTGGCTTGCCTATTACTGTTTCTTGCAATTCTTTCTGCCAATCTATCAAGAAGCGGTCCCACATAAACCGAATCCAACTTCAAGATAGTATTTCTAATGATGGTTTCATCCTTGTTGTTCAAAACACTTTCCAATAGCGAATGATCATTAGATTTTAATGCCTGTGTTAGGACGGTAGTCAAAGTACCCATGGTTGCACGAGTCTTCTTTTCATTGTTGTTTCCATTGGTTTGAATAGCTTGTAATCTCTCTGCCAACGTGATCTCATCATCCTCTTCCTCTTCATCAACGTCCAGATCTCTGATGTTATCTCCAGATGAGACAACAGCATTACTTTCGTTATATGTTTTGGAGGACGCAAGATCATGACCATACTTGGAAAATTGAGAGAATTTCAGAATTGGTTTGACTTTCTCAAGCACAACTGAACCATCCATTTTATATTGTTTCTCTGTGTCCTCGCCGACGCTCCACCATTCAAGGGAGTCAAAAAATGGAATGCTTGAATCTTCCAGCCATCCAATTGTAATATGTTTAGGCCCTAATGAAACACTTACCACCGGTAAATTTTCTGAAATGTCAGAAGCAGGACGAGTCAATGTAATTTTCGTATGACTTCTACGAGAATTCACCACCTTCTTCTTCTTTTTGAATGGTGAACTAGCAGAATCGGTTTTAATATTTTGTTTGGTGAGTGGTCCATTGAATAACTCAACAGTGCCACTTTCAGTAATAACAGCCAATATACCCATATCAAATCCGTTTTCTGCAAATGCCATGGAAACAACAGGCTCTTCGGCAACAAAGACAGCGACCGTAGTACCGGAACTGAGCGAGATTGCATTGACAAACCGATCGCCTTGTGCGGCAGTGAAAATAGTGTCTTGATCACCAATCAAAATGGAATGTATTGGACTCACATGGCCGGGAAGCGTTTTAACCACAGAAAAGTTATCCAGAGGATTCACCAAATGCGAGGAGTGCGAACCAATGACAAGATGTAGCTGATCTTGATAAACCACGCTAGCCAATTTAGTTAACGTTGTTTCTTCGCTCAACGGTTTGATAGACTTCGAAACTTGCCAGGTTTTTGTATTGATCTCAAACAGATTTCCCTGAGCATCAGAACTATATGCTACGTTCGAAAATGTGTCATATATGATATCGGTACTCGAAATATGAGATGTAGTGGATATTTTTTGAACAATCTCGTTTCTACTTGGAGAGTAGATGTACACGTAACCAGTATCCAAACATAGGGCAATTAATTGGTCTTCCAAAGAGGCTTCTATACGTCTTTTCTTGGAACTTGTGGAGGAACCTGTGTGAATCTGGATCCAGGATAAAGAATTGATCTTCACAGATTTGTCAAACGGATACACATTGGAAAAATTATCACCTGATCCTTGGGAATTTTGTACACGCAAAGTATGACAATCCAATGAAACTGTCACACTGGCAAAATACTGACCAGTGGTATCGAATCCAGATGCAACCAAAGACATCAGATAGTTGAATAATTCTAAAATTTTTCAACACAGCCCGGAAATTTTGTACAATAGACAATTTTTTACCCTGACCAGTCAGCTGCCAACTTTTCCAATATAAAAAGAGATGAGATTTCCATACGAGATGAAATTAAAATGGCAGACACGCGGGTGAATATCTGGATTTAAATTTAGTGGGGCCCCGTCAAATATACCGAGAATCTGATGTCTGATAATCAACAACCGCAAGATGAGTTGTCGTTGCCTAAGGCGACTGTACAAAAGATCATCTCTGAGGTTCTTCCATCCGAGTTTAGCTTTACAAAAGATGCCAGAGAAGCATTAATTGAATGTTGTATTGAATTCCTAATGATATTATCCACCGAATCCAATGATATTGCTGATAAAGAATTGAAAAAGACCATTTCGACCGATCACGTTTTAAAGGCCGTGACCGAACTTGGATTTGCTGACTATCTCCCCGTGTTAGAAAAGTGCTTGGGAGAATTTAAAGAAAGTAACAAAATTAAGGAACGCAAAAATAGCAAGTTCCAAAACAGCGGCCTTTCTGAAGAAGAACTTCTTAGACAGCAGGAAGAGTTGTTCCGTGCAAGCAGAAACCGTCTGCAACAACAGAATGTCAAGGAAGAGAGCGAATAATGTAAATTAGTGGATAGATGTATAATAATTGCACAGCCTGAGAAACTATCTATTGATCAAGTCGTCGATGAATTGTTGTTTTCCCGGAGGTAGATACTGGTGTAATTTCTGTCGTTCGGTTTCAAACAGAGTTCTGAATTCCTGAACAACATTGACGTTATCCAAGGGCGAATCTTTGGTTAATTGGTCCACCTCGTCGCTGTCTTCCACCTCGTCAGTAAATTCTTGACCATCGTATTGTCCGGTTTCCACAAGTTTTGTGATAGCCATGTCTCTCTTCATCAACATCACACGTTTTTCAATTGCTGCCGGTAGTTTTTCAAAACATAAGATCAATTTTTGCAGGATTGCGTCATTGTACTTGGAAAATGGGGCACAATCTGCGTTCAACAATGACATCAATGCTACCATTTGCAATTTGAGCTCCAACACTGTTTTGAGTAGTAGGTCGGAATTATTGAACCACAGTTCCACAAATTCCATGATTGGTTCTCCAATAAGTTGGGCTGTTTGGGCAGGAGAAACATAACAACAGGCAATGAACACTTTCAAAAACGATTTAAGGCTATCGTCAAACAAGTCTTCCAATTCTTCATTGGCCTTTAATTTCATTGTTGTGTGTATCACCGGTTGGAGCACCTGTGCAAGTACAACGCCAATGTTTGGACCAACAGCAAGCACTGCAGAGAATACCAGGTCATAGACAAATTCTAGCAATTCAAAGTCTGTCTCGTAGTCATCAGTTTCAAGAAGTTTCATGACTGCAGTCAAAAAGCGTTGCAGATTTGGATCCTCGTTGAAATTTGAGTTGCGGAATCCATAAGTGCACACAGTCTCAAAATATGGAAGATAATTATCGTAATATTCAAATCCATAATTCTCAAACGAATCCATGACACATTGAAAGATACTCCAAGACTCTGGAATCATCATTTTCAAGGTGAAATTTGTGGATTCCAAGAGATCCATTATTTCAGTCAAGAAAATAGCCAAACCATGTTCCAATACGAATCGCACACTGGGTTCGAAACTTTTCATGAGATTGAACGTTATCTCCTTCTGTGATGTCATGGTGGTCACCATGGTGGTCAGATTGGTTAAAATCGATGCCCCTTGATACTCCTTATCAGTCTCATCTGAATTGCGTCGATCACTATCAACATTCTGCAACCGTAACAATTCTTCAGCAATACGTAAAAATTGTGCATTGAGATTCGCTGCTAATTGCATGGCAAATGGCTCCAAATCTTTAGCAAATTTGGAGACAATGTCATCCATTATATCATTGATCAATTCGATTTCCAATTGATTACTCATATCCAATAACTCAGCCATAATAACTGATACTTTGGGAGAAACAGTATTGGCAATCGGTTCAAATGAAACGAGATACCGCAAGGCATCAGCAGCTTCAATTTTCAAAGGTAATGGACTGGTCTTGTTGAAACATTTCATCACAGTCTCATAGACTGTCGAAAGTAATTGCATGTCTTTATAATTGTGACTGGTCAGGGCGATCGTTTCGCAAGCTCTAGTTTGCAACCATTTGGAATTTGTGTCTACCAATTGCGGCACAATAAACATTTTCGTGATCTCATCCAACGAGTCTTTGAATTCAGTACTGCGAGTCATTTTCATCCAAAGATTGCTCAAAATCCGAAGACCGCCTTCGGATGCGTATGCTCTCTCCTTATTGGTAGGATCTTGTTGCTTCTTAAGGAACGTCTCTGTCAGGATATGGATCATCAGATGTGAACAATCTTCAAATCTTTTATATGTCAATGCATACATGAATTCATTGGCAGCCACGTCAGCCGTCTTACTGTCATGGTTGATGTCATAGAAACGTCTCAAGTACTCTTGTGGATCGTCTTCAAATAACTCGACTGTCTCGTCAGAGGCACTCAACATCGGAAGAATCACTTGTCGAACCAACGGATCCAGTTGGTCCTTTATAGATGCCCAAATTGTATCGTATTGCAAGCATTCACTTATAAATGCAATCAAATGGTATAAACATACCTCACTCAACCAATTGGTCTCTTTTGATTGTGACCATCTCCCAATGACTGTCCAATAATGCTGGAGAATTGTAGGGAGGAAATGACCAATAAGATCTGCTTTCAAAGTCGGATTCTCATCGTTGTTGCAATGTCTACTCTTGAGTCGATGCAGGTTGGCAAAAGCCCATTTCTGACATTTAGAAAGAGATTGGACACATTTTCCTTGGGCATCCAGTTCTGCCAGACTAGTAGTTGGTAGATCAATCACCTTGAACATGTATCCGCACCATTTGCTCAATCTGTTGAGATCAGAAACAAAGTATTGTGGAAGTTCGGTATAGGTGCAATATTTATAAATCTTGAGAACAAGATATATGAGACCCCCAACTTGAGGACTTGACGGAACTTGAGGAATGTATACCTCTAAAAGAGATTCCAATCCCGGGAAAAATCTATCCACCAAAGTATTGACAAACTCCCGACTTGTAGATGAATCAAAACGATGATATCTAGACACTTGATTCACCAACAACAAACTGGTGTGAACGTATTCGAATTTATCAGAGTTTTCGGTCAGCATCTTTAGAGCAGACTCAGCAAGTTCCACATCCCATTCGGAATCCAACCGCAGAATATGTTCCATTGTACTGGTGAGTTGTTTGGACACAGCCTGATTCGAACTCGACCCAAGCATTGCTGAAATTAGTTGCGTTTTGATGGATGACTTCTCGGACGGTTTGATCATTCGAACAAGAAGTTGCTCGGGAGATCTTTCTGAAATGAACCATGAGCTGCGGATCCGATTTTTGGCAAGCGTAACCGCAACCAATTGTATATGAGAAGGCAAACCTTGGTCTACGCAAATGTTCAAACAATTCGTTAAGGTTCCTTCCGAACCAAGTGCAACACCAAGAGCCTGCTCTGATGCACTTCTCAAAGTGTTGTCAGGTGATAAAGTGTTGAGTAAATGTTGCAACAACTCGTCCCTGTTCATACTAATGAAATTATTATATAGGAAAAATTCTTTCAGATTATTTAATCCAAATGGACTCCTGTTGATCTTCAGATTCATCACTCAATTCGTAACTCATGCACATACCGTCATTGTAAATAAGATACAACATGAATCTGGATGAACTGAGTTTTCTAGAATTGACTCCAATCAATGTCCGCACTCCAAAGTCTCCGCTCAAACACATCCGATTATAGTTGGGAATCACATATTCCTGTCGGAATCCATAGATACCTCTGAAAGTAGTTAATCTGAATATGGAAACCAATCCTGCTTGTGAAGCAACAACATAACAATTGAGTTCTGGAATCATAAAGCTAAGCGATAATCTATTGGAATGTTGCCAATCGTGGTGAAATGGTCGGAATTGAAACACTTTGAACACTGTCGCATTGCAAACCAATTTGTTGACCCTAAATAGTCCTAAACGAGAAGCAGTAGATACCAGAAGAAACTTATCGCTAAATGTGGGTGTAGTGATTTGAGGTTCCCAATATTTGTTAGTATTGAATGAAACATGAGTCTTCTGTTTTCCTCGTTGTTTCTCCAAATAATAGTCGTCATACACTTTTCGAATACGTCGATAATTCTCTGTGAGAGACATAAACGGTTTCTTCTGTGTCGCCATGTTCAATTTGTCCAAAGCAACCGTAGGAATAAAGAAGTTGTGGAAATTGGCTGATATACCAATATGACTTGAATAACATTCGTCCGACTCGCAATCAAGCACCTTGCTTTCGTTCAACATCTTATTCAAGATCAATTTATGTTGATCTATCCAGGGATCTCCAGTTAAAAGCTCCAAAGAATCGACTTTCTTGAACACACTGGAATCCACATATTTGGTAGTCCAGACATTGTCTTCCAATACCGCACGACTGATCACATATGGACGACGAAACCGCACTCTTGAGAAACTATGATCGTTATGTTTATTATAAGGACCTTCAAAAATACTCATTGGGAACTTGAACACAACTAACTCTCCACTGATGGAAGCTGCACTCACATACACTTCAGCTTCATCTCGTACAAAGCTCACACTTGGAACATTATGTAAAACTTGATGTGTCTGGACACTATAATCACGGCCTGTCTCATCAATGTAATGTAATTGAATACTTTGACTGTTATCAGAAACAGTAATCATGTTGTAATAAATATCAATTCCCCAAACACTCGAAGAAGCAAGAAACTCAACTTCGGGATATTCTTTGACAACCGAGACACCAAACTTGAGATTGTACGCCTTGGTAATCTTGTCTAAATTGTATAATAAAACCCGACCGTTATCACATCCAAGAGCCAAGACTTCGCAGTCCCGAAATTGATCAACCATCATATAATTGATTGTATGTGGAAAATGGGGCATGGTTGCATTTTGTCGATGTGTTTCCGTTGTGGAGAATGGTGAAGTATCAAGAATCAAGCGTGATTTCTTATCTGGCTGATAAAGATTGTCCTTGAACGTATAAATAGAGACAAAACACTGAACAGCAACAAACAACAGATTGTGCTTGGACGAACAGCATACAATGTTGTTTTTGTACTTTGCCGGCCGTTCAAATTCCAATCGCTCGTATTCGTGATATGTGAGTTTCAAAGAATCCTCAAACTTCTGTGCGGGCTGATTGCTAATAGGAGACTCCATCAAATCGACCTTAATGATGTCTGGAATATCTTGAATTTCTCCATCTCCTGGCCGATTCTCGAAGTTCATAAACGTATCATTGGCATTGATTGGACATGGAAGATCACAACGTTCCTGACTTTTATATTCTTGACCCCCAACCATTGCATGTTCATAATAATTCTCACTAACGTAAATAGTATCGCTCTCTGTAAAAAGTCTAGATTGAGATCGGGTCAAGTCTGTATCCTCATAGTCTCCGCCTTGTGAAGGAAAAGCCAGTTGATTTTCCACATAGAAGATATCGTGATCCCGAACATTACCCTCAGTTTCCAATCCAACCTCGTCTGACCGCGACTGAAATTCGTTGTCGTCATCTGACCCACTAATATCGCTGGAGTCTGGAAATAAGTTATAGCGCTCACTATTCCCACTTAACGATGAATTGACATATGACCCGGCACTTCCTGTTATCACCTTACTTTTAACTCCACAAAGAGCCAAAAACCGCTCAAACCTTCGTTGGTGATCAAAGTCCTGTAATCGAATTGCTCTAAGGTCTTCTTTAATTAGGTCATCCCCTTCGCTCATATCTCCTGTCGCGGTCTGCTGGGGAGTGGCATACAACGAATCTATTAACCGGATATCCTCAGTACGTTCTGCTCGGATGATATCACCTAAATCCAAATCCCCCATAATTATTTTGCGTCGATCGTCTCGGTCTTATTATCTACACTCTATCTCTGTAATTAGTTATTCGGGCTGGCGACCGATCGCGCTCATCGCGTCGCACAACAGGAACATACGTTGTTTCCGGTCGAGAAGTTCGATCTTGTTGTGCTGCTGATGGTTTGGCCCCAAGACCCAAATATGGTATTCTAGGTTTGGATGACTGGGTCTTGGACCCTGATCCACCTTTCCAGCCCATTCCGCGTAACATGGCCTCTCCAAATTTGTCTACAGGTACCTTTGCGTAACTTTCTATTGTGGGAGGCTTTCCATCTGTGATTGGTTCAAGAATAACATTGGAGTCTTGTTGTTCTGGTGATTGTAGTTGGTGTTTCTTTTCCATCAAATTAAGACCAAATTTCAACTTTTCAGGTTCCTTTTCCTGCTTTGTAACATTCATTCGTTCTCGACGTCGAGCTTCCCATCCTGTTTCTTTAACGACCGGTTTAATCACTAAGGGTTCTTCTTTTTTCTCCACTATATCATCAACAGAATTGATCTGGATTTTGGTTGCTTTCTTTTCATCATCTTCAAACAAACTGTTCTTTTTCAATCCATTACTCTTCTTCTTCAAAGAGAAACCAACTTTTGAATTGGGTTTCTTGAGGGAGAAGTTCATCGTTAAAAAAAAGATTATTTAATTCTTCTTGACATGTTTATAGTGAGAGTTGGAAAAAATCCAATTTCCAGACTCCCAACTTCATTTGTTCGTCGATTGGCAGATAAAACAGGGAAACATACAGATGGAGAATTGGCAGAACGAATAAACATACAAACTACCAAATTAATCAATGAAATAGAGTCCAAGAAGACAGAGCCTAACGGACTGAACTTTAAAGAATATATCAATTCAATCATTGAGAGTAACAATTTCAAAGATCTGAAAGAAGAATTAGCCAAATTTAACACAGAAAGAGTGAAATTCACCGATGATTATTCCAAATCTCTTAGTGAACGATTACACCGAAACGCTAAAGAGTTGTCCAAAAGTGTATCCATTATGTCCCGATTAATAAATGATATTACGGGATATACCAGGATCGTAAAGATGAAGGATACTATTGAAGAAAATGAAAGGAGACTTCGCAATTTACGAGCAGATATCATGACCAGTAAAAAAGATTATTCAAAAGCCATGGACGATCAAACATCCGCACAAAAGCAAATAAACGAACTCTTAGAACGTAAGCATAATTGGAACAGTCAGGATCTGGAGAAGTTCACAAATTTATATCGAAATGGTCACGAATTAGAAACCAAAGTTAGAATGAGCTCAGAAAGAGTAGAACAATTAGAATCTAAGGAAGACGAAATGCATAACGATTTGATACAAAGTATCATGGAAAGATATCACGAGGAACAGGTCTGGTCCAATAAGATCCGGCAATTTTCGACTTGGGGTACGCTATTGATCATGTGTGTCAACTTGGTACTTGTGTTATTAGTTCAATTACTGTTTGAGCCATGGAAAAGATATAAATTACTCAATGTTTTTGAATTGAAGGTGAAAGAACTGTTTGAAGGTCATGCCGAAGAAGAATGGTCAAAATTGAATCATGGACTCGAACAAATTGAGAAACGATTGGCACAATTCGAGCATCTGGACAGTTTACTACCAAAGTCAGGATCTTGGGCTAACATCAAAGAATGGTTGACGAAAATTGGACATGTTTGGTTCTCGGGATCAAATGGAACCCTGAATCTTAGTAACTCGGAATTCACAGCTTTCTGTGGAGTCTTCAGCTCCTTCTTCCTTTTCCTGGGACTCATTATATCTAGATTAATCATATAGACGTATCACACCTCGCACCTAAGATTTTACATTTTACCAAAATACGAAAAGTTTTGGAAGAAACTGTTTGCCACCGATCAAAAGAATTGTTAACTAGTCCAAATTTAGCGGATACACTCTTTCAAGTCGTCATGGAAGAAATTGGAATTTATCCTACCCATACTCCCAGCATTGGTCAGCCTGTGGAAACTGTAGCAGGGAACGGAACAGTGGGGCCGAACAAAAACAACGCTGACGTCTATTTAAGATTGAAGAAATTGGAGAAAGAACTACAACTGTTGATGTTGCAAGAGAACTATATCAAAGATGAACAACGCCATCTGAAAAGAGAACTGATTAGGGCTCAGGAAGAAGTGAAAAAGATCCAAAGTGTTCCGTTGGTGATTGGCCAATTCTTGGAGCCGATCGATCAACATACTGGTATAGTTTCATCCACCACTGGTTCCAACTATGTGGTGAGAATTCTTTCCACACTTGACCGGGAACTTTTGAAACCTTCTGCATCTGTCGCATTACACCGTCATTCTAACGCCTTGGTGGACATTTTGCCACCAGAAGCAGATTCTTCGATATCCATTGTGGGAGAGAATGAGAAACCAGATGTGACATATAACGATGTTGGAGGTTTGGACATGCAGAAGCAGGAAATAAGAGAGGCCGTGGAGCTGCCTTTGACACAAGCAGATCTTTACAAACAGATTGGTATTGACCCTCCAAGAGGTGTGTTACTATATGGTCCTCCTGGTACTGGTAAGACTATGTTGGTGAAAGCTGTTGCTAATAGTTCTACTGCCTCATTTATTAGAGTTAATGGATCGGAATTTGTCCAGAAATATCTTGGTGAAGGTCCAAGAATGGTGAGAGATGTGTTTAGATTAGCCAGGGAAAACTCGCCATCAATTATTTTCATTGATGAAATTGACGCTATTGCCACCAAAAGATTTGATGCGCAGACTGGTGCTGATCGAGAAGTCCAGAGAATTTTGATAGAATTGCTTACACAGATGGATGGTTTTGATCAATCCACAAACGTTAAAGTCATTATGGCCACCAACAGACCAGACACACTCGATCCAGCTTTATTAAGACCCGGAAGATTGGACAGAAAAATCGAATTCCCATCCTTAAGAGATAGAAGAGAAAGAAGATTGATCTTCAGCACCATTGCCTCTAAGATGTCTCTTTCGCCAGAGGTCGACTTGGACTCTCTCATTATCAGAAATGATCCTTTAAGTGGGGCTATTATTGCTGCGATCATGCAGGAAGCTGGACTCCGTGCAGTGAGAAAGAACCGGTACGTTATTCTACAGAGCGATTTGGAAGAGGCATACACAGCACAGGTCAAGACTGGCAGCGAGATTGACAAGTTTGAATTTTATAAATAAGCAGTAACGTTGAAAATGCCCATTCCTGGTTTGAAAGTGTTCCACCCGTGAGTTTCGAACTCAAAGTGATCCATATCGTAATGCCATTTGTAGCTCCAAGTCTCATTGAATAGGAGTGTGGTGCTATTTTGAAAATTAAGCATTGCGTTTTCGGGAGCCACCAACAAAAGGTGTTTGTTGGAGTGGACGAGATTCTCCAATGCGGTTATGAACTTTTCGTTTTCCAATCCCATGAAATCAATCACGAAAGGAGATATTGGGTTGGCGATCTTTGTCAGGAAGTCGGAATCGTCTTTATTGATGAATGACATTTGTGGGTTGTGAATCATCCATGTTGGAGGTTTATAAGTTCTCCAAAACACTAGATTGTCGTGATTATTTTGTAGTTGTTCCATTGCTGGCACCAAACCTCCTTGGTGGAATATCCCCATAAATATACACATGAATAGATTGAAAGGTATTGACAATCTCATCAGAAGTTTGGCAATTTTTGACTCTGGAATCGATAAACAACATGCAAAAAGAGGAACCATTGGTATCAAGAACCGTAATTCTTGATGCGGAACCAAACTTAATAGAACTAAACCAGAAATCATGGTGAGAAATGGAGTGGTGAAAAGGTATTTTCTCTGGAAAGGGAATGAAAGAAAGATCAATGGACCAAAAATCATGGGATAATTGATCAAGATATGTTGATAAAGAGGATGCAAGCCGTGTTGTGCCAAGTTTGAAACTTTGGTATTATAAAGAAGATTGTTGAGAGGTGTGATGACGATGGAATTTGAGTCTGAAAAATAGGCAGAATCAATTGCTATGAACAATGCAGAAGACACCACAAAACTTATTGGAAGCAAAAAGAATTGAATCGGATAGTTGATCAGATACTTGAACACAAAAACAGATGGTAAAACCAACCATGCAATGAATGTGACCCTATTGAATATACCGTAAGAAACTATCAGGCCCAAAAGAATCAATTTTAACGAAGCAACTCTGGATTCCCGCATATCGTTCAAAATCCAAACGGTGTATAACAACAAAATTGTTTCTATGGAGTTTGAGAAAGTGTGAGATTGATAAACCATGGTGATGTAACATGTTTCTGTGAAAAATAAAGCTTTGATTCGTTCATGTTTGTATGGCATGATTCGATGGATACAAAATTGAATTGTGATCCAAGTCATATAACAATATGCTAATTTGACAATTTGGTATATCTGAATATTGGAGAACTGATAATATTCGCCGATCTTCACCATCAATTCCAACACCTTAATAGGAACTATAGATCGACAGGCATGAACAAACTCCCATGGAATGTTGTCATTGAAAAGAGGTTGGAAAGTTTGAAAGAACTCGTCTGGATGAATATAGGAATGTCTGGAAACGAGTTCATGACGAATTAACAACACAAACCCCAAATAGACCAATCTCCAGGATAAAGTGAAAATCATTTAAACTTAAGAATATTTTTTATAACTTTAATTCCTTACTATTTCTTACCCATTACTCTATGTGATTAACAAGTAACCAATTCAACAGCCTTCAAGTGGACAGCAGTACATTGGCTTCCAATGGACTCGTCGTAAAGGTTGTAGAAGGTTCCAGACAAACATTGGTAGAAAGTGGTGGTGTTACCAATAGCCAAGTATCCTTCCTCAGAGATACCCCATCCGGCAGCGTAGATAGCACCAGCTTGTGGTGGTGGACCATCGAATTGGAATTGTCTGTTGGCAACGATGGAACCAATTCTTCCGGCAGAGTCGTAAAGAACACCGTCAACCAAGGTCATAGCAAGAGCACCGGACTTGTAACAAGAAACGGTGTCAATGTAGTTGCCAGTCTCGGTGGATTCAGTAGTAGAAGAGGTCTCCGAAGCGGTAGATCCAGTGGTGGTCGAGGCTTGGATTTGACCGTCAGAGATCTGGGAGATCACACCACTGGTGCTGGTGGAAGAAGAGGAAGTGGTGGAAGTGGAGGCCTGGATTTGACCGTCACTGATTTGAGTGATCACGGCATCTTCAGTAGAAGAAGCGGAAGATGAAGTGGTGGTGGTGTCAGCTTGAATCTGACCGTCACCGATCTGGGTCACAACTGCGTCGACAGTAGAAGAAGAAGAAGAAGAAGAAGTGGTAGTGGTGGTGTCGGCTTGGATTTGGCCGTCACCAATTTGGGTCACGACTGCAGCAGCAGTAGAGGAAGACTTGGTAGACTCAGTAGAGGTAGTAGCCTGGATTTGACCATCACCAATTTGAGAAATAACCTCTCTCTTCTTCAAAGCAGCAGAGGAGTAACTAGAAGAGGTAGAAACTGGATCGACAGCAATACCGAAAGTGGCAGAGTAGCTGGTCATAGCACCTTCCAAAGTGTCAGTTGGAGTGAGAGTGGTCCAGTAAGTAGAGCCAACATAGGCAGCGAATGCATTGGAGGCCAAACTGATGGCAGCGAGCGAGGATGTGAATTTCATGATGCTAGCGAGTTGACTGAGAACCACGTTTGGGTGAACGTCTGCCTTTATATATTTTAGCAGAGTTTCGGGGCTAAAATTAGTAACTGTTTTGCAAAGGAGCTTGCATGCTTAGCTGAAACTCCTTTGGAAAAAAATCTTGCAAATTGCAACTAAGCTTCCGGAAAAGTCTGTTAAGCCACAAAATCCTTCTTGACACTCTCTAACCGTGTTGGAGCGAGATCTTCAGCTCTCTTGAGTCCAAAGTTTTGCCTATCCATCTCGTAAAGCGTATAATTATTCACGCGTTTGTTGACGCATATATCTTGACGCACCTCCGAGAACGCGTAACGGTTTCAAAGGAGTATAAGGTGTTAGGTGTGTTTGAACACTAGTAATAATTTTTTTTTCATGCCGCGCGTTCGAGCCGTCACGCATGCATGTTCACTAGCACCAAATTGAAGACACGCCGCGTCCTCATAAGACTGCCCAAACTGGCAAATACATAGATCCCAATTTCAGTCCAACCACTTCTCTTTTTCATTTTTCTGAAAACTGCTCGCGTACACAGCATGTGCGGCTGGAAACAATCCCGTCTTACTCAAAATCACTGTCTTTGAAGGAGTAAGTTTGGCTTTTAGCAGATTTGCGTCGATCAGGCTCATGAACAATGTTTCAACAAACGTATCGTCTAATTCGCCATTTGTGATCGTGTAAAACCATTGTTTTTTACTGCCAAATTCTAATGCGGTCTGCCCAGGGTTGACTGATAATATCAAAGCTTTGCCAACAGACTCGAAAGAGAGAACTCCTTGTAGTTTGTAAACACGCTGGATCAGGTTACGCAGGATCAAAACGCGCACCCGTTGGAGAAACCCGACCAGTATGCCAAGATTGAGAAAATATTCCTGGTTGGTGGCCACCAATTTGGAAAATCCAAATAAGTCACCGTCTTTGTAGCATCGTAGTAGAGGCCCGTAAAGTTGTAACAATTGATGGTTACCTAATTGGGATTGAAGATACGGAAGATTCGGACACTTTCCAACCAATAAGCCGGCTGGAATCAGGTATTTCAGAATGATGAGAATGTTCTTGATCGGGGTCTGATTATGGCAATTAGAAAAACACCAGTTGAAATGATGAAAAGCTAGGTAATAGTTGCTTTGAAGAAGATGGAACTTTCCGAGCACAAATCGGTATTGAATGAGTTGCTTTCTGGATATAAAGCTATTATCCAGGTTGAGAATATTGATATTGGAGAAAACATTATTGCAAAGCATCACTGAATCGATATCCATATACGTTTTGCAAAGTGTGATACTCAGATCCATCAAAACCGAGATTTTGAAACGTTTCGAAGGAATGTTAAGTTCTGGATCGTTTCTGATGTTATTGAGACTTTTTAACAAAAGACTGGACATATATGATAATCTTGGATAATCATTCGTTCTGGAGCTAGCCATCATCAATTTATTATCCACTAACTTGGCCAATTTCACAACAGTGGCAGTAGATTCTTGTACAAGGGTCAACAATTTGGAGTTTTGATGATTATTCAATGCAACGCTGAGACTTTCATAGAACTTGATGAGTAAATCGATCGAACTCTGTAAAGACCAGGGATCGAAATCTCGAACGAAGATCAAGTAACTCTGGACCAGAGTTTCAAATGATGGCCAATCACCTCCAAAGAATGACATTTTCTCGATCTCAGCCATCAATTGGGAATTGGAATAACTTTGTAATTGTTTTTGAAGAGGAGCTATGTGACTAGCAGTTGGATTAATGGACAAGCATAACTGTAGTTCATTAGAAGTTATGGCATTCTGGACTGTTTGTAAATAACTTGCCAATGACATGGCTGAACTAGAGAATAAATAAATAAATATTTTTTTGTTCATATTGATATGTTAAAATGGAACAGGAAACAAGTATCTCCTTCAACATCGATGAAGTATGTTGAGAATCGAATAGTGATACGTAAACTTCCTCCGTCCATGGATGTTGAGCCACTACTTCGGGACTTCAAACAAATGGAGGGGGTAAAATCTTGTGTCTTTGTTGAAGGACGTCCTTCCAAGAATATATATGATTCACCGGTGTATTCAAGGATTTATGTGACTATGGAGGATCAAAAGACCATGATGAAAGCTGTGCAGGTCTTCAAGCAACTGGAGTTTGAGGAAGGAGATATAAAGTATCAACCAGTGGTGGAAAGAGCCATGCTTCGATGGAGTCCTACGTTTCTGGAAGGAAAGTATTGCTCTATTGAGGCTACTAAAACCGAAGGAGATTTGGAATCAAGCCCTTTGTATCAAGAGTTTCTAGTACAAGCAGGGAAATTGCCAGATTCAGAGACGGCCTTTGATCTGCAAGATTCTCAAGAATCAGTACCTAAGAAAGAAAAGACCAAAAAAGCGAAATCGAAATCCAAAAAGAAGAAGGAAAAGATACCAGAAGTGAAGTCGATCGACCAAGCAGTCAAAAATGAGAGCGCCCGCAAAACCAAAGAAGGAAAATCTGAAGCGCCAAAAGAATCAGTGAAGATACCTAAAAAAGTACGCATAAGAAAGAAACCGAGACCCGATGTCCCAGAATCTTCACAGTCAATACCAAACAATTGAAGCAACGATCAAATGGCTTCAGGAGTACAACACTCTAGCGCTTGTTACCAAACCCAGATTGTCAGAATTATTGGACCCTAAATTCATTAATGAAGCAGTGGAATGTATTATTGGTGAAAAGCCGATGGATACAAGCATAATCGAGAAAAATACCCCATATTATACGAAATTGAGCGAGTTTCTCTCCGAGATGTTCATTGGAAACCAGGTGGTTGAGTCAGAGATCGATGCGCTGAATCACCAAGCATTGGATAGATTTGTCAAGGGAGGAGAACTCAAATGTGAATTGGTAGAGGATTTGGTTTTCATGGAGGCCGTATATCATTTTTGTTGCCTATTATTGGTTAGCAGTGTTCGTGGGAAAAGAATGGCATGGGCCATGACTAATATAAATTACCTCCCAACTGAGCACAAGAAAGTTCTTGAGAAGTTCAGTTTGATTGCCGATAAGAACGAGTCCATCGATCCAGATAAGTCAGCAATTGCACAAGTTGCTGAACTTGAACGACAATTGAGCGAGAAAGAGGAAGAAGTTCAATTATTGCGACTCCAAGTGGATGACTTGAAAGAATCTATGGAAGAAAAAGAACAATCATTAATCAAACAGTTGTCCCTAAAAGAAGAAAAACTGAACGCTTATGATGTGCTTGTTGTACAACTACGCAGTCAGAACAATAATCTAACAGAACGGTTAAAAGAAGCTGCTATGGAGTCCTCTTTAAATCAGCACTCCAAATCGGAGTTGATTGAGTTTGAAAACAGGGTCCTCGGAGAATTTGTTGCAACATTGGTACAATCCGCTCGTTAGAAGATAGCATCCATCGCACAACAGAAACACATTGCAGCCAGACATCCCATTAAACAATCACCTCCACCAGCAGACCGACCCTGTTGTTGAACATACATAGGCTGTTGTTGGTAGTACGGTTGCTGCTGATAGTATGGTTGCTGTTGCTGATAGTATGGTTGCTGCTGATAATACCCTTGTTGTTGATAATATTGCGGTTGTCCACCCGAAAACATGCCTCGTTCTTGTGTGGTCTGTTGGACATATCCTTGGGGCTGTGTCGAATAGGTGGTAGTGCCCGCATTATAATATTCTGCAGCAGAGCCTTTGGTTGCTGGTGGAGGACCGGATGGTGGCTATAATGTTAGGAATTTGAGACATTCATACTCACTTTGTATTCAGACATGAGAATTGCGAACTCAAGTACTTCTAGAAGTATGCATCTAATTATGGTCTTTCCAGATTTTTTTCAGCCACATTCTCCCGGCACTGCCCCGGCACTGCCTGTATAATTGGAGGCTGACACCGATGGTAGATGACCCTTAGTTTGAGGTGGTACAGTGGTCATTGAACAGTCGTAGACAAGTTCTTGGTGTTTTCCACGTATAGTATTGAGTCATAGCTCCAGAACAGATGTGGTAGTTCTTCTCTCCTCTCCCCCTTATGGTGCAGAGATGTAAAATATTTATTTGTTTGGAAATTCATTCCCTACTAAAACAAGAACAAGAAGACTATCTATCCAAGATTGTTTTATATTCCAGGCACGCGATCTGAGAATCTCGATTAGTTTATTGAATATATGGCAATAGGGACAGACTATAAATAGTTTCCCTAATGGATATCAATCAACGAAAACAATATACGCGAAAAGATCTGGATCAGGACGAGGAGTTTTGGCTTCAGCAAGACTCGTTGGCAATTGATATTCGACAACTACCTCCAACTAAACGGACTTTTTTGCCTGATGAAATGTCTAATAGCTCCTCGCAAGCATCTTCCACGGTGATTCATCCATCCCATAAGGGCGAAGGTAGACGTACTGTTGACGAACTCAAAACATCAGTCTCTAGTACTTTGGACACAGACAAGATATTTGTCGATACAATGAAGACACTGCAAGACGAATGTACGGATGATAAAACTCGCGACGATAATTATAGTGATTATATGGATGGAATACTTCCATCGCCTCCTTCATCACCTCCTCGTGAGATAGACCCGGGCAAGTTATATGCGCTCTATGATTTCAGTGGACCAGATCCTTCTCATTTGGAGCTATTGAAGGATGATTCGGTGGAACTACTTAACGATTCGGATAGTTATTGGTGGTTAGTGAAACGCACTTCTGATCGCGAGGTGGGTTTCGCTCCTGCAGAAATTCTGGAAACTTTTGAAGAACGACTAGCCAGACTCAACTGCTGGAAGAATGAAGTCATTGAACGACCGGAACATAATGGCTTGTCAATTGACGATTTAAAAGAGTTTGAACTTAATTCACAACGCGTGTATTCCGGTTCCAATATCACCCTTTATGAAAATCAGAATGATAGCAGCAGAAGCGATAATTCATTACTCGCACGCAAGAGTTCCTTGAAACGCAGTAAATCGTCGATCCGCAAAACTGTTTCGTTTGTTCCTGAGTTCTTGCCCAAACTCGCTGAAATTGATGATACCAAATCAGAATCTGCCAGTCATACTATTGTCGAACCTGAAACTCTTCTAGGGAACAAAAGAGTGAGCAATTCGAATTTCTTGGTTAAGAATCTGGACGACTACAAGCAGCATGCTAGATTCTCCTTTCAGGAGAGAAGCGATGACGAAAGTGTTTCGTCGGAAGATACAGCTGGATTCCACGAATCTGTTTCCCCCACAACCTCTGAAGCTGATTTTGTGGACGCAGAGGATTACCATCATGAAACATCAAATACCAATATAGAGCGAGCAACTCGCCCTGCTACGCCTCCATTCAAGACCCTTTCCTTCCAGGAACAACGGTCTAAATTTTTGGAATCAAAACAAGATGCTGACCTAGGTTGTGAAGGTTCAAACGACTCTACACTTTCCAACATTTCACAACCAAGAAATGTGTCTTCATTTTCATCAGAATCATGCACTCCTCAAGCTTCCCAAACAGATCTTTTGAAACCTAAAGACTTGCATCCGGTTGTCAATGATCTGTTCAACCCTCTTTTTGACCAGCTAGAAGTCCTAGAAAAGATACTGAACGATTTCATCGTGACCGATTAAGAGAATGTACTAATATGTATCCCTAAAATTCACACCTCTGCACGGCTTCAAAAAAATATTTGAATAAAATTTTTTTAGACCTACCAAGCCAATATTGAATTGACTCGGGTATAGATCAACTAACCTTGTATCTACCTAATTTTGGAGTTCTGATAATTCTGGGTATTTGTGTTTATCTGGTTAACTTTTTCAAACTTGAAAGCTATTTATTGGACGAGAACTTAACCCCTCCTGACACAAGACAATTTTAATAACGAATTCGCATCATGTCTACTTGGAGCCCCAATGCACAGGCATTGGACCAGTTAGTACTTATTCTTTCTGGCACATTATCATCAAGCTCAGGTGTTCGATTGCAAGCCACAGATGCCCTTGAAAAGGCCAAAATTGAACCAGATTTCGATAACTATCTTTTACACATCCTCATCAACGGGCAATCCCTGGAATCTCAAGTTCGAGCATCTGCAGGCCTGATGTTGAAGAATGACTTGATCAAGAATTTACAGTCCAAGTCTCAAGATCTGAAGTCTCATATTTTGCAAGAAATCCCGAAGGGACTACTTGATTCCCAAAACTTAGTGAGAAACATTACTGGTAACGTCATCACCACTTTATTCTCGATTTTTGGAGTTGCACAATGGCCAAATATACTTCCGAATCTTATGGAACTTGCTTCTGGTGCTGCAGGAACTGTCGAGTCCCAAGAAGGTGCTATGGGAGCTCTTGCAAAGATCTGTGAAGATTCGGCCAGATTTTTGGATCGCGAATATAATGGTCAACGCCCGTTGAACTACATGATTCCTCATTTCATCGAACTGACTACTTCTCCAAGTTCCAAAGTCCGGGCATATTCCATCAGCTGCATCAATCAATTCTTATTCAACAAAACACAAAGTATAATGATCCATTTGGATGAATTTCTGACCAGGTTGTTCAGTCTGGCAACAGACGATGATCCTAGCGTCAGAACAAAAGTGTGTACGGCCTTTGCAAGCATATTGGAAGCTCGGTCTGACAAGTTGATCCCACATTTGGATGGGGTGATCAACTATTGTTTCCATTCGATGAACGACACCAACGAAGATGTCGCATTGGAGGCATGCGAATTTCTGCTCGGGTTAGCAACATCTGATATCCCAGAGGAGATCGTCAAGTCGAAACTGCCGATGGTTATTCCAGTTTTGCTGGAGAAGATGGTCTATTCGGAGATGGAGGTCTTTTTAATTGAAAATGCTGACGAACAAGATAACGAGAACGTTGAAGATAAAGAAGACGATATCAAACCGCAAATGGCAAAGGGGAAGGACGCTCACAAACTGGCTAGTAAGAACGAAGCAAAGAAGGATGAGGACGACTCTGACAATTCCGACGATGAGGACGACGTCGATGGATCTATGGAATGGAATCTACGTAAATGTTCTGCTGCCACTATTGATGTCTTAGCCACAAACTTCCCATATGAAGTTTTGGAAGTCTCATTACCGGTGATCAAGGAGAGAATCGATTCTTCTCAATGGCCTGTTAGAGAAGCATCTATCCTGGCATTAGGAGCTATTGCTGAAGGGTGTTTGGATCAAGCATCTCCACAATTGCCTTCGTTGATTCCATTCTTGGTTGAAAGACTCAAAGACACAGAGACCAGGGTGCGTCAAATCACTTGCTGGACCCTAGGTCGGTACTCGTCTTGGGTTTGTTCGGAAGCTTTGAGTGGAGGCTCGTGTGCCAATTACTTCGCTCCAACATTCCAAGCCATTATGGAATGTGCTTTGGACACGAAGAAGGTTGTTCAGGAGAGTGCATGCTCTTCTTTAGCGGACTTCATTGACTCTGCTAAACCAGAATTGCTCACTCAATTTGTGGAACCTCTGTTACATCATTTCAGAGCATATTTCAACAAATATCAACGCAAAAATCTGATCATTCTCTATGACACCGTGCAGACGTTTGCTGAGAAAGTTGGAGACCAACTGTGTTACAAACCAGAATACATCGATTTGCTGTTGCCTCCTTTAATTTCCAAATGGCAGCTCTTGACCGATGAAGATAAAGATTTATGGCCCTTATTGGAATGTATGTCGTCAGTTGCTGCATCGCTTGGAGAATCATTCGCACCATATGCTGTTCCTGTTTATGAGCGGGCCTTCCGGATTTTGGCCACTAGCGTGGAACAGGTGCGACTATCTAATGATGATCCTGGTTTTGAGGCTCCAGAGAAAGATTTCATCGTGACTTCGATTGATCTTATAGATGGTCTTGTGCAAGGTTTACACGGTCATAGTGCTGGACTTATCCAACAATACGATACAGCAGAGGTCTCATTGATGAAGCTGGTGATCTTGTGCTTTGATGACCCTACAGACGACGTCCGTCAAAGTGCTTATGCTCTTTTGGGAGATCTTGCTATTTTCTTGCTTGAACCTATTGTGATGCCTGATTTGCACCAAGTGATGGTTTGTATTGGCAACGAAATCACCAATAGAACATTTGATTCCAGTGCTGCATGCAATAACGCTGTGTGGGCTTTGGGAGAGATGTGTTTACGTCTTTCTTCAGACCAGTTTGGTCAATATTTGAACAACTTCATGAACGTGCTTATTCCGCTACTTTTGAGCACAGATGTTGAACAAACAATTTTAGACAATACTTCAATCACGATTGGACGTATAGGAGTCAATAATTCTGCGAGTATGGGATCTTTCATCCCACAGGTGTTGATCACATGGTGTTCTCACATGAAATATTTGGAGGAGAATGAAGAAAAAGAAACCTCGTTTGAAGGAATGTGCAATACCATAACTGCTAATCCTGCCTCTTTGAATCCAGCGGATGTTTCTGGACGCACTGGAATTAAACATTTATTAGATTGCATAGCCTTTTACGAGTCTCCATCAGAAACTTTGGCACATATCTTGCATATTCTATTGACAGGGTTCAAAAACGGACTTGGGGATCAGTCTTGGGATGGATTAATGACCGAATTAGATCCTTTTGTTGGAGAGATCCTGAAAATGAAATACGGGGTGTGAAGACTCATTTTGGTGTGTGTATATTATTAATATTATAATACTACGTATTATTTGATATTTCTAGGCTCCAATATCAACTCTCCAATTGGTAAGTCGCACAATCCCTTACCGAGAGCATAAATGGAACGACCACGAAGAACGGTCTCGACAACTCCACCAGTCAATTTGCGGCCATCAAAAGCTGTGAGTTTGTTTCTAAAATAAGTGCGGACATTAGTAATAGTATGTTGAAGCTCGGGGTCAAAGATAGCAAAGTCGGCATCCATTCCTTCAGCAATGCGACCTTTACGATGGTCCAGGCCGACCTGTTTGGCAGTGTTTTCGCAACACCATTTGGCTATGTCTGCGAAACTGACACCAAATTGTAATCCTTCATTGTAAAGCAAAGGAAGTCCGAACCCAACAGAAGAAATTCCTCCCCAAGCTTCAAAGAAATCACCTCTTTCCAATCCTTTCAATTCTGGAGTACACGGAGAATGGTCACTCACCACAGAAGTGATGATTCCTGACTTCAATCCGTGCCATAATTCTTTACGATTATCGTTGGATCGAATTGGTGGACAACATTTGAATTGAGTT
The DNA here is from genome assembly GCA_030572655.1 of Ogataea allantospora. Classification (NCBI taxonomy): domain Eukaryota; kingdom Fungi; phylum Ascomycota; class Pichiomycetes; order Pichiales; family Pichiaceae; genus Ogataea; species Ogataea allantospora. The sequence goes on from JAJMAM010000007.1 coordinate 381,432, forward strand.
GCTCCATTAGGAATATCTTCTGCCTTCAATGTCAAGTAATGGAAGCATGTTTCCGCTGAAATGGGCAAAGAAAGTTTCGTTTGGGCGAATTGAATCATTGGCAGTGCCTCTTGAGTAGCAAGATGAACTATGTGCATTGGAGTGGTTGGGTATTTTTTGGAGCAGTTGATGACATTTTTAATTGCTGTGATCTCGAAAGAGTCTGGTCTTGAAGCTAAAAAGGAAGAATATGCTGTTGGATCCACTGTTTCCAACTCGTTGTTCTCCTCTATAGCCTTATCCAAAGGTGTGATGTCATCGTCCAGTGAAAGAGCTTGTATCCGTGGAGATTTGGCCATCATGGAGATCTGTCCAATACTAGGTTCAACTGGGTGCAAACTAGGCGAGGCAGCCAATAATTGTGCCTGATGATCGGTAATTCCTTCATAGTGATGATGGGTAGCGTCGATCGACCCGTCGCAGTCGACATCCATCTCTGCATGAAACAACAACACGGTAGAATATCCATTCACCTTCTTCAATGCTTTTTCAATATACGAAGGAGTGATCATTGGGAATTCATCCACTCCACTATCCATCAAGAATCCTTTAAATCCTCGCACTCCAGCCTGTATAAGAGGAACCAGATGTTCAAGATTGGTCGGAATCAATCCTCCCCAGAATGCGGTATCGACCCAACATTGTCCTGTGGCTGCCTCTAGCTTCAAATGGAAATTTTCAACGGTGGTGGTTGGAGGCACGGCGTTGAGCGGCATATCCACAACAGTAGTAACACCACCAGATGCAGCAGACTGAGTACCTGTTGCAAATCCTTCCCATTCTGTTCTACCAGGTTCATTCAAGTGGACATGGGCATCAACCAACCCTGGCATGATGACAAGTGGGTCTAGTTGACGATATTGAACGACGTTGTATTGCGAGAATATTATATCACCATCGTCAAGGATTTCCGGAACAACCGTCAAAATCTTACCGGTATATTCAGAATATATGATGGTTGCTGGACAGACCTCGCCATTAATGACGACGTTCGACGAAGAAATGGCTTTGCTCATGAAGTCGATGGAAAGATCGTTTGGACTTTAAAAGCTTTTTCGGGGATTTCCGTACTGTGGTGTAAGGTGGCTCCAAAAAGGGAAGTTTGTTATCGGAGTCGCCGATTTCAATTCTAAGAACGCACAAGTGTCAAGCCGGTGTAAATGCGCGCTAAGAAATAACCAAATAGATAGAAAACTATACGTTTAAAAGCGGCTGTACTTAGTTTGAATATCCTCTCGTGAGTTTATCTTTGTTTCTTTTTATCGACTGTATATATCCATCACATCCGTGCACCGTCTACAATTTAAGCATCTCTTGTAAAACGCCGGACTGGAATTCGGTTCGATATTCTGTCTCCACAAGTTTGCGCAATTCTTGCTCGGCTCCGTTGGCTCCAATCGCTTCCAATCCTCCACGTTGTTCAACCCGTGTTTTCCACGTTTTCAGTACGGTCTTCAAAATTTCGTTGCCCTGCAGAAGTTCTGTGCTACCAAATTTTAACTTCTTGGCTGTGTTATTTTTGATGTCATCCAAGTCACTTGCTTTGCGTTTGGCCATTTCGATGATTTTAGACGGGAACTTTACAATCTCGGCAACGTTAACTCCAAACGACTGGTCACTGACTCCTGGCTCCACTTTATAGAGTAAAGTGATATTCTTGGACTCTGCGTTTGTGTCAGTATGAGCAACGACATGGAGATTTTTCACTGTCTCAAATTGCTCGGAAAGAGCAGTGAGTTCGTAAAAATGAGTTGCAAACAAAGTGAATGCACGAACTTCCTTTGCTATATATTCAGAAATTGCCCAAGCCAAGCCAAAACCATCATATGTAGAGGTTCCCCTACCTAATTCATCAACAATGATCAAGGAATTGGCAGTAGCAGTCTTCAGAATCGACGACATCTCAAGCATTTCAGCCATAAATGTAGAAACACCCTTCAACTGGGAATCTGAAGCTCCAACACGGGCCAAAACAGAATCGAAAATGCAAAGTTCAGCTCCTTCATCAGCAGGCACATAGCAACCAATTTGGTTCATCAATGCAATCACCCCCATTGTACGAATATAGGTAGATTTTCCTCCCATATTCGGTCCTGTAATGATCAAAAACTCTGCAGAATCGCGGGAAAATTGGATATCGTTGGATATGAAAGATAAGCCATCCTGTTGTTCCAAACATGGATGTCTAGCATTGCTGAGAACGACGCGTCTATCGGCGGAATCAAGACCATGGATCTTTTCAGGACGAGTATAAGGCACAGGAGCGTACGTGCATGAGTGTGCAAACGAAACCAGAACGTCCAGTTTACTGAGCTCAATAGAGAGCTTAAGGAAAATTGGGGAATAAGAAGCTGCAATGCCCACAATCTCCTTGACCACCTCGCTTTGACCGCGATCATATTGTTCCTCCAAGGATTTGATCTCATTATTGAGTTGACTCAATTCAGATGTTGTAAAATACACTCCAGCCTTGACTGTAGAAAGCTCTCTGTACTTGGAAATTCCTCTCAAACACGAGCTGTCATTTCTTGTTAACCGGAAGCACCATCCATGAACATGGTGAATTTCCAACTTGAGTTTCTTGTCAAGCTCCATATTGAGATCATCAGAAGCAGACTCATGAACTTCACGCATCTGTGCTTTGACCTTGTCCATCTTCTGATTAATTTCCATTAAACTTGCATCGAATTCCGGATTAATTGTAACCATTGACCCTTGAGCAGAGGAAGCATTCTGCAAGGACTCCAAATCAATGGTTGTCTCAACCATCTCCTGAAATTTGGTCAAAGACCCAGAAAACTTGGTCACTGGCTCTATCCAGGTCTCCTGGAACAATTTGTTGATCACATGATCGGATTCTTCCGACAGGGAGTCCATCGAAATCAAGAGGTAATCCAACATATCTGGCAGCCGTATACACATTTGGTACAATCTGATCACATCATCAAGAGATTTGGTTCCCTTAGGATTAGCCAAACGTTTCACCAAACGTGAAATGTCTGGAACCTCATTCAGGAACTGAGTCTGTAAAGATTCACGCAAATTCAAGTCCTCAATCAAATGGCCCACGATAGAATGACGGTTTTGAATCTCTTGTACATCCACAAGAGGCTGTTTAAGCCATTGGGCCAGAAGTCTGGTTCCTCCAACAGTCTTGCAATTGTTGAGCAATCCAAATAGAGAAGATGTCTTATTCATAGAATTGTTATAGTTTGGAGGTGGAAAAAGATTGATTGCTCTGACTGCAGCGTAGTCCAATTTCATGAACTGTTCCAGATCATACTTGATGACGTTTAGTGAGCCGAAGTTGGCAGAATCTGCCAGTAGGGAAAGATATGATAATATTGCGTTGCAACAGCCCAAAGCCACGGTCAAGGATGAAATTTCATTAGTTGACAACACCAGGTCATTTCCCGTCAGTCTTATAAGATCCTGATCAATGTTCTTATCTGTATAGTCGGCTGATCTGGTTTCTGAGACAACAATATCGCATCGGTCAATAAGTTGTTTGATTTTATCGAGGTCGGGATCATTTGCATTTGAAGTCGGAACCAAACACTCCTTGACTCCAGTTTGGATCAACAAAGCTTCCAAATTGGAAAACAAATCGTTATCGTAAAATTCAGTGATCCCCAACGTTTTGGAGTTTGGATCGTAAAATGATAATCCGAGCTTCTTACCTTCGGACGACGAGTTGACGAGTTTCAAAGATGCCAAAATCGAAACTGCACTCAGATCAGAAGTAGTGATCATTTCTTCAATCTCAGATAGATTTCCAGGAGACGCGGTTTTCATGTTATCCCAATTCTTAGAATAGATCTCTAACTTATGACCAGACTCCACCACCACCAATTTCAACAAATTGGCAAAAACGGCAGGAGACAAGGTAATATACTGAACCGGCCGTTGCTCAGTAGAAGCTGTTTTGATCACGCTTTGCGTCTTATAGATCAAATCAGCAACCAACTCAGCATCCTCATCCAACACTATATAATATTCGCCCTTGTCAACAACACGTAGAGTCCGCGCAGTTTTTGGCGGCAATTGAAAATACCGTTTATAAAACGAGGATTGGTCGCGATTATCGTTGAATTTCAACTCAGGACGAATACTCGACATGATGTTTATTTCAATAGAAATTGAACTTTTTCAAACTATGTACGCGTGTTTTTCGTGTGTTTTATGGCTGTGCAAAACAGAGGCCTAATTTTAGGCAGCATCATATGTGCGTGTTGAAGAGGCGATAGGAGCGGTCTCGTCCTCGGAATCGAATTCTTGCGGATCGTCATCTTTCTTGTATAGGAAGAATTGGATAAAGATGCAGAAGTCTAATCCCAAAGTGCCCATTGATCCTGCCAACCAAGATGAATTAACCAATAAGTATCTTGCTCCCGTACTAACACAGAGGATTGAAACCACGTAAGTGATGTTTCCCAAACATGCAAATAAGAAGAACATAAACGAAATTCCCTCACACGACTTTCTTTCGTAATTCAACAATATTTGGGGCACTCTGGAGCCTAAATATAAGATTGCACATAGCCAGCCAAAAGCCTGTGCCAATGGGTTGAAAACTAGATCTGCGTCACCTGGAGGAGTTGTATCATCATCATTAGATCCACCAAAGAACCATCCACCAATTCCAGCAATCACAACCAACAAAACCATCAAAACGTTGTAGAATAATTCTCTGCTACGTTCTTGTAAAGACACATTCATGTTAACTCCATCAATGTCATTAAAACTTCCAACATCGGTCGTACTATCTGCAGTAGTATCTTCCCCATGACTTATCACATTTTCCAGTAATGGTTCCTGTTCAGTAAGAGGATTAGCCGGGGAAAGATGAATAGGGTCGACGTGTTTAGGCTTACCATGTCCGTAAACCAGACATTGCAAAAGCAGAACTATATCGGCCAAAGTGTAATAAATAGCTAAAACAATCATGGTCGGTAACACTCCTTGCATAATTGCTCCAAGTACATTAAACAAATCGCCAAGAAGCCAGAGCACCACAAACATTAGAGAAAGGCCCTCGGCACTCGAACGAATGAAGTTTTGGTAAATTTGAGGAGCAAACACTATAATCCAGCATGCAAGTGAAATTGAGCCCGTTATACCGGAGACGGCCTGGGCATCGATGATGAGCGGGCTAGGTGGAGGGGCCATGAGCAATAGAATAAAGTATCTGAAACTGAAAAATTTTAAGACGGCAGGACGATCGACTGCGGAAAAAATTATTGCAAAGGATTTGATCTCATGGACAAGCAGTATTCTGGGCCAAAGCCGGTCATTCCCGAGGGAATGAGCAAGTCCGCTTGGAAGAAAGAACAGAGACGAATAAGATGGGATACTAATCGTGATAAAATGCGAGAACAACGTAAAGAAAAACGAAAAGCTGTTAAGGTAGCCAGGAAATTGAAAAATGCTGATAAACCTAAGAAAGAGAAGATTGTTCAACAGGATTGTGGATATTCGGTGATCGTGGATTGTGACTTTGATGATTTGATGTTGGAGAAGGAAATTGTTTCTATGGGAAATCAACTGGTCACCAGTTATGCTGATAATAAGAAATATCCTTACAAGTTGAATCTGACCGTTTCGTCTTTTGGAAAGAGACTCGAACAGCGATTTGAAACTGTCTTACCCCATTATCGGAATTGGAAACCGGAACATATGAAATTTGAAAGAACAGGCTTGGAATCTGTTCTTCCTTCTGATCTTACCAAGGTGGTGTATCTGACCGCAGATACCGACGATAAATTGGAAGATTTAGAGCCTGGAATGACGTATATTGTTGGAGGAATTGTTGATAAAGGTCGACATAAGTCTCTTTGTAAGAACAAGGCTGAAAAACTTGGAATAACCACTAAGAGATTGCCGATAGATGAATATATTCAAGTTAGCGGTCGCAAGGTTCTTGCTACATCGCATGTTGTTGAAATGATGATTAGACGGAAGGAGTTTGAGAGTTGGAAAGAGGTGTTTGAAGCTGTTATTCCGTTACGAAAGGTGAAAAAAGACGACCAGGAACAAGATACAGATTCTAACGACTAAATTATGGAATATAGAGACCTGCTCCATTAATTGGACGTTTCCTTCTGCTTCTTCTTGATCAGAGTGTTATTATAGGTTCCAAGAACAAAATAACAGAAGTTGAAGAAGACAGCCCATTGGTTTGGTTTCAAAAACTTCTGTGCGAAGACCATAAATAAAGGACTGGAGATCCAAGACGACCGGATTACCGGAACCAACGACTTTTGTAGAGACAGCTTGATTTTCTTGCAAACAAGGGCCAATTCAGCCTTGATATCAGCAATGCTGGTGAATTTGGATGGATCAAGGTTCGAAATCAACGAAATGTAGGATATCATTAACGCAGATATGATTGGAGTGATAGTGACCAAGGAGGTGAGGATTTGGGCCAATTTTTTTTGGGAGGTCATTGGCGGTCTATAAATCGTATTCAGCAACTTGTAGGCATAGTGTGAAAACGGTCCGTTGATAAGTAAACCATAAAGGGCCATCAAAGGAACGCGTTTGGTTAAAGAATGAGAAATAGATAACTGTTTGGAGCCTATCTTTAAGGTCAGGGTGGCCGAATCGCCCGCTAGAAAACCAGCAATCTGTTCATTCAAGCCTCCCAAAACGGCAGCCGTCAGTGTTTTGGTGAGAAGTGGGCGTTTTTCTAGAGTTTCCAAATAGGATCTATTGAGATTAGAAATCATCATAAGAAATTAAATCTTTATCAAAAGATTTGTTACCCTCCTTGAGCTGAAAAATTTTTTAAATAAAATTTAGAAATTTTTAACTTGATTTCTTTATAACAAAAACAACTATGGCATTTTCAGACAGAGGCGGAAGAGGCGGTAGCAGAGGAGGTCGTGGTGGATTCAGAGGAGCATCTAGAGGAGGAGCCCGTGGAGGGTCGTTTGGTGGCCGTGGAGGTTCATTCGGTGGAAGAGGCGGTGCCAGAGGTGGAGCTAGAGGTGGTGCCAGAGGTGGAAGAGGTGGTGCCCGTGGAGGTCGTGGTGGAGCCAGAGGTGGTGCCAGAGGCGGTGCTAAGGTGATAATTGAACCACACAGACATGCTGGTGTTTACATTGCAAGAGGAAAAGAGGATTTACTTGTGACCAAGAATACTGCTCCTGGAGAATCTGTTTACGGAGAAAAAAGAATATCTGTTGAGGAACCTTCCAAGGACGAGTCAACCCCAGCAACCAAAACTGAGTACAGAGTTTGGAATCCTTTCAGATCCAAGCTTGCCGCCGGTATTATGGGTGGTTTGGACGAGCTCTTTATTGCTCCAGGTAAGAAAGTGCTATATCTGGGAGCAGCTTCTGGTACCTCTGTTTCGCACGTTGCCGACGTTGTTGGACCAGAAGGTATTGTGTATGCTGTTGAGTTTTCGCATAGACCGGGCAGAGAGCTGATTGGTATGGCCAAAAAGAGACCTAATGTGATTCCAATCATTGAAGACGCTAGACATCCGCAAAAATACAGAATGTTGATCGGAATGGTGGACGTTGTTTTTGCCGACGTTGCCCAACCTGATCAGGCCAGAATTATTGCACTCAACTCCCATTTATTCCTCAAAGACAAGGGAGGAGTGGTTATCTCGATCAAGGCCAACTGTATCGACTCCACTGTTGACGCAGAGACTGTGTTCGCTAGAGAGGTGCAAAAGCTGAGAGAAGAGAGAATAAAGCCTTTGGAACAGCTTACTTTGGAGCCTTACGAGAGAGATCACTGTATTGTGGTGGGAAGATATATGAGAAGTGGATTGTAAGGGACTTATAGAAGTATAGTTTTGTACCAGAATAATGTGCGTTTGAAAAGCTTTATATGTTTCTTGGCTGTGCAGCAAATTTTTGAAGCCTTGGAGGTTTATCAGATTTAAATAGAAAAATATACCAGACAAACGGTTGTTTGTATATTTATTTGCCCTCTAATTTTTGATACCCTATTACAAATTGACTAATTTTGCTCGATGAGTCGACCTGATTCTGTGATCGAGCTACTTTCAGATTCTGATGATAGCATATTGGTAACGTCTACTAGTCGACGGACTCTGCGACAAAGACGACGTGCTCGATCAACTACTCCATCAGATGATCCCATATTGATTCCATCTGATGTGGAAGAAGTGCATTCTGATGGTGATGTTGAAATTACGGGCGAAAACAGGCTGAGACCTTCTGAAAGAGATCCAGGGTTCGTTTTATATCAGCCTAATGGCGCTGTTTTCCACAATGATCCTTCGGTGCGAAGATCGGGAGCGGCAATATCTAGACGTCGACTCCGACCTCGTCGTGCACAAAGAAATAGACAAGAAGAGGACTTTCCAGGCGAATTGTTTGAAGATGTGCTTCGTGATTCATACAGATCTGCTTTTCTTGGGAGAAATGAATATGATGACACTGACAGTTCAATAACAAATAGAGTTTTACGGGATTTACGCTCACGTGTTGCGTTGTTTGGAAATCAGACGGTTTCTGGATTTGTGACATTACCGTACCGTAGGGGACAGGTCATATCTCGGGATGATGAACAGGATGAGATTCCGCGCAGCATTATGGATGAAATCCGTCGCCGAGAACAAGACGAGGAGGACAGAAGAATTAGAGTTCGATCGAATATGGCGAACAAAATGAAAGGCGCCCAGCAATCTAAGGCTTTGATTCCTGAAGATCAGAAAACGTATTTTTCCAATGGATTTTCCTCAACGGACACTTCAGTTTGCATTCTCTGCGGAGTTGCTCTTGCAGAAGGAATACCGGAGGAGTTTGAAACCAGTACAGATATGGAATTGAAACGAAAGCTGGTAATAGAAGACAGAATCACGTCTCCTTGGCAATTTGGAAAGAATTTGACCGTTGCTGATAAAGATCTATCAAGAAAGGTGTTTTTCGGTAAATGTGGTCATGTGTATTGTGGAAGATGTATTAACAACATCAACAGACATGCTAAACAAAGTGGAAAATCACGTTCGAAGAAACGGAAAATTGACCTGGATAAGGTCGGGGTGCAAGATTTGGATTTGAACGATCCCCAATTCTCTGCTCCCAACCGATGTGTTGCTCACGATTGCAAAAAACTTCTTACAGGGAACTACTTCTTCAGAGAACTATATGTTTAAGGATATATTAGGCATATGTGAAGTTAGGAAACTGTACACATTCATCGTCGCTTTGGTCATCACAATGGGTGCATTTATGGGTATAATAAGGAAGATTGACTGGATATTCGTCCGATTCAGTGGCTTCAATGTTCGTTTCAAACGTCTGTGGGTATAAGGGCATTTTGGGGTTTATTTGGTGTTGTTTGAAGTCTGCAAGATTCGCGCTCAAGGGCAATTTCAGGTTTTCGGACGTAAATCCCGGAACAAAGGTTATCTTCATTGAGTCAAAGATGTAAAATTTCTTATTTTTGTAATTTAAAGCTTTGAGTTCCAATTCGTTATGAAGTTTTCTGACGTTGATCTTCAAGTTTTCGTTAGATTCAGAATCATAAGTGATTGTGCTATTTTTGCGGAATTTGATGATCTTCTTATGGTTTTCCTTTAAATTCGAAAGATCATATGGTAAGAACAACAAGGAAGCAACACTTTTCTCGTTGTTGTAATATATCAATTGCAAATTACCTTTCTTTGGGACCTGGAATCCTGGAAATTTGCGTCGATTGCCTTTTGAAGAATGGTCTTTCTCTTTAGCAATGTAATAATCATTTAGATTAATTTCGGCAAAATAGGGGGAGTCTGGGATTTCTCTCATGAATGAAGCAGTGAAAGGCAAATTAATCTGTCTATGAAAATGTTCACAACTCACAGACATCTTCAATGTGAAAGGCAACATTTCTGAACTGTTGATTAGCTCCGAAAACACCACGGAAGAGGACGATCGACGTCTTCTGGAGGGAGTGGGGCCATTTGGCATTGAAGCGGCACATTTAAAACATCGGAATGACTCCCTGTTATGATTGTTTCGTATTTTCAATCGTTCTAGATCGTCTAAAGTGGAAAGTTGGGAAAGTGACGATCTTCTTTTTGACATGACTAAATGATAAAAAGATGACTTATTTTTATTTCTAAGATAACAAATATCATGTGCACCGCCATAATAAAATACTAGCTATAATTAATTTCTTGATATTTATAATATGGTAAGTCGAATCGGAAAGATATCTAATTCCAGCTTTTATTGTTTGTGGTTGGATCAGTGATTACAGGATGTTTAAATACTGTTCTGAGTAAATATCAGGACATGCAATGTATTTCTGGATGTGATGATCCAGGAAACGAGTTGTTGTTTGAACAACCTAGCCTACAGACTTTGCAGATGTTTGTCGGTGAGATTTTGTGTTGGATCCCAATCTTGATTGCTTCAAGACGTCAAACAATTGCTGTGGTATTGGAACAAGAACCGTTGACGAGGAAAAAACGAGTTCATTCCTTCAAAGATTCGATGGTATTGGCTCTTCCTTCTATTTGTGATTTCACAGCTACAACGTTGATGAACGCGGGATTGTTATTGATTCCTGTTTCCATCTATCAAATGACCAGGGGAATTCTAATTCTGTTTGTGGCATTGTTCTCAGTGTTTGCTTTTCGCAGAAACATCACTAGACTTGAGTGGCTCAGTTTGTTTGTGGCCTCCTTTGGTGTATTCATTGTTGGATTGAGCGGCTCGATGGGTCAAAAATCCGAACAGGCTTTGGATTTGACTAAACAAGAAGACTTGATACTGGGAATGTCGTTGGTGGTTTGTGGAATAATGTGCAATGCTGCTCAGTTTGTTCTGGAAGAAAACATCTTGGCCAATCTAGAAGTGAGCCCATTGCATGTGGTTGGATTTGAGGGAATCTACGGAACATTATTCACCACCTTGTTCATGATTGGAGGACATTTGCTGGTCCATAAAACTCCAGGCGATTCTTGGGATATGATTTACTCATTGAAAATAATGTTTAGCAATTCCACCGTCTTGGTCACTTCGCTACTCATAATGGTTTGCATTGCATTATTCAACTTCTGTGGAATCTCCCTGACTGATAAAATGAGTGCGACCTCAAGATCCACCATTGATACGTCTCGTACTTTATTAGTGTGGCTGGTGTCACTAGCCATGGGATGGGAGCATTTCAAAGCATTACAATTGGTTGGGTTCTCGTTACTATTATATGGAACTTTAGTATTCAATGGGGTGATTCGACCTGAAGAATCCCAATACTTTCCTAATTGGCTCGGAACTCGTACAAAACAGCCTCTCATCACAATCGATGAGCCAATTGAAAGATTCTAAGCAGCTAGAAAAATTTAAATTATTAAACTATATATACATTATCTCCATGGACTCCCAAAGATTATTTCGGTTTCCAATTTTACATTTCCCAAACACACAAGCAGCCAAGGCTGTAGCCATCTATGTGGCTGGTGCATTGTATGCAATTGGATTCTGGGCAATGGTGGATGCCTCTATCTTCTCCAAGACTGTTAACGCCTCTGTGGTCCACGTTACCTTTGTGGACTGGATTCCGTTCATTTGCAGCACATTGGGAACAATGATTGTTAACATGATTGATAAGAAACAGCTAATGTCCGCAGATAGCTTTGGAGGCTCGATGAGATGGCAGGCGCGCTTGGTGCTCTTCATCGGATGTACATTATTGGCTGTGGGAATGTCTGGAAGTGCGCTACTGGTGATCCTCAAATACGTGGTGAAAGGATACACATCGATGCCGACACTCGGAATGGCATTGGAAAACATATACGCTACAGGAAGCATCACATTGAGCTGTATTATATTGTGGGTTGTCCAGAACGTGGAGGAGGACTATAATTATTCGTTGGCGTTGTAATGCAAATACTCAAGACTCATCAACAAGTATATGTCTGGCAGCGCCCCCCAGGACGCGCAACTCGTAATCGCTGAAATTGTAAAGCATGTTGTGAACATCGACTCTGGAGTTGGTGGTGCGGCTGATAACATGGAATTCTGGGGATCGTAATTGCTTAAAAAATTCGTGGGCCATGATTGCGGGTGGCCTCAGTCGGTCTTGTGGACGATACACCAGGATCTGCATCAGTAGATCAACAGCAACTGGGCTCGCTTGTGCAAAAGTTTTCATGAATCTAGTGGACACCTTGGACGTGTACAATCTATGCGAGTATAATGGACCATTATAACTTGGATTCGATTCAAAGATGAATTCTTTATCAGGTGGGCCCAACAGCTTGGAGATTTCTCTCAGTTGTAACATCGGCTCTTGGCCTTGGAAAACTGGTTTGCCCATAAACATCTCTGCAATCACACATCCAAGCCCCCAAATATCGATCTGCGTTGTATAAAGAGAACAGCCCACAATCAATTCTGGAGCACGGTAGTATCTTGAGCAAATGTAAGACACTGACGGTTGATTGTATTCCAATTTCTTTGCAGAACCGAAATCGCAAATCTTGAGAACCAATGTATCTGGATTGATCAAAATATTCGAAGGCTTGATGTCTCTGTGGCAAATACCAAAACTATGCAGATAATTCATTCCTCTTGCAATCTGGAACGAATAGACTTGAATATGAGATTCGTGTAAAATTAACTTGGAGCTATGGTATCTTTTGATTTCCGTTTGAAGCGTACAAGGTAGCGATTCCATGACCAAGTTTTGATATAACTTACCCCGATCTTCCGCATTGGGATAATTGAAGAAATACTTGAGCGACACCACGTTCGGATGCGAAGTTTGTCTCAATATATCCAATTCTCTGCTCTTGTACTCAGTTTGTGCTGGTACTTTCTTGATGGCAAAAGGCCCAAGCCATTGGTCCTCTGGAGCCGTCGCATTCCGTAATTGGGCCTGGATCACGGTTCCAAACGCGCCCTCACCGATCTTCGAGATGTCTTTGATGATCATCGGCTTGACAACATTCGTGTTGTTGTTGGTGACTTCTTCAACTAAATACTCAACAGCCATTTTGGGGGTTCCCATTCGTCTGAGATTTGGAGGAATCTGAATCTATAAGAAATGCCAAGAGGTCTAGCAGCGTCAATTAGCTCACCGATCCACAAATATGTGACTGTACGCTCAATTTAGGTTGTTGGGGCTTGTGATGGGTAATATCCGTAAAACAAACATTACACAACAGAGTTTCGCGCAATTTCGAGGGTTGGTGGCTGCCACCTCTACACCGGGAAAAAGTTGCGGATTTGGCTGAGTTGGACATTACAGATTTTGAAAAATAAAGATTACATGCGGCTGTAACTTACAACTCTGCTCGAATAAGTATCACAAGTCTATGCATTCTTGTATGATCATCATACGATCCAGATGTAATTCCCTTGGTAGTCCCAAAATAATACAACATCCATTCGGATAAGTTCAAGGCTGTGCAAAATATAATATTTTTGCGTGCAATGCCAACCTTTAGATTTTGACCTTGAAATAAATTTGTTTAATCATGATTAGATCGTTCAATAAGAACATCTTTGTGCGGCCATTCAGTTTCATTAGTCCAAGGGGGCAGGAACCCTCATCGGCCTCTACTCTTGGCGCAATTCTGAACCAGAAAAAAGCCCAACCTAGCAAGAAGCACACTTCTCGTATGAAGCCGTTGAAGTTTGTCCTTCATGGAAATTTCCGTAAAAACAACGCTCATCTCACATTGTCGAAAGTTGAATATGATGTGAATTACGAACATAACAATCCAGACCTCAAATTCAATGAAAAAGTGCTTTATTATCTCACATTACCTGAAAAGATTGTTTATTCTCTAAGTACTGGAGCCGTTGGATTCCGTGGAGCACAAAGAGGAGAATATGAAGCTTCTTACCAACTATCATCATCCTTTTTCCGTACAATAAGAGAACGCAAACTACTAAAAGGAGATGTGAAAGTGGAGGTGGTGATTAAAGATTTCGGAAAAGGAAGACGTGCATTCTTCGACGCATTAACGGGAAAAGAAGGACAAGGAGTGAAAGAACATGTCATTAGACTGACAGACAAGACACCAATCAAGTTTGGTGGTGTTCAAGGTCCAACCAGGAGAAGATTGTAACTTTGTATATAACAGGGATAGAGACTTTAAAAATATATATCACGTGATTAAATTGGTGGGCTTGGTGCCCTCGTCTATTTGAAAAATTTTAGCTGAAAAATATCTTTAACAAATTATGGCTCCAACAACCAAAGCTCAAGCCGCCAAAAAGGCCGCCATTAAAGGTTCCAACTCTTCGAAGGCTCTCAAGGTGAGAACCTCTGCCACCTTCAGATTGCCAAAGACCTTGAAGCTTGCCAGATCGCCAAAATACACCAAGTCTGTGCCTCACTACTCCAGAATCGACTCTTACAAAGTTATTGTCCAACCAATCAACAGTGAGACTGCCATGAAGAAGGTTGAAGACGGAAACACCTTGGTTTTCCAAGTTGACTTGAAATCCAACAAATACCAAATCAAACAAGCCGTCAAGGAGTTGTACGAGGTCGAAGTTGAAAAAGTGAACACCTTGGTGAGACCAAATGGAACCAAGAAGGCTTACGTCAGACTCACTGCTGATTACGATGCTCTTGATATTGCAAACAAGATTGGTTACATCTAAATTAGATAGCGGAGAATGAAATTAATCATATGAGAATAAATAAATAGGTGTAGGATCATTTAGAGAAAGTAACTCCCTTTTCAATGTTGCCTGACAATGTTCTACAGCAGATCTTCAACAATTCCTTTTCCTTGTCATTGACTCTGGTCAGAATGTCACTTTTGATCTCCTTGATACCTTCTTTGCTTAAAACCACAGGCATGGCAAAGTACTCCAGATCGAGTCCTCCATACGCACTCTTGATGGTTTGCTTAGTTTCCTTGGCTCCTGGGATTGAGTCGTCCAGATACACATACGATGATTCGATGATGGTCTGGTCTGCAGTAGCAGATGCCAAAGCAGCATGCAAAAATTTGTAGCCTGCATAAGCCATCGACAAAGTAGCACTTCCGGCCCCATTTTTGGCCTCAACCACTTCATCACCTCCATATTGAACTCTGTGGACTAGTTTATCGATCTTGTCCTCGTTTTCCAGCACGTAGACGTGAGGGGCACAAACAGAATACAACGGAACAATGGTTTCTCCAGAATGTCCACCCACAACTCTGATGTTGAAGGCACTTGGAGCCTTGTCTGCTTCATCAGTGGCAATTTCAGAAATAAAGGTGTTTGCCCTAACGGAATCTAAAGTAGTGACACCGAATAATTTGCGGGGATTGAAGGTACCCTTCTTTTTGAAAACTTCTGCAAAAACAGGAACCGTGGAGTTCACTGGATTTGAGATCACCAAGACAAAAGCTTCAGGACAGTTTTCAGAAATTCCAGCTGCAAGTTCTGAACAAATACCAGCATTGATTTTGAATAAGTCATCTCTGGTCATTCCTGGTTTTCTAGGCACTCCTGCAGGAATGATGACAAAATCGGCTCCTTTCAAAGCAGTGGCCAACCCCGTGTTATCGTTATCAGACTTCAGATGGTATGTGATCTTGGTGTCTGTGTCAATATGAGACAGATCTGTGCCGACTCCAGGAACATTGACCACATCGAACAAGGCAAGATCATTGATATAAGGGTTCAGCTTCAGCATTAAGGAAAGAGGCTGACCGATTCCACCGGCAGCACCAAGAACTGTAACTTTGGTCATTTGAGTGAAGGAAGACAGTAAAATTGAGTGAAAAAGAAGACCGGCTAATTTGTGCGTATTTATATGTGCCCCACGGTTTTGCAACAAATGTACATGACCTTAAAAAATAGTGCCGCATGTGCCAGACAGGTAGGATCCGTGTGGGGCAGATTTCTCAGGTTTGGGGTGCGGTAGCCTAAATGGGGGTTATAGATGGTGTAATGAGCTGTTGAACGGTTCTGTGTAGCAGTTGTCATAGATATTCTTGGAGTTTGGCGATCCAGCAACTTCGGAGTTTTTATGGTCTCCGGAACATCGTGACCAAGTAAAGAAATTCCGGCGACAGCCGAGCTTGACCTTATTGTATATCTTGTCATAGACTAACCTACCTATACGAGTAACGCCGCTTCACCCCTAGTTTGCACTTGACCGAATTGGAGTGGGGATGGAGTTCAGGACGGAATAGGGAGGGTTGAGGACGATCGACGCTACAATTAATTTTTCCAGTCTCGACATTTGTTGACATGTCTCTTCTTGAACAATCGCTAGATGATATAATTAACAGCGGGTCTTCTAGTGCCAGAAGACCACAACCACGAGGACCACGTAGACAAGCAAGAGGAGTGTCGAAGGACCAAGGAAGAGGAGGGAGAAACTCAAGAAGACAACCACGGACACAACCCCTTCCACGAAGCAAAGAGGCGGAGGAATTGAGTGGGGGGAAGCCATATTTGCGCGTGTCCAATTTGCATCCTGAATTGACGGAGAAAGATCTTTCTGGCTTATTCTCCGGAGTCGGAGAGCTTTTATTCACCAAGTTAGAATACAACACGAGAGGCGAGTCCACAGGTGTTGCTTTCATTGGATATCAGAATCCAGCCGACTGTGAGACAGCTGTTGATCGTTTTGATGGACGTCGTGCAGCAGGACAGATTATTAGTGTGGAAAACGCAATTCCACTATCTCAACGGATAAACGTTGCTAAACGGGGGAAAAAAATGGGGGCCAGAGAAAGAGAGCCTAAGGCGCGCAAGAAGACCGTTGAAGAATTGGACGCAGAGCTCAACAGCTACATGGGAGAAACAGGTGACTCGGCTCCGGCATTTGCTGCCGCAGATACGATGATGGAATAGAGTTGTTACCATAATTACAATATTTATATAATGTAAAGCTGTTTTATCATACAGACTTAGTTTAGTGTCCACCGGCACCCAACTCGACAGCTGGAGGGCAGCCAAGAGCACCCTTGATAGAACCGTAAAGAGCAAATTGCAAAGAAGTCAAAGTACCAACCATGACCAATCTGGTAGTCAAACCTGTGAAGGAACCTCTAACACCCAACTCTCCAGCCAATTGAGCCAAGAGACCCAAGGTAGATTGACCTGGAGCCTTCTTGGTCTTGTTGACCTTGGACAACAAAGTGTCAGCAGGTTGAGAAACAATAGCAGCCATACATCCAGCAATAACACCAGCACCGAGGTTGATTCCGGTAGTAGCAACAGAAGACAATTGATCCTTTGGAGTGGTGATCACGGAGTAGATAGCCTGGGAAGCTCTCTCGTAAGTGAGGAACTTAGCAATGTTGTAAGGAATTTGCTTGAACAAAATTGGGGTGAAACCGTTGTAGAAAGATCCAATACCCTCCTCCCTGAAGATTCTGGAGAAACCTCCAATCAAACCGTTGGCGAAGGTTGGTTGGGAAACCAATCTAATTCTGGTGGCCTCCAAAGGACACAAAGCAATATCAGCGAAGAACTCGGCAATGGCGGCAGATCCAATGTAGATAGCGTCCTTGTATTGAACAGCAGTTTGGTATCCAACAGCATCGATGAAGGTCTTCTTGAAGAGTTCGTAACCACCGAATTTGAAAGCACCTTGCATGGAATAACCCAACACAGTTGGTCCCAATCCAGTCAACAGAGCGCCAGCACCTTCGGTGGCAACAACCTTCTTGAAAGAACCAACCATACCGGTGTTGTAAACGGTTGGCTCAAGTTGAATTCTGGTCTTAACCACATCGATAGGGGTCATAGATCCGTGGGTAACACCACATCCAGCAGCACCAGCAAGTGCAAATTTAGCGTAGTCAGTCACAGTGTAGTCTGGGGTCTTGTAAGTAGAGGCCATGGTGAATATTATGGGTTCTAGTGATGGATCTAGAAAGAAGAAGATACGTAGAGGATGCGGAAAAATTTTGGACCGAAATTTTACGTAAAGGTAGCGAAACTGCGGTATTTGATTGGATTACAAGTCGAAACTTATTTTATTCCTCAGCTTGAAGGTTTGTAACGAGTCGGACCACCTCTGACATTCCTGGGGCACCTTTTTGCTTGGAACACTGGTCCGATAAGGCATTGATTCCGGGGACGTTGTATTTCATCATATATGATTCGACCGTTGCTACAGCACCAGCCACATCGTCTCCTCCAACCGTCTGCAGTAACCGCGCCACACGTTGCAACCGATTAAAATATGTTGTTTCTGTGGAGCTCCATTGAGGATATCTGTTCAACAGTTCTGAGATTGACATTCCATCTGGAGTTTGCTCATTGCCAACAAACCAAGCTTCATACAGTTCTCGTATGCTCAAACTTTTATTCTGTCGAGGCCCGCGTGGTAACCGGTAATTTCGAACTTTTTCAGGGATTTCTCCCGCCCGGGGTTTTAGTCCACGGAGTTTCTCTGCACGGGTTTCGGCTAACGTTCGGGGCCGGTACTCACGTCGCAGACGGCCTAATTGAACCTTTAAACGTCGTACTTCCCGCATATTAGATTCCAGATCCGATCCCGTAGGCAATCTGGGAGCCAGAGTTAACATTTCTTTGATTCGTGTCTGCTGCTCCCGTAAAACAGTCATGCGTCTATTGCATTCCTCTGTTTGTCGTTGTAACTCGTGACGCAATTGTGCCATGAATTTGTCTTTGTATCCGACCAAAATTTCATCAACAGTTGTTTCCATTTGCTTCCACAACTGGTCGCTAGCCATTTGGCCCTCCAGTTGCGAAATCAAACCCCTGATTTTCTCCACTTTATCGTCGTCCATCGACAGTCGACAGAAATAATTAATGTTTTGCTTTTCTTTGAATCGTCCAGCGAGATTTTTTCGTAAATCCTTACACCACGTATATATCAGCGTCCCAGGTTTGAAGAACCTTATACCAACTAGCATAGCTTTTGAGTCCACTGAAAATAGGATCGTCCAGTTCAATTTTCAGCCCTTGAGTTTCGTATTGCGCCCACATCTCTATTTTCCGTCGCCAGACTTGTTCCACAACTTTGACCAATTCTGCAATATTGGTAGCACCGACGCTTAGGAATAGAGCAGACCAATGATCTTGGAAAACACGTCTTTCGTTATCGGAAATTGCTTCACATGAAGCGAGAAATAGCGGAAACATATGAATCGTTGGGGTTGCAGATTGATTCATATCAATTTGCAATAGATGGTATCTAATTTTCAACCCTAGTTCATGAGGACTCAGATACCGTTTTAACTGTGGAAATGCATTTTGAACAAATAGCAAGGCGGCATATCGATATGCTTGAGCAGTGTGAATATGGTCCTCAATTTCCTGTGGTGGCCATTCGTTCATATCTGCGGACGAAGGCTGCCAATTTATGAGCTCTATTTGAAGCTCTGCGGACCGTTCTACCAATTTCTGTGGATATATTTCTCCCGGGATATGTATAATAATCTGAACTAGGTCCAGAATTGAGTCGAGAATTGAAAAGATACGTTGCGAGACACCAAGAATGTGATCAACTGGCGATCCATCACAAAATGAATAAGTAGGGTCTGGATTTTGCAAGGCAGTCTCTTTGGTGAATAATGTAGCACGGGTCATCACACGCATGTACTGCCATGCACTGAACAAAAATCGAAAGTCGGGATCCTGCACATAATTATTCAGTTTGAGACGCATAAAATAACATGCACTTCGTAGATGGGCCAACTCGATGCGGGGGTTTGAACAGAAAAACTCGTCCACTGCCAGAATGATACAACTGGCAAGACTGATATCCACAGGGAACGAGTTGGACTTGAGAGCGTGCGAAAGCTTGGCATAAGCCTGGACTTTAAACTCGAGGCCAAGCGGTTTAAATTCAGAATGGTTTACTCCCAAATAGGAACTCATGATGATGCCCATCAGGTCAAAAAAAATGGGGTATTCGCGATAAAATCGAATAGCTATCTTGACCCACGGGTTCATATCTCTTTGTTTGTACACAGTCATAAACTTCGCGGCGTTTTGTTCGAAGTTAGCAAGCACAAATTGTTCTTTGTCAATAGGAAAATGGGGTGGAATGATTATCGATGGAGATTGTTCGGGTTTGCGGAAATTTCTTAGTAGAGATCTTAGTTCGTAAGCCAACTCAGGATTCTTGCCATTGCGAACAAGATGATGTTCAATAACAACCTGCTCAAAAGGCTTCCCTGTAATTGATTGTGTAGCCGTTTGGATAAGTTGCGATAAGCCAGACGAATTCGATTGAATTGAGAATATATCAAGATCGGAGGTGCTGAATTCCGTTGTTAGACCACCAGCACCCTTAGTCTTGACCTCTTTGAACTTGAAGATTTTGGTGTATCCTCCGCATTCTAAACCTCTGGAACCGCATGTGGAACATTTTGGATGCGTTTGATCGCATTTAATTTTGCTTTTCTTGCACGTGATGCATCCTCCACGACTTTTCCCAGAGGTACGAATGTGCCTTACCATTGGTTAAAGAAATAACTCAATTGAACGAAGTTAAGAAAATGTGATAGGGCCTTCCTTTCTTTTTGTTATAAAGTTTTTTGACATACATCAAAAAAGCGAAAATCCCACACATTGTGGATTTTAGCTGGGCTGGTTACGATAAAAGAAAAATTTTAATCTGGTTACCAAAAAAGCCTCAATATCAATATGAAAATATTTTATGGGACTTGGGTATTCTCTGCAATTGTTGCCGCAACTTCATCATTACAGAACCCCATGAGGTTCGTTTCAAACTCTGAACCAACTTTGGAACAAATGTGGGGGGAAGAATGGCCTTTCACCGGGGTTCAGACGTTTGCGCATCTCAATTATACCAAGTGTCTTTTGAATCCAGATGAGAGCTTTGATATCGGTATTATTGGTGTTCCTTTCGATACCGCCACTTCTTATCGTAGTGGAGCCAGATTTGGACCTCGCGCAATTCGGACCGGATCCCAACGGCAAAGTAAGGGTAGAGCATTCAATGCTAGAGCTGGTATCAATCCTTATCAAGATTGGGCAAAAGTGATGGATTGTGGAGACATTCCTGTTTCCCCAATGGACAATGCAGTGGCATTGGATCAAATGACTCACGCGTTTGAGGAATTGCTGCTTAGAAGAACCAATACTGTGGATTCGAAGGGTCCTCCAAAATTGGTTGCATTGGGAGGTGACCATTCCATTTTGCTGCCACATCTAAGAGCATTGAACCAGGTCTATGGAAAAGTGGCTGTCATTCATTTCGACGCACATCTAGACACCTGGTTGCCTTCCAAATATCCATCTTTCTGGTCCAGTGACCAGTCTAAGTTCACTCACGGTTCTATGCTTTGGATGGCTCGAGAAGAGGAATTGTTAAGCGATAACTATAATGTCCATGTGGGATTGAGAACCAGAATCAGTGGAGCCGACTGGGGTGATTACGATGATGATGATGATCAAGGATGGGCCAGAGTCAGTGCAGACGACGTGTGGATCAACGGAGTGGATGGACTCAAAGATATTGTCGAACTCATCAACACCAGAATTCCTGGAGGATATCCAACTTATTTGTCGGTGGATATCGATTGCCTAGACCCTGGATTTGCTCCAGGAACAGGAACGATCGAAGCAGGAGGCTTGTTGCCAAGAGAATTGATCTATCTGCTTAGAAACATTAACGTGAATCTTGTTGGAGCAGATGTTGTTGAGGTGTCGCCTCAATTTGATAACGCGGAGATCACTGCAACCAATGCTGCGGAAGTTGTGTATCAAATGATCACCTCAATGGTCAAGCAAGGTAAGAAATAAATCACTTTTCGTTAACAAACGTTGAAAAGTATTTGACGGCCGAATAGATTTCTTTACCAACAGGAACAATGTATTTTGGTGATAGAAGGAACCCATGACTTCCTGTATCCCTTAGTTTTAAAACAAACGCCCAATATGCCTTATTATGATACATGTAATCCAGAGCCGAACCTGCTCCCATTACCGGCAGTAAATCGGACCCTTTGTCTTCACATGCTGACAAGACTGAATAAGATTTACCAGTGGATAGTCGAATCGATTGACTAAGTCCATAGGCAAGTTCCATAAGATTCTCTTCGTCTCTTGGCATTTCGGAACAGGTAAAAGCATAAGGATATAGAATCTCTTCGGCATAAGAATGTAAATCGATGTATCCATAAATAGGATGGTCATGTTTGGTTTCATTCAGATATTTGTCCCAAGCGGTACTTTCAAGACTCTCAAAAGCCCCTTCTCCGGGATAATCTTCTCCGCATGGCGAGTCCTCGCTTTTTGTAAAATGGAAATTAAACGAGTGATCAATGTCTATCCCCACACATCCTGGATGATATGTTTCCTGCTTGTTCTTACGCCATAATCTATCGGTTGACCAAGTGTGTTCATACCCATCAGGGTTCATCACTGGCAGAAATAAAAAGTCCATATTATTGAGAAAATGTCTAGCCTTCTTCTTTCCCTTTTCGTAATCCTGAAGAAGTTGGTAGAGGATATAACAAGAGGTAGAAATACTGATCCATTCTCTAGCATGAATTCCACTGGTTATGACCAAAGTCTTCAATGGTCGATCTGGAGAAACCTCTGTTTTGTGTGCAGTCAATCTCAAAGCTTTGATGTCTCTTCCTTCAAACGTTTGACCTATCCATTCGACAGTCAATAAATCTGGATATGTATCAACCAACACATCAAACCATTGATAAATAGTTTGGAGGTCTCTGAACCGTTTAAAGAACAAATCTGTTTGGACGGAGAAATCAGAATCCTGTTCCCCAGCCAGGTCACCAGCAATTGGATAAGTCTCAAAGATAGCCTGAGGTAAGTCGCTCACCACAATTTCTATATCAAATGAAATGAATGGATGTTTTTTAACAAGAGATAAAATATACTGCAATCCGGATTCCCTTGTAACCTGCAAGTCAATAAAAGATTTGGAAGCTGATAACTCCCAAACAGGAACCTCCAACTCATTTGCAGTGGTTAACAAAAGGTCTATATCCTTCTTATCCCAATCTTTGAGTCTGACAACATATTGACCCATATATGGAGTCAGGTCAATTGGCCAATGGTCATGATTAACAGACGAATAATGAATAGTATCGGGAATAGAAGAGATCGATTGGTCTATCAACTGTTCAAATTTCGATTCTGGAGTGTTAGACACGAACAACGGCCATTGAGGCAGTGCTAATACAACAGTCCATAAAAGGCTGAAAACAAGAGAATAAAAATACATGATAGAAAATTTGATAACCATAATCTGTAAAGTAAATTTATATAATCAGTTAGTTTTAATTTTGCGAGAAGATCTGAGCTGCTTGAGCAAACAGAAGGATAGGAATGCGAACATTGCAACCACAATGAAGATGATTGCACGATGGAAATCATCGACATCCAGGAAAGGATACGGATAGTGCCCCTCTGTAGATATGAGTGCTCGTAAATGAAACCAATAACCTCCTGCCATGATCAAGTCCATAAGAAAAGCCTCTTTATACGAGACTGTCCATGGATCCATGAAGAAAAAGTAATCTGTGGTCAAAGCAACAAAGGGGAACACATGGATGGCCAGATCCAAGTTCAAAGGCAACACCGGACCTTTCAATATCAAATTTGGACCAACCAATCTAAGAGCCCAATAGATGGATGTAACGATGAATTCCACCGAGATTGCCATTGCATTCAGAAATTGACGGACATAGTGTAATTGAGAGACCTCAAACAATTGGTACACGGTGTTTAGAATAAAATAAACTATGGTGAGCAATAAAGCAAGGTTGGTCAGAAATTGCGAATGGCCACCTTCTTCTAACCAGGGAGGCAACTCAATGGCCCATATGATTTGAACTGAGGGAATAGCTACGGCCAAAAAGGCATAACCAAGAGTAAGTGACAGCTTGCTGGATAAGGACATGAAACGGTCTAATTAAACTTTTTTTGAGTGCGGAGAAGAAAAGGACCCTCATCGGAGAGAATGACGTTTTTCCAGTATAAAAGCTGAATGTTTAGCACACGAGCCTTTCAATGACTAAGAAACACTCAAACTTCTCTCAAACAGCTCCTACTCATCTAAACCATCTATCCAGACGCAGTTCGGATTCTTCTGGTAGCACTCTTATTGATCCTCCAATCAAACAATTTGATGACATTTTATCCTTTGAGCAATACTTGAAGGATGAGACGTGGGACAATGAGTACGATAATTACCATCTCAAGGTGAACTATCTTCCTCCTTTTGTTCTGCACTCGATCCATAACAATCTGGAGAAAATTAAACCGACTATGAATTCTCGTTCCAGAAAGTTTGTGAGACATTTGAGTCACCATATCAAACGCCATTTGATCACCGAGATCAATTATTATACCGGAGTCGACTATAACTTTGAAAAAGCTGTGGTGGAACACAAACCAGATGGAAGTGTCATCTTTCATCTGAAAGACCACTCAGACCACGGTTTCGACTCCGAAGCAGACAAGTTCGATCGCCATTGGACCGTCGATTTAGAGGTGGCTTGCAACCCCGAAAACCCCTACGTGGTGGTGGACCTTAAATGTGTTCCTATTATGACTCTATAACGAAACAAGTTACGTACACCCTTACACCTCTTCGCTCTTGAGGTGGTGGTTTAATTTTCCTTCGTGCATCTCACTGGAGGTTCCGATTCCGGCAACAGCGTCGATTCCGAACGAAATGCCTGAATCCTTTCTCTCCATGAAGGTGTCATCGTAGACTCCGTCGTGTTCGGCCATCTCATAGAAGTCCATTCCCATTTCCTCGGCCTCCTCAATTCCCTTCAATTTGCAACCGGGAATTTTATCCACGAGGAAACAGATCATGTAGGTAGCCACGAAAGACCACACTGTGATACTAACCCAGCCTGCAAATTGGTATCCCATCTGTTTCCAGTGGTGGTAGATCCATCCTCCAGGGATTTCTGTAGCTCCATCCAAACCAGCAATATATGGGGAAGCAAACACTCCCAAACACATGGATCCAAGGATTCCTCCGATTCCATGAACCACAAACGATCTGGTGGTATCATCAATCCCCACCCATTCGTTGAAATCGTACAACAAGCGGCAGCAGGCAGCCACAAAAGCGGAGGTAATGAACGCCCAATATGGGGTGTAGAATCCGCAACTAGGGGTGATGTTGACCAGTCCAACAACTGCACCCTCACAGGCAGCGATCAAACTCCATTTACGGGTGAAAGCGAAATCAACGAGAGTAAAGGTGAAACTGGCCACCGAAGCTGCGATCTGCGTGTTGGCCATAATGTATCCTGTTCTGGTGTTGACACTAAGCAAAGTTCCCGAGTTGAAGCACAACCAGGTGCACCAAATGATGGAGACTCCAATGAAGGTCGAGATTAAGTTGGCAGGAGTGTAGTCTTTGTTTGTCTTTGGATCCTTCCAGTATTTTCTCTTACCGATGAAGAATGAAAATGCCAAAGAAGACACTCCAGAGGCAATGTGGACAGGTCCTCCTCCAGCAAAATCGAGAGCACCGAGATTGTAAAGCCATCCGTTTCCGGCCCAAGTAGCATAAGCAAACGGACAATAGCAAACCGTACACCAGATAAATCCGACCACTAGGGATGGAAGAAGTCTCGAACGTTCAGCAATAGCTCCGACAAAAATTTGAACAGTAGCGATCGGGAAAAACACCGAGAATGTGAAGTAAATAATGGCTGGAATCGATCCACCTTCAACAAAGGCTTGTGCTCCAAGATTGGTCAGAGCTCCCATTGCAAAGTTTCCGCACACACGAGATGCAGAATTGGAAACGGCTAAAGAATATCCAAACAAAAACCATTGGATAGTAATGGTACAGGTGACCATATACGACTGGAACAACATTTGAATGATGTTCTTGCGTTTGAGAAGACCTCCATAAAAGAGACCAATTGCTGGGGTCAAGATCATGACACCAACGGTACAAAACATGACATACCCCATGTCTGCGGCAACATAGGTAGCGGTTTCATCAGTGAGATTATCAAGAGAGTCGCGCTTGGCTGCCATCAACAGCTCTGCGGACCCGAGACCCGAGTTTGCGTACCCACCCATGACGATTCAAGAGGATTAAGCATTCCTTATATGTCTCGAGGCTCCGACCTGTCAAATATGGAATTGATTATCTTATCAGGACAAATCCAGTATTTTAAACTGCCATCTAGAAGAAATCTTACTCATTTTTTTGCCTAATCTGGAAAAAAATCTGAAATTCTTATCACTATTGCTTATATATAGTTCTTGGCCAAGATAAGGTTACAGCCTTATGTTGATTGGCTGCAGGGTCCTGGTTTCAAGGACCGAGAGACAAACAGTTGCCAAATCAAAAGGACCCTGAATTACTCACAAGATTGAATTTACACCCCAAAGTCCGATCTGTCCACTTTCTCAAACTGAAATCCAACACTTTCGCATAAAGCCTGGGCATCCGTGACTCGTTCGCCGTTATTCTGTTCACGATGTCTCAAATAGGCCTCCTTCATACTTGTGGCGGATGCTCTATATAAAACATCGTTGTAGTCCCAAGCACATGGAACCAGCCCGTCTCCCCAGCCGGGACCGGCCTCTATTTCTGCGTTGATTTTCTTGGAATAAAAAACATCTTCCGGATAAAGAAGGTTATGGAACTTTGGAGATTCACCTTTACTCTCTGCAGTTATCTTCTCGTCCAATTGCATCTCCTCAATATCTGGTAATTGCAATTTTCCCTGAAAGATCTTTGAAAGCCAAACTGCCTGCGTTTCGCTCAATCTTGTAGGAAGAACATACCGTGGAGTAGAAATGAAAGCCAAGCCGGGAAAGTTGTAGCTGACACATTGCTTATATAGGCCGTGAAGTCTAAGTCCATCGGTAACAATAGGGGTTGGGGAGGAATTGATCTGGCCCAAGAATGGATAATGTCTTAGAAATCCTGTAGCAAATAACACGTGATCAACATCGTCAAGTTCTGTGCCATCCACAAATTTAACAGACTTGCTTTCCGATTCAAATGAGGCAACATCAGGAACTGTGATTATGTAATCACTGGTACCACCCGGGAGCATTGATTTGGAACGGGCTGATTTGAAGATTTTACGTTTGAGGATCGTTGCTAGTTGGTATGCCAGGTCTGAACCTGAGGCAGAGTTACCAACCACAATGATATTTCCCTTGATATCGGCAAATTGGCGAGGATGACGGTAATTTTTGGAGTGTGAAACAGATCCCGGGTATTTTTTTGACCATTCCGCTAGTCCTTGTTTATCTGGAACGTATGGTAATTCATAATGACCCGAGGCAACAAGCACAGCGTCAAATTTCTCAAGTTTGTCCGGCCGTTCAGCAGAAGATTTCAATCCACCCCCTGTTTCGTCACAGACATCTCTATATGTAACATGCCATTTTCGAGTATCTTCAGGATGATAATCCACCGAGACCACGTTTGTATTGAACCGAATGTATGGTTCGACGGCCTTCGAGTAATTCTTAATGTAATCTAGTACTTGACTTTTGGTAGGAAACAGTGGCGAGTTTTTCGGGAACGGGGTGCCGCTGTATTCCATGATTTGATACGGCACATTTGTGTCTAAGAGTTCGTAGATGGCACTAGGCCATACGTATTTGTTGCTGTCTACTTTGACTGGAGAAACAAGGTCCGGGGTATGCGGATCTATACTCGGAACTCTAACTGGTTGAGGACCCGCATTGGAGTCGTGGTAATTCCAAAGACCCCCGGAGCATGATCTACGTTCAAAAGCAACCACTCGATCGAAAGCTGCCTCTTTAAGCAATGCCTTTACTGTTGCTGCACCACAAGGCCCGCCTCCAATGACAGCAACCGATTTGATTAGACCCAGATTCAATTGACCCATTACAGAAAAGCAGCGGGTGTAAAGATGTGTGATCTTGAGTAGAAAAAAAAACTTGTAGCCCAGCCCCCAAAAAAGAAAAGCCTCAAGCTGTAGTTTATCCGTGTTAACCAGTTTGCGGAATCCCGCAATGTTTTTTTTTTGCGTCCTCCACCTTGAAAGTTCCCCGGGTTGCATATAAATTTCTTTTTTCAGCCCAAAACACCCCACATACCGGAGTTCCCTTTCATAAAAGTTCTCAGTGACTTTACAGATTCTATTTATCACACCAGCTATAAATTTGTCCTGTTCCCCCGAAAAAACACCCAATCTAATTTATTAATGGCTGACCTCATCCCAACATTCAGACTCGACAACGAGCTTACAATCGTCACCGGTGCTTCCGGAGGATTGGCCAACGCTATCATCAAAGGTCTTTTGGCCTACGGTTCCGAGATTGCACTTTTGGACATGAACTTGGAAAGAACCAAGGAAACCCAAGCTGAACTCACCAAGTTCTGCATTGAAGAACTCAAAATCAAAGAAGAATCCGTCCCAAAGATGAACTCGTATGTGTGTGACATTAGTAATGCCGACCACGTGACCGAAGTGTTTGGTCAGGTGTACGAAGATTTTGGAAAGTATCCTCTTCACTTGGTCAACACCGCTGGTTACTGCGAAAACTACCCAGCTGAAGAATATCCAGCTAAGAACGCTGATAGACTTATCAAAGTCAACCTTTTGGGATCGTTATACGTTGCTCAAGCTTTTGCCAAACCATTGATTCAAAACAAGATCAAAGGTGGTTCTATCGTCATGATCGGTTCCATGTCTGGAGAAATCGTCAACGACCCACAACCACAGGTTGCATACAACATGTCCAAGGCCGGTGTCATCCACATGGTCAGATCACTTGCCGCTGAGTGGTCCAAATACAATATTAGAGTCAACACCCTGTCCCCAGGTTACATCCTTACACCACTCACCAAGAACGTTATCAACGGCAACAACGAGATGTACCAAAGATGGCTTTCTGGAGTGCCTATGGGCCGTCTTTCTGAGCCTAAGGAGTTCATTGGTACTGTGTTGTACTTGTTGTCGAACTCTGCCTCTTCCTACACCACTGGTGCCAATCTTACAGTCGATGGTGGCTTCACCTGTTGGTAGATCCTCCTTTCGAGTTAACTTAATATATGGTAGAATAGTATTTTCTAGCTTAATGAAAAAGTCGTCAAAGTTTAGTTATAGTTTTCTGGATTGAAACTTGTGCCAACATAAGTCCATCCTCCAAACTGTTTTTGAACACTTTCACTTAGGAATTCGTCAACTACAGAATCCATCGGACGTTCGTCGGTGAATTCTGCAGAAATGTTACTGATGTCTGCGGAGTCTTTAACTTGAGGTTTGAAAGGTGGGATGTAACCCTTGTGACTCAACTTTTGCCAATCAATATCTTTGAAGAATTCATGATTTTTGATTTCCTCCACCCCATTGTAACCCAATCTTTTCTTTGGGTCTCTGTTAAGCAATCTGGCTATTAGATCTTTGGTATGAGCATCCATTTCGGCAGGAAACACCAATGGGTCGTTCAAAATCTTTCTGTACATTGTGTTCACGTCCTCGTCGTAAAACGGAGGTAGACTGGTTAACATTTCGTACAATAAAACTCCCAAGGTCCAGAAATCCACCACTCTAGTATATCCTTTGCCCATGAGCAATTCTGGAGCAAGATATTCTGGCGTTCCACAGAATGTGGTGGTTTTCTGATCCAATTTCATGTTGATTTTGCAAAGACCAAAATCACACAAAGCAATGTGTCCTTGATAATCCAAAAGGATGTTCTCCGGTTTCAAATCTCTGTAGACAATGTTCATGGAATGCAGATTTTCTATTGCCGAAAGAAGTTCGCAAATATAGAACTTGGCCCGAATCAAAGGAAATCTTCTGGATTTTTGAAGATGATAAAACAATTCTCCACCATTGATGAAAGACAAAACCAAATACAACTTTTCGTTGGACTGGAAAGCAAACTTCAAGGGCACAATGAAAGGAGAGGTCACTCTGCTCAAAACAAATTTCTCGGCTAGCGTATGCGTCACTTCCATTTTATTGACAATATGAGACTTGCGGATTGATTTCAAAGCATAAACTTTACCCGTATCTTTCTTTCGCACCTGCATCACCTTTCCAAAGGAACCTTTACCGATCACCTTCAATAGATCGAAGTCTTCTATGGACAAGGCTTTTTTAGCGGAAACAGATAACGGTTTGAAATCCACACTGATGTTAAGTGCACCTTGTAATTCCTCATCGGTGTACGGATTGACAAGTTTCCTCCATTCGTGATTCAAGAGTCGTTGTGTAGAGTCCTGTTGTAATGCATTTGAGTTGATCGGAAACTGGAATGCTCCCATGAGACAATCCTCCTGGCGTTCAGATTCCAAAAGCGAGCCAGGAACACGCACATATAGCTGGACATTTAGGGTTGCAGTATTTGGCGAAGTCACATCGAATGTGGTCACACTGTTGAATTTCGTGTTGCTAATGGTGTTTCCAATGGAGTTGATTCTTTCACTGCTATTTTCAACCTCCACGATGGCATACACCAAACTATAATTGCTCACCATATTTTTCGAGGCGTCGCCTGAATTTATGCTTAACGTAGAAGGCAGATAGTATGATATGTTGGAGCTATTAATTTCGTCCATGGAGTCTGCCAGGACGTCTATTCGCTTTAAAAGTTCATCCTCGTTCAAATTTGTACCCATGTTGGCCAATCTTGATAATATAGGTTTTGTGATCCTTAATGGAATAGGAACTTGAAGGTCTTTAGAGGAATAGATCTTGACAGTCAAAAGACCCGGTCTTAACTTCACAAGTTCTCCTGGATCGTTATCCATAACAGGATCCGTTGTCTCTAGATCCTTGGTTAGAGTCCTGGGAGTTCCTGGGTCCAAGTTCAAATTCCCAACTCCAGACGCGACATCGTTCACCAACGTCTTTCTCGAATCTCTAGCATCCTCTTCTGTGTGAGAAATCGCAGTGTCTGAAGATTGCGTTGTCTTCAAGCTCGAGTTGCTCGATGTTTGTTGACCTTTATGGCCTTTATTAAATAACTTCTTCCAGTTAGACATGGTGGCGAACAGAAAAAGATAAATATAAAAATAATCAATCCTTAATGCTCAGATTGAATTACAAGTCGATAGAATTTGAATTGGACTTGCAATTAGGCGAGTTATCCAACATTCCCCAGCTGGATCGAATGCAATGTTCTTATAATTACGTTATTTCCAATAATCCATTGAGTCCCAAACATCAAATGGGATCCCGGATTTCAACCAAATTTGCTATTGAAGACCATCGTTGTGTATTCGAAACAGCACCAATCACCACCAAGATTAAACTATATGCCAATCCGAAAGATGGCTTTACTTTGTCGGATAAATGGCTCTATATTACATTTTATATCCATGACCCTGGATCCAGAAAAAGGTCTAGGTTCGGGTCTTTAGAACTCAACTTATCCGAGTATGCCAATGACAGAGACCCGAAACAGTTGCGATACCTACTCAAAAATTGCAAAGCAAACTCCATCTTGAAGTTCTCTGTGTTTTTGCGACATCTTGACAGTTCGCAGACGTACGATTATAACGTCCCTAAGAGAACAACCCAGCAAATATACACCGGATTGAAGGACTCTATTGAAACCTCCAAAGTTCCAGGACCAGAACCATCTGCTCAAAACATCGATTCAGACGTCGCTCTTAACAACATCATCAATAAAACATACCGTTTCACGTGGCAGTTCAATGGGATGAACTACGAAGAATTCACCCCATTGGAATGTGTTCAGGATATCACCCTCCACAATGGAAATGGATGGAAGCGTAATGATGATGGAGTTCCATACATTGACACTCTCCATTATAATTGCTCGCTTCCTCATGCTCCGAACGGTCCTGTGATTGAGGCGTTTCATAGGGATGATCTTAAAAGTTGGCGTGTGAACACTTAAACAGCATGCTCGATTCCGTCATCACTCTCTTCGGACAATTCAAAATCCTCATATCCGCTTAGAACCTCTCCTTCTTCAACCTCCCAATCCAGATCGGGCTCCTCTGACAAGTCAGAGTCCTGAGTCTGGTACTCATCCAATTCGAGATCCGGTCCCAAGTGGCCAAGGTCCATTGACCGTGCTCTCTTGTACCGATTCTGCGACATAAATGGCCAATGGATTGGTCCCGCGCGACCATGTATTATTCGTTTCGTCACAGAATTACCAAATAGCACAAATTCCGCAATCACTCTCAACATCCGGGTCTTATTCAACATCAGAAAAATGAAAATTCCGAAGATACTGACTCCCACAAGCCATTTATGTGCCCTGAGCAAAGGTTTGTGGTCAACCTCACCGCCAAGAACGTCTCCGTCGTTGAATTCCTCGTTGTTTTTCAAATGTTGCAAGAATCCTGGGTCTTCATAACTATCAAATCGCTCAAATACTGGTCGCATCATCGACTCATCGGTCTCGGATCCCCTGACAAATAACCCAGGAGCGGAATTATGTGAATATCCAACTTTAGCGCGTCTTCCCGAGTCCATATGGTTGTCGATGTAATTTTGAACCTCTATCAAACTTTCGTCGCTGGCATAGAGTACAGCTCTGCCCAATGTCCATGTATACACAGATCCATTTATCTTGTCATTCACCTGGAAATGCGATTGTGTTTTATTGAGACCAAATCCGTTATGTAACAGGCTCATTAAATATGTGCTTTTGAAACACAATTCTTCCAATTCAGCTTTCGTTAAATCTTTATAGTCTTTCAATTCGCTCCATTTCAAAGAACACACTTTTTCTGTCTCCAGTTTCATTTGATCATATGCATAGATCTTGCCATAATCTTCCTCTTGATCGTTATACGATAATAGTTTGGATACTGTATCCCAATAACCCGAGATTCCATAGAAATCTGCAGTCTCAAAATTGAACTCAGGATTAGACTCGCTTAATAGACACGCTGAAACTTCCGCCTTCTTGTCACATTTGTTGGAAACCAATTGATAAACGCTGGCAGTGCAATTCCCAACGTCTCCTAATCCATGTACCTGACGTTCAACTCCATCTATTTCAATTGTCTGTGTTAGACCTTTTGCCAAACATGGATCTTCCAGATACTCAAGTCCATTGTGGGTTTTAGTTTCCAATGAATGCAGGAATTTCAATCGCATTTGGGTGAATCCGTATCCCAAATATGAGTTTGAATAAACATTGAATTCCAGATCTGGAGATTGTTGGCCTAAAGTTGCAAGCTGTAAATGAATTAGTTGATTATTATGTTCTTTCTGTTCTTTTTCGTTTGGAACATACGAGATCTGTGTTGAAGCCCCACCCATATCCAAAAGTCCAACAGGTTTGTCACCTTTAGATAGCCCTCCTGTAAGATAATTTAGAGCTAGCCAGCCATACAGACCTTCAACATCTCCATCAATGATGTTCACGTGTGAATGACAATCGGGGATATAGAAATTGGTTTCTCGTTGAAGATATATGCAAATATTGTTCAATATTTCCTCTTGTTCATTTGGTTTCAAAAGACGCATTCCCGCAGTTGCGTGGAGGAAAAATGGAGTTCGATAATGCTGTTCTATAGGAATTAAGTCATAAACTTTCTTCAGGAGATGAACCAGATATTTTTGACCAATATGAGCCGAATTCTCATGAAATTCACTAATTCCAGGCTTTATTTTCTTGTACCACTTCTTTCCCGTCTCAATTTCGACCAGATTGGGCGAATCTACCTCAACCCGTCCCAATAGTCTGAGTGAATCCATATCAATCCCAAGACGATCATTGGCTAGTAAATATTGAGTAGATCGCCAATAATATACATATGCACGTGATCCCTTAGATCCGGCATCTACAACCACCAAATAGTTGTACGGTATGCCATTGTCGTCGACAACCTTTCCTTTGTTCATCAAATTAATAAAACGTTCACCAGTTTGGTGTCTAGTGTTTCGATAATTAGGTGTGAGGTGTTGTTCGGATAAAATGTGCTGATAACCGGCCACAAAGACGGACTGTGCCATACCACAATTGATCAGTACATGATCATAGGACTACAATGGCCCCTTTGATCGCTAATTTCGACTCCTATTTTATCATTTCCGATTTGCGTCCGAAACACAAGCAATCACAGGCCTTAATTTTGTCATCTGTACCAGGGCTCAAAACGCACATATATACATGCTCATCCCCGGACCAATGCTAAAAAACGCCATGTTGAAAGTCGGATTGCGTACAAAGCCAAACACTCTGTTCAGACCCGTTGCTGTGCGTGGGTTCATCAAAACCATTCCACAACCGCCAGGAAATATTGTTGGCACTGTCAACGAAGCATATGTGCCTCCTCCTCCTACCAAAACGCACGGTTCTTATCACTGGACCCTAGAGAAGATTATTACCATTGGTATGGCTCCACTGGTTCTGACTCCCTTTGTTACAGGTACTTCCTATCCTGTTTTGGACGCACTTTTGGGTCCTTTGTTGTTGTACCACTGTTACGCTGGATTTGAGAGTTGTATCATTGACTATATTCCTTTGAGAGTGTATGGAGTCTGGCATAAGGCTGCCAAGGCTCTTTTGGGTATTGGAACCCTTATTGCGGGCTATGGTATTTATGTGATTGAGCAGGTTGAAGAAGAGGGTTTGGTGGGCATCATCAAGAAGCTTTGGACTGCTTAATGAATATTTATAATATAATGCATTCGGATAATTGCTAGCTTTCTAGTCTTCGTTTCAGTTTCGAGCTTCCGATTTCTGTTCCGTAATTGAGTTGATTTAAAACGGTGTCCACTTTTGGTGGAATGGTGAAGGTTGGATCTGGATCGCCATACATCCATATATCTCGGGAACTGGCTCGTTTGAAGATCACTTGGTTGTTCAATTCGTCAATTTCCAGTTCTAAAAGAGGTGTATTGGCTAATTTTGCCAGAACCTGAACTACATGTTTCGAGTTTAGCATATTCTCCACATTTTCAAAAGATGATCTTCCTTTTCTTGCCATTGACATCAACGTCAATTGTTGTAATTTGAGCAATTGTTGGTCGTTTAACGGGCCAATCAGCTCCTTGTTTTTGATATAATCGGTCACCGTTCCAAATGCAAACAACTCGCCGATTGGATCCGGGCTTTGTTTCCAAACCTTTCGATACTCATTAAACCCCAAAGAAAAACTCATGACAAAATTATTTCCAATTTACACTATATATTTTTTCCAAGCTCATTCCAGCTCCATCTGGTCCAAAACATCATCCTCTGCAATCTCCTCTCCTTCTTCGTCTTCTTCATTATCCACCATATTAACGTCTTGAAATATGCTCTCTGATGGCATACGTCTCATCTCCTTTTGACAGCGGAACAAAGGACCAATGCGTGAAATCCATTTGCTCCGTTTTTCCAAAAGACTCATAAAAGATGAACTGCTCATGATCTGTTGGTTGGAGATATCATCCTTCTCCTTGGACTCGGTGCCGCGTTTCTTGGTCTTCTTAGGGGCAACGTTGATCCGACGTCTATAATGTTGCTCAACCTGTTTGTCCAAATCCTCCAATATCGACATATATTCCTGCCACGCTATCTGCTCCTCCACAACAGGTATGATTTTCTTCTTTCGTTTAATGTTGCGAGCTTGAACAGCCTTTAATTCTTTTTGAAGATGACGCAGCTCCCGAGCAATCTCGTCATCTTCTCTGTTCTGGATCCAATCCTGATCAAACCCAGGATCGTTTAATGTCTGCTCAACATTCATATAAACTCCAATGTAACGCAATTCTCTTTTCAATCGCTCATCCAACGTTTTGTAGTCCGTTTTGATAATATTTGATTTCCATCCCTGTTGATCTGCTAAGGCAGAAGACGATAAGCTTTCTCCATTTTCGGGACCATTCTCTTCGGTAGCAACAGGCGTGCCTGCAAGACTGTCGCCGCCATTATCTGTGTCTGTAGTGTCCTTTATTAAAGCAGAGAGCACTCTGGATGTAAGTGGACCGCACGAAATTTCTTCTGTCTCCAAAACATCGTTGTTTATGCTTTCAGACGAAAGCTTTGGTTCAACCAGACTTAACATGTTCATCTCCAATTGTTTACGAGCGCTGAACCCAAGTCCACCGTTGTCTTTGACCAATCCGTTCCGAATGTCTTCCTCGTACCAAACGTCGGAATAATGTGGACCCAAACGAGGGATTCTATATGGCGTGGTCTTGTCGTCGTAATCGCGCGGTTGTGAGCTGCTCAAATTGCATTTTGTACGCAGCAACCTGATATCTTCGTCCGTAAAGGTGCGGAAAAACGGGTCCACATAAGCCTGAAATGACGTGAATGCAATTTGGTTGGTTGGTTTAGCATTCGAAAAGTCAGTCATTGGAATTTCACCAGGCAGAAGATCTTTCAAATCTGATTGCGGAAACTCAGCAACAGCATATTTGCGTTTCAAAAACTCGACACCATCTCCGTATTTCTCAAAGGCTTTTTCCTCGTCAAACAGATCTAGATTTTCGTATGCAGACTTCAATAAGTCCTTCACATCAAAATCAATTTTGGTGTCTTCTGTGTAAACCGATGGGATATACTGTTCATCATCTATGTCTCCAGGTTGCTCCTTCTTCACGTGTGTGCCATTCAAGGGTCCAGACTCTCCTGAAGAAACACCTTCTTGTGTGATGATCTCTTCTTCGTCCAGATCCCTACCGTCCTGGGTACCTGGAGTTATTTCCTTGCGCTCTCCATTTGCTGTAAGAATAATCCGACGACGTTTTTTCAATGGAGGTTGTAGAACTCCTTCCTCATCTTCATCTTCAATTTCGCGTTTAATCTCCTTTTCCGTAACATCTGTAGTGACTGCCGTATCTGGAGGATTATCCTCTTGCTTGACAGGAGCATCAGCACCATCACCTTTGCCTTCAGAAGATATATCAGTATCGATAGACATCAACAATTCGTTATCAGCTCGGATACCGACTTCTAAGTCTCCGATAAGTCTCTCAAGCAGTTTTTTCAAGTTAGCCAGCTTTAAGTCCGAAGGAGTCGAAAACATACTATCTCCTTGTAGCAGCCCCAGACTAGAGTCATAACTCAAGTTTAGCTCAGCCAAAATCGCCTGGAGAAGCTCTGAAGGTAGCAACGACTCTTCATTGACAACTTGACCGGGAACAGACTTCCCCTTTCCCGAGACGTTCTTCCCCTTGCGTCGATTCGCGTTGCGTGGGGGCATTTTCGATTGACCAGCCTTGTTTTAATTTTTTTCCAACTCCATCGACCATGCTCTGGTGCACGGATGTATTACGAAAAAGTTTATGTATGTACATTATGTAATCTATTCAGACAGCAAGTCCTTGAAATTGACTGGTCTGGAGTCTGCTGAAATTGGACGCTCCCACTCAGAAGGGAATTCATACACACGGCGTTTCCGGTGTTGTCTTTTCTTATTTTGAGCTTTGATGTGTCTGGTATCAAGGGGAACGTCAGCAAACTCGTCAGGGTTCTTCTTGGCCTCTGCAATTAGGTCATCAACGACGTTAGACAGGAACGAAGCATTCTGCGCAGGCTCAAGGTACTTGTCGGATGCCACCTTAAAGATGTCTGACTCATGATTATATCTGATCCCGGCCAAAAGCTTAAATTTGTGTGCCTGAGCTTCGGTCAATCCAAGATCTGAAACTTTCAAGCTCACAACAACTTTGCGCTCAGCAGGATTCTCTTCTCCGAAAAACTTGGTGTATTTGAACAACAATGGTTTCTCTCCCTTCTTTGGAGGAACGTATTCCTTTCTGTATTTGGTCAATAATGGCAACTCGTATGCAGCCACTCTGTTGAATGCCAAGTGATCTCTAAAATCTTCCACAACTTCTTGAACCTCGGTTGGATATTCATCGTGTTCATTTTGTTCAATCTCATCGATCAAGAAATTACCCTCTTCGTGATACATATTGGATTGGAAGTTGACCTCGTTTCTATACATGTCTCCTTCTTCAGAATGGTATAATTTGACCGCCATTTCTGCTGCAAACGCATCGGGAGTGGCCGCAATCAATGCAGCCAGCTCGTCATCGCTCTTCTTGTAATGTTTACCAAGATCAATCTTTCTTTGTTGGTATAATTCCAAAACTTTATCGTCGGGAAGACCCTGCCAGAGCTCCGGTCTGTCGATCAACGAGCCATCGTCCGGATTCAGTTGGGCCTCTTGTTGTAATTC
Source organism: Ogataea allantospora (assembly GCA_030572655.1). NCBI lineage: Eukaryota > Fungi > Ascomycota > Pichiomycetes > Pichiales > Pichiaceae > Ogataea > Ogataea allantospora. The sequence continues at coordinate 419,466 of JAJMAM010000007.1, forward strand.
CTTGAGCCGCTGATCCACATTCTGAAGTTTACTAGATAAGTTCAAAGTCGCCCGCACGCTTGAAAAACGTCTAGTTGTAGGCCTCACAAGTCGTCCAAACATCCTTGGTTAAAAATTTTGTCGAAACTTTTTTATCAGCGTCGATCGTCCACACAATGAGGGTTGGGAATTGTCCTTACCTGTTTCCGTTCTGTATTGTTGTCAGGCATTTGACCTGACAACCTATGAATCTCTATAGTTACTTATACCACGAAATACACACACCTATTCTCCCAAAATAGCCCAATTTCCTTACTTTTGTTTGTCTTCCCAGATTATTTCCCTCTTTCGCCGCGAACATAAAATTTGAACTTCCTTTTACTTGTTCATATCCCTTTTTTTCCCGCCCTTTTGCTAATCGTTGTCAACATCGCAAATTTTGGTCTATTGCAATCCTAATTTACTCGTTAACACAGAATCAACTATTGCTTTGACTTTCTACGAATGTCTGTTCTTAAGTCACTAAAAATTAATGATCCGGAAAAACTGAACGATCCGTCTTTCGTTTCATCTCTCAACCAAAATGAAGTTATTTCGAAGCTTCTTCTTACTGTGGTATCGCTTCAGGACCAGGTTCGAGAGCTGAATGGAAAACTAGAGAAATACGAGAGTCTGGATAAATTACTGAACAGTGAAGACATCGACGAAGTCTCCACCCCTATTACGAAAAAAGAATCTTTGGTGGTTGAAAAAGTGTCCGTGTCTCCAATAGATGAATCGGTGCCCGTGGGATTCACACCTTTGTATTCAACTCCGGCACTTTCTGAGTCTGAAATTCTTCAACGACCAAACAAAAGAAATCCTGTTGTGAAACCATGGCCAGAAGTTTCGCTTAACCAGCTCGCCCAAAGGTTCAAGATTCCTCGCGAACAGTTGATACAAGCAAATAAGACATTTTCAAAGGATAGCAAGAGTCATTTACGACCTTTGAAGCCTAATACAGATGTTGCTTCAGGTTCACAATCAGATTCCAAAGAGTCGACTCCACAGCCATCCAAACCTCCTAAACGCAAATTTAAAGACATTACCCAGACTGCTCAATCTCCAGAGCTGCCAGATTCTAATACTTCCGCCAGCTCAGCAACTACAAGTGAAATTGTCACACCAGCTGCTAAAAAACCACTGAAATATTCCATCACAGGTGTCGGACTTTACAAGTGCGACGTGTGCCCAGATGATCAAGTGTACTCCAATTACCCAGCTTTGTATCGTCATAAACGTACAGATCATCCGGAGGAATTTTTGAGCTACAGTGAAGAAAAGTCGACATGAAGATATTAACTCTACACAAAACCTAATATAACAAAGCTCGAACGCTGACATGCAACGTTGGTCGGGAATCCGGTCCATCTATTCGCCCATAAGAAGTTGCTGCTGCTGTTGCTTTTCCTTCTTCTTCTTTTTCTTCTCCTTCTTCTTCTCATGATCGCTCTTTTTCAAACTAGATGGAGTTGGAGCAACCTCGGGCTTCTTTGGAGCAGTATATGCAGCACCAGTCTCCTTGGCAAGAAGATATTTCTTGTTTTCTTCCTCATACATGGCCTTCTGTTCCTCGTACAGCTCTTTCCATTTGGCCTTCTCGCTGTCACTCAGTTCCTTCCATCTTCTGGAAGTCTCCTGTGCAATCTCTGGTTGCGAAAGACTGCTTTCTCCAGAAAGCATTCTCTCCTTGACGATAATATCTCTCATCGCGTTAGAATACAGGAAGAACGAGGTAAGCGGTTTCTTAGGCGCATTTGGATCCTTAGGGATCTTCTTCTTCTTCTTTTCATCCTTCTTGTCTGGATGACCCATGTTAGCCAACATAGGAACCGAGTCATGGCCCACAATCGGAACCATCAGGTCTTCAAACAAGGAACGGTCAGTGTTGTTGTTTTCCAACGCGTTGAAGAATAAGAACGTCGCTTTGGACGCGTCACTGGCAGCCTTGGACAACTCAACAAGTGCAGACACAAGCTAAATGTTAGAAACGTGGATTTACTCCGTGTTTACTTACCGCATCTTTGGCAGTTTTGACTTCGTCAGTCATTTTTGGTTATCGTGGTGAGAAGAAAAACAACGGCGGATTTTTGTGCGAACAGCAGGCGCCCCTCTGGCCGACTGAATTCGCGCACACCGGGGACCGGGAACGCGTGCCAGAAAAAATTTGGAAATGATCGAAATGGTAAATAAAGACAATTAAACTTTTTGCGCCACTTAATGAATGGAGATAAACCAAGGTCAACCAAAAAACATCGATAAGGTGGGGGATATATCTTGTAAACCTCACTTTGAGAAGGAGCCGAAGTACAATTACCAGAAGTTTGTTGGTCCCCAGGTGTTTTTGTTTGGCGCTAGACTCCGTACTTTACGACCGACTAACAAATCTAAGTTTGTAAGGTTTCTAGTTGGAATATTGTTAGTGATCATTCCATTGCCCTTGTTCATCATATTTGAAGCAAAATATACTTGGAAGCAAATATCTCCCGCTATAGTGTTGGTGTTCTGTTATCTATGGATTTTTGCTATGGTGAATTTCATGAGGGCCGCTTTCCAAGACCCCGGATTTTTGCCTAAAAATGTCCATTTAGTTGACAATGTCACTCGCAGAGGTTTACCAATGGTGTATTACAATACGGTCCCGGTGAAAGAGTCAAAATATCCCCTGGAACTGAAATATTGCACAGCATGCTATATCTGGCGACCTGCTAGAGCTTCGCACTGCTCACGGTGCAATTCTTGTGTCGCAAACATGGATCATCATTGTCATTGGTTGGCCAATTGTGTTGGTCAGCGGAACTACTGGTTTTTCCTCAATTTCTTGATCGCAATTGTTTTACTCTGTGCTTTAGTATGTTCCGTTACAGCATATCGATTATCCAAACAGAGAATCCACGAGACTCCCATGACATTCGTCTTATTACTCTATTCGGCATTAGGGTTTTGCTATCCGGCCTTGTTACTGTTCTATCACATTTGTTTAGGACTTACTGGCATCACCACAAGAGAATATCTGAACACTGATAAATCACAAGGAAAAACATTTGTGCACGCCCTTTGTGCCAACCCATTTAATTCTGGATCATTGACGAGAAACTTTGTCACCCAATGGTTCCGACCACGTGGACTTAGCACCCTGCCGCTTCGTCAGAAATCAACTCCAAACGATTCCCGGTTCCAAAGCTACGTTATCGGATCGCTGACGTAATGGGCAGTTTTCACTCTTTCTTTTTCACCGCCACTAAAAAATTTTATTTAAAGGCACGCAGGCAGCATATTTGATCAAGTTATTACAGATGAAGGTGTTTACGTCCACGCAATTCTACAACTATTCGTGGGACTATGTGAGCGCCGCTAATTGGTGCAAGTATCCCAATGAAAAGAGTACGCATGTGGTTGGAGTGGATGTTCTCCGTAGGGAATTTGACAATGATAAGGGAACATTGACGACAGAGAGACTTATCACTTGCAAACAGCCAATTCCACGCTGGCTATCGTGTCTGGTGGGATTCCAGGACAAATCATATGTTCGTGAGGTTTCTGTGATCGACCGAAATAAGAAGACCTTGACCATGCGGTCCTGCAATTTGACCATGTGCAAATTGTTAAGAGTTTTTGAAACGGTTGTTTATAGACCAGATCCGGTTGCTCCGCTGTCAAGAACCCGGTTTGAACAAGTTGCAGAGATTACTGCATTTGCTTCCCTGAGTCAAATTTGTGACAAGATTGAGGAATGGTCTGTTGAACGGTTTAGACACAACGCCGGGCTCGGTAAACTCGGATTTGATTCAGTTTTGAAGAATTTGGAAGAGCAATGGCATGAGTTGGCTGACAAAACACAGAGTTTGTTGGAGGAAGTTAACGAAAAGACGAGTGAGGTGATCACGGAAGTCAATGAAAAGACTGAGGCATTGGTCAAAGTTTTTGGATTGAAAAATTAGAAATGTATATAGAGCGCATGATAAACATTATTCGATAGATCTATCAATTCAATGATTGAATTTTCGCTTTTCTTAACTTTCTCATGTCTGGCGGTTTCTCGATTCCTAATTGAGCCCTTAGAATATCAACATCCTGATCTAGTATTTTTTCCCAGTAGACGGTGATCAAAGGTTTGCAAGTGTAGGCATTTTTGACAGCCCAAGGATAGTAAATGTTTAATAGACGTTTTCTTTGAGCTTTCTTAATCGGAATTGGAGCCATCAACGCTCCCAGTCCTGCGAAAGGGATCTTGATATTGAGAAATTCAAACAACTTTAATGCAATCTCACCTTCCCTAACAATAGGTAGACCTGTAATTGCATGATAGAAGTCATGACATTGACGATATCTCTGAAATATGAAAGCCAATTCCTCGTCGTCTATGAACCGAACTGGCTCTCTGGTATCTGGTGACACTCCTTCTTTTTCAAGCCAGTCAACATATGCTCTTGCCAAAGAGTTCTCGGGATATTCTTTCAGTTTCTCCAGATTCAGAGACTCGGAAGTAATGTTTGGTCTTTCTTTTAGGATTTGTCTGCCAACTGGATCGTTCAGCATTTGAACTTTTAACTGACTGATGAAATATGGAAGAGCAGTGGACTCTCCCAATGCAACAATGAATTCGTTACGTTCTGGATGGAAAAAAGCACCAATTGCTGAGCCAGCAAACAACATTGCCTTTTCCAGAGAATAAAGAGGAACATGAAGCGGATAATTAGGTTCGGGGCGTTTGAATAATGTAGTTATCGGTTTCTGTTCTGTTTTTCGTCCATATTCTCCACGCTCCATCTGATCAGCAAGGGAAATATCCTGGTACAGCTTGCTAGCAGCAGAAAGTGCCAACGTGACAAAATTTCGAGTTTGAACCGGTCTTCTAATTAATGACATGATTTAGACGTTAAACAATTTTGGCGAAGAATTTATTGCCTCATATCCAAAACCCTTGGTTTGATGAGTTTTTTGTCTAATAACAAGGATTCTAGACTTTTGGTGGAAAAAGTATTAATGTCTGTTCCTTGAATGAGTCCTTGTAATCCCACCACTCTTGCCGTTTCAACACCGTCTTTGAACAGGAGAATACACGGCAACACCTTGATCTGTAGTTTGACAGCAAGAAATGGTGCTTCAGTGGCCAGAATCTTGTAGAATTGAGTGTCGTAGTACTTGGAAGCCAAGTCACGTAACGCCGTATCAATAAGTTGACAAGTCTGAAACTGTGGATTATGGAATAAAATGACAACATTTCTGGTCGCCGCGGTCTTGTGCATTAGCTCTCCCTCATCATGGACCTCTTGATACGCGTCCTGAGCGTTCTTGGCATGTTGGATCTCTTTGGCTAATTGATCCATACGCTGCTCACGATACTGAACTAAATAATCATCCATCTCATCTTCGAGATCTCGTAAAGACTCCGAATCAGACATGAAGAAGAAATAAACAAACAAGCTAAGTATTTTGATCAAATTATTTTTAAGTGTTTTTTAATTTTGTTAATGCCCCCCCAAATAAAATATCGTCGTCGTCATGAGACTCAAACTCCACCGTCGTTGATCGAAGAACCTATAAAGGACTCTCAAGAGTATCTGGAACGGTTGGTTGTGCGCATTTTGAACCAGAAGCAAGATTCATTACCAGCATTCACTTCATCTTCAAGATTGGATTCTGAGCTTTATGCCCTAGTAGGGCTTTTTATTCGACAATTTGTTTTGGGATGGTACAGAAACGTATCATTAGATGTGGAGACAGAGTTTTTGAACGAGATCATAGCATTATCGGCTCATATGACACGTGATATACAGCAACGATGTCTTCGAATAAACTGGGGAGAACTGTTGTTTGACGACCTCTTTGTGATTTTGAATCACCATCTTCTAGCATTGAGAGAATGTCAGATACGACAAAATTCAAGGTATAGTAATCAGGACACAGACGAATTTGTTGCCAATTATTTGAAGTTAAACGGCCATTTTGGTATTCAATTGGACGATCCTGAGCGCGAAAAACAGTACATGCGGGTATTAGTAAAAAAGATGGTTCAATTGGTGGTTCCAAATGAAGAAGCACGATCGAATCTCAGCAGATTGTTTGTCGAAACCATTTTTGGTGATCTGATCTTCAAAAATATTGTGGAAAACCTTTCAGACAACTTTATGCTCTGGAATCTGACCAGAGCTTTGAGTGGAAACCTTGCCAGACGCCCGACCGAGAAAAGTTCCATGTATGACAAACTTGTAGGACTGAGTCGTCGCATGGGCCATCTTATTGCATATTCAACATCCGTGTTCTCGATCAAACATGTTCCGGAAACTTCGATATCACAATACGCAGTATTTCCTTTCTTGAACAATCTGTTTAGATTCTCTGAAAGATACCCGTTTTTGAGTGTCCAATTGGGAGCCATTTCACGACTGTTGGACAAATCCTCCAAATTAAAACATCTGTGCAACAATGTCCTTAATAATGTTGTTTACAACAGGCTTCTCACGGATACGACCCTTTCTGCCGCAATTCGATCACTACGACACATGCTTTTCCCGACCGACGAAAATTTCAATAATGCACCTCGTTATATTCCGCAAACAAGGTCTGAATTGGACGAAATCAAACTAAGAGCCAAAACGCAATTGGATGCTGTGCTCAAGCATCCGTACATCGATAGTGATACCTTTCTGGACTCTTTTGAATACAAGCTGATCAACAAGTCGCTCTTATGGCAAATCATGGACCTGATTTTGTTGAACGTCTTCCCTGAACTCAAAGACTAGATCAAAACTTACTCAAAATCTTGCAGAGTATCGCCTGCAACCTCGCCAAGAATCGACTGAATCGTTTGCGCTTCTGCTTTGGAGAGTCAACACACTCCTCCAATGTGGGTGGATAGCTGTTCATTAAATAGTTGACTATCCCCGATGCTCTTTGGTCGTCCTTGAACAAATGTCTGCTCACTCTCAATGTGTCATCAGAAACAACTATGCCGTTTCTCAACACTACCATATTGTGGTGAAGCAATTCGGGATCTTCCACCAATGATTCCTCATCAACACTAATGGATCCAGTATCTGCTATGGTGGTATCTGTTACAATGTCTGTGTCTGAGTCGTTGACAGGATCGCCAAAAGCAGAATAATAGGTTTGCAAATCGTCATCCAAGCTAGTAGCTATCGGCTTCACAAGCGATTCGGAGCTTAAAACGGATACCATAGCTACAAGAAGTGTTGCAGGACAAAAAGGGGTATTTATAAATTCTGTTTACATACAGAAACTATGGGCCAAAAATCCCACTAGACCACGTGACAAAAACAAGGGTTTTGCCCTGAGTCTAAGTAAAAAATATTTTGCAAACCTTTAAATTTTTTTCAACCAGTAGGTGAGAAAGAAGCATCCTTTGCAGACAATCCTACAATGCAAATTTTCGTCAAAACCCTTACCGGTAAGACTATCACCCTCGAGGTGGAGTCTTCCGACACCATCGACAACGTCAAGTCCAAGATCCAAGACAAGGAGGGAATCCCACCTGACCAGCAAAGATTGATCTTCGCTGGTAAGCAACTTGAGGACGGCAGAACTCTTTCTGACTACAACATCCAAAAGGAGTCTACCTTGCACTTGGTCCTCAGATTGAGAGGTGGTGGTAAGAAGAGAAAGAAGAAGGTCTACACCACCCCAAAGAAGATCAAGCACAAGCACAGAAAGAACAAGCTCGCTGTGTTGTCTTACTACTCTGTTGATAACGACGGAAAGGTCGAGAGAACCAGAAGAGAGTGTCCATCTGCTACCTGTGGTGCCGGTATCTTCATGGCTAACATGAAGGACAGACAATACTGCGGTAAGTGTCACACCACCTTCAAGTTGAACTAGGTACTTCAATTCTAATATAGAAATGTTCGACTATTTTTCGATTACGTAAACCAATATTCTTTTAATTTACATTCCCCAGAATACGATAAGCAATGGGACAGCAGCTTTCTCGTTATACTGGAGGAGGCGATGTATTTGCCGCTGAATCTCAGGGCACAGTACGCAGTGGTGCCAAGACCAATTTTCTGCACTCAAATCCCGTATCTTCACCACGAAAATGGCGTAAACTGACAGGGTTGCTTAAAAGGAGGCGACACTCACAAGTTCTGTCTGAGCCGGCACATATGATGAGCACAAGTATCTTATCACCTTCAGCATCCTCTGTTAATGCTCTTCGTAGTGAGTCCACCAACCAGATACCTCGAAGCGAGAGCCCTGTTTCAGTTCCTGCAGAGCAGAACACAGATGATTTAATGCGGTCTCAGTTCCGCACCCTTTCGAATCTGCTTGAGAATGTGACGATGAACACCTTACAGAGGTTGATCAATGTGGGAGACACTTATGTGGGGGAGAGAATATATCCGGAGGATAATATTGATGGCAGCATGGATACGGATTTTGACAGTTTTGTGACCGGTCTCAACTCTGGAGAATTATTACAACGGACTTTGGGAGATCAGGTTGAACTAGGTCACACTTTGAGTTTCTTCCGGGCTTTTAGGTTTGACGACAGTACCCAATTGGGCTACAATAATGAATTGCATGAGCTAGAACGATTGGTTCCCGTTTTAATTGTTGGAGTGGTTGGATTGAATGATCCAGAGGCAGAATCAGATCATTATCGATCGTGGGTGATCATTGTGATGGCACATCATTATAATGTGTCCGATCCAGTTCTCAGTTCTATGGCTATCTTTATTGGGTTATTGGCTAGCTATGTCGCCAGTACCAGCAACATTACTTTGACTACACATGAAGATCATACGGATACCCGACTCAATACCTTTAGAGATAGTTTGTATCGGATCTTTCAAGGAGAAAAGCTCTCACAAACTGTTTTGGACCACCATACCGAGACTGTCTTTGAGTTTGGTGAATGTGATGAGAGATGTCCGATCTGTTTGATCGATTACCAAAAACTAGATCTGGGTCGTCGACTTGATTGCAACCACGAATTCCACAAATCGTGTGTGGATCAATGGTTACTGAACGATAACAGTTGTCCAATTTGCAGACGGCGTGCTTTTAGCACAGAATTGGATCTTTAGTTATTGAGAATTTGACCCAACTTTCCTCCATAATTGTTAAGGATCCGATTTGGTGTTCCTGGTTTATCTTCAAGACTTCGCAGCGGAATACTTCCCACTTCTGCTAGGTTTCGAACCTTTTGGATTGCCTCGAGGCTGGTGTCATTCATACTCATGTAGGTTGCAATAAGACCGGCTGCAATTGCTGCCGACATCGAGGTACCAGACTTGCGTGCCACTATCTCTGGTGTCGGAGATAATGTGGCTACATTGATTCCATCGCCGAAAACATCAACACATTCACCCCAATTGGTGAAGAAACTAAGATTATCGTTATATGGCTCGATGGAGCCAACAGTGAGTCCGTGTTCATACGCAGCGGGAGAATATTGACATGCACTGCTGTTGAAGTTTCCTGCTGCAGAAATGATTGCAAATCCACGAGCCACCAATTGATCCAGAACAGAATGTAGGATTTCGTTGCGTTCAGTCACCATTGCTAGAAGTACCACCCCTGGAACCTCATTATCGTGAATCAACTTGAGAGCCTCCAATATAGTGGACAGCGGCGCAACTCCTGTCTCGTTGAAGACACGATAGTCCACCAAAGAACATTTCTTACTTACTCCAAATATCTCAGAACCCACCAGTCCAGCCACTGCTGTACCATGGCCATTAGGATCACCCATCTGTTTGTCGTCTACCAGGCTCGCGCCGAGTCTAGCTCTGGAATTAAAATCTGGATGGTCCAGTTTGATTCCCGTATCCACCACATATACACTTGTATTAGCTCCAGCGCCAGGCTCGTATGTGTAATCCATCAATTGACGCCGGTTAACGTTTCCTAGCTGCGATACCCGTACCAGATGTTTGGGTGCAAACTCCTCCACATCGGTAATCTGGACCGGGCGGTCGAGACTGATGCGCTTGATGCTCTTGTCAAAGTACGCTGATTTCACAAGGTTCAGATCAAATGCGCCGTGGCACACCTTAACATGGGGTAGCTCAAAGCACATGTATGGATTGACCAGCAATGATTTGTACTTGTTTTCGAAAGCTTGCTGGTTTTGAGCCTCGTCTAGTTCGAGAATCAGTTCGACTTGGTCCGCCAAACTCCTAGTGAATAGTGCAAATAGTACCAATAACACAAATCTCATGGGTGAGCAACTTTTGTGCAGAATACTTCACGGACTTGAGTTTGTACCCTTGACGCCGCATCGCCGCTTTCATGTTTTTGCTGAAGCTCTTCACCATTCGTCGAAACTCATATCATCGTCGTAATTTAAGAAGTCTCCTTCGACAGAATCATCAGGAGCATCGGGATCGGGATGTTCACCGGCCCGGGCTTTTCGTTGGAGATATTTTTCGCGCCGAGCTTCGCTCTCAACCAACTCGTATTCTCTATATTTGGCCAAATAGATCTTGAGAGTTTCAGCATAGTTTTCAAAACCTAAGGAATACATGGAGAATAGTATGTCCTCCCCGTTCAGTGTCTTGCGCTTTTCTATAGAGCATTTTTCCGCAGCCTGTGAAGTGATGAACGAGATAAATTCAGAAACACATTCTTGCATACATTCTTTGGCCTGTTTAGATAGCTTACCCTGTTGTGGCAATGCACTGCGCATAACGCGTCCAACATTTGCTATCGGAAGCCATCTATCTTGTTCTCTAATATTCATGATTGAGACGATCCGGTGTTATCGAACTTAAGTATGGGTGTAATACTGAGTTTACAATATTTCTTTTCTGACTGCTCTAACCAACTCAACGATGGAACCTAATTGCGATCAAATAATCCAAGTCCTCTCAATCTTCCTGATTCACAACTAACTGTGCACTTACCAACTAATTTGTGCTACCAAAATCCAGCTTTAAAATATTTTAGTCGTCGACGCGTCGCCACCCGTCTAATTTCCATGTCAGAGACTCCGCTTGAACTGGCTCCCCATGCGTGCGAGCTTTGTCGGCGAAGAAAACACAAATGTTCCAGGAACCTTCCAAGATGTGTATATTGTTCTCGATTCAACCTCAAATGTGTTTATCTACAGCGTCCGCAACGAGTTCCTCTGACTAAAGCACATATCAGAGATCTCAAGGAGCAGGTGGAGGTGTTACGAAAGGCTTTGGAATTGGCTGTTGGATCGGGTCCAGAGACGGAGAGATTTATGCAAGCAGCATATAAGCTACAGGAATCACAACATGAATCGTTAGAGATGCCCCATTCCCGTACTGATAACCACACCTTGGATGCGGAGGCAGACGACTATCTTCTCAACCACAACTTCTCCGAAATGGATCAGTTGAATTGGAACGAACAGAGCCAGATATTGAGCGATTCGGACTCCAACGCAGATACCAATGCGGATGGATTGGTGGACGGGATGGGTGCATTACCTTTACTTCGATCGGGAAGTTTGAATCTCGGACATGTGTTTTACGGAATAAGTTCCAGTAATGGATTGCTTAGATATCTCCAACAGCAAGATCCAACTATGGAGACTCACAAATCTACGGGAATAGAGCTGAATCTCGGACATCTACATCGTCCGGAAAACGTCCAGTTCATCAGTTCTGGATTAGCTGAGGTTCTGTTGGATGACGATAGTTTCCGGGAAGATGTTCTTAAGACTTATTTTGAGGTGTTTCATCCCTGTTATCCATTTTTGAGCAAGACCAAGTTCTTCAAGGATTTGGATCATTATAAGATGGAAACTAGGCCCAGGACTCTGAAACAGATCTCGTTCTTCATCTTGCAGAACACATTGTTGGCAATTGGTGCATATTGTAAGTTGGGAGAGAATTCGGTGGTGGATCTGTTATACTACAAAAGAGTCAAATCTCTACTTCGAACTATCAACATTTTAGAATGCGGTAGCTACGATCTTTTGGCTGCTCTGATCATGCTTGGAAATTATGTTCAACGACGCAATCAACCTAACACAGGGTGGAATATCCAAGGTTTGGCGATGAGATTGGCAATTGGATTTGGATTACATAAAGAGATTTGTCACGATCCCACTATGGCCCCGGATTCTCATACATTTTTGATGATGGAAAGTAGACGTCGATTATGGTGGGGATTATTCTTCTTTGACGTGGGATTGTCCCTGACTTTTGGACGACCTCTTCATTTACCTCAATTGGAATCCATCAATATTAGATACCCAATGAACGTTGAGGATTATGAGATTGAACTTTCCAAAGGCCCGTTCACCATTATAGATAAGGTGAAGAAATATCCGACCATTTATTCAGGAATGATTTACGAGGCCAAACTATCTAAGATCTCCTACAAAATCCACAACTACATAACTGGAACAACAAAAATACCGGTGGATTCGAAAATCAACACCTTGATGATCCTCAACCAAAGGTTGGAGGAGTTTATCCAAAAACTTCCTGATTACATGAATGAAGACGATGGAAGCGTATCTCAAATTTTGGAAACCATGTGTCCACCAAAATGGTTCAAAATAGCTTTAGATGGAACTAAGATTATCCCACAATGGTTTCATTTGACCCGTCGAAGAATTATATGGAGATACAAGAACTTACAAATTGTCATGTTTCGAAATTACGTGCTCAATAGTCATCAGACCGAGCTTGAACGTTCTTGCACTGCAATATGCACACAAGCTGCTAAGGATACCATTATCTCAATAGCTACTTTCGTTCAAAATTGCACAGTAGACACTCTATCGTCGTGGTATGCCTGCTACTTTGTGTTTCAGGCTGTACTAATTCCAATATTATTTTTGGATCGTGATCGTGACCAATGGGAACAATATGTTGTTATGACCAAAGATGCATTACAAGGCTTTTGTGAGCATATCAATATTGTACCGAATCTGGTTGAGACCATAGAAATCATGAGCAGCGTTCGTGGCAAACAGAAGACCGACTTGCATTCTGCAACCATGAATTTGTTCTCCAATGTTCATGTGGACCAAATCCCATTTCCTATGGATATCTTTCCTCAGGAAGACGTCGATTCCAATTCACCAGATAAAGACCCGGTTGCACGTCTATACAAGGAGTTATTTCCGGAAGACTCTGTATTATTTTAAATCTATGGACAACAATAACCTCCATCGACTATTAAATCTGCTCCAGTAGTAAAAGTGGAAGCATCGGAAGCAAAATACAAATATGCACCGACCAATTCCTGAGGAAGTCCTTCACGACCCATTGGAATGACTGGCCACCAGTCAGACTTGATTTCATACGGAACATGTTTAGCAATCTCTGTCAAAATGTAACCTGGAGAAATGGTGTTGACTCTGGCAAACCGGACCCATTCAACGGCTAACGATTTACCTATTTGGATTAAGGCAGCTTTGGTGGCATTATACGCGGTTTGAGCAATAGGAACAGTGACAATGTGTCCAGCTTGGGAAGCTGTGATAATGAACGATCCCTTACCGTTCTTCTCAAAGATCTTACCAACCTCCTTGGCAGCATAATAGACACCATCAACATTGATCTTCATCACTTTGTGATAATCTTCCAAAGAAGACTCGGTCACCGGGCAAGAGTTCCATCCAACTCCGGCATTGGCCACAAACACGTCAATAGTCCCAAAATCCTTTTCAATCTGAGCGATCGTAGCTTTGACTTCATCGTAGTTACCAACAGCACATTTGTAAGCCTTGGCACGAACTCCGTATTTTTGGACCAACTCATCGGCTATGGAGTCAGCAGGAGTGTGGTTGTACCAGATGGCAACATCTGCACCTGCTTGAGCATAAGCAATGGCCACTGCAAGACCAATTCCCTGGGAGGAGCCAGTAATGGAGGCAACCTTTCCTTTCAATGAAAAGAGATCGAGAACATTTGAAGAAAGTTTAGGAGGTTCAGTAGGTAATGGACCAAGTTTCGGGTCAATACGAGAGATGATTGGGGACATGTTAATGCACAGAAGAACAAAAAGTTACCTTTATATTTGAATGGTGTGTCCCCGCAAATCTCCGTTTTGGGAAGCGGAATATGTGGTTCCGATATACCTTTTATCTAGACGGAGCAATATCCACCGTCAACGCGGATATCGCAGCCAGTAGTGTATGACGAAGCGTCCGAAGCGAGATACACATACGCACCCGCAAGCTCTTCGGTTTCAGCTTCTCTAGCCATCGGAGTCAAACCCCACCATTTTGCCCTTTCGTGTCTAGGAACAGGATCCGAAAGAGGAGTATTAGTGTATCCTGGAGAAACCGTATTAACCCTTGCGAATCCAGCAAATTCCACAGCCAAAGACTTGCTCATATGCAAAACCGCAGCTTTGGCGGCATTGTAGCAAGTTTGGTAGTTCGGAACGTTGACAATGTGTGCTGACATGGAAGCAGTCATAATTAAGGAACCTTTACCTTTTTGACGGAAAATTTCCCCCGTATACTTGGCACAGTAGTACGTAGCATTTACGTTAACATCAAAAACACGTTTCCACTCTGTAGTGCTTGCATCCTCGTTCAAAATGGTTCCTTTGTTCCAGGCAATGCCAGCATTGGCAACAAAAACGTCGATCGTCCCAAAAGTGGCGACGATCTCGGAAATAAGGTCCTTGACCTCGTTTTCGTTTGTCAAATTGCAAGCATAGGATTTGGATCTGACTCCATACTCTTTCGCAAGACGTTCAGCTAATGGAGTGGTACGCAAATCAACGATGACCACATCACCACCGGCCTGGGCATAAGCCTCGGCTATGGCTCCCCCTATAGCCCCAGCAGCCCCAGTAACCACGGTAACCTTGCCTGTGAGCCGGAATTTGTCCATGATGTTCCTACGATCCCTCGTAGGGGTTGCAGGAACAACCTGATCGTTTGGAGAGATGAAAGAGTAGAACGTCGAGTTAGTCATGCAGAATGGGGAAGATGTCAACCCTATAAAAACGTATTTGAAGATCGGGATATACACGACCGCATTGTCGGTGCGAGAGTTTCCGCATTACCCCAGAATTTTCAAACCTGGGGAAATATCTGGGGGGATGAATTTGTGATCTTGCCGGCTATATAAAGGCCTTTGAATTGTGTTGGAAGGGCAATGACCTCGTCGAATATCATTAAACTCCACGATTGGCTCGACAAGTTCCCGAAGTCGTACAATATTTTTGTGATTGGCCTGGTGGCCACGATCTCTGGTATGATGTTCGGCTTTGACGTTTCGTCAATGTCTGTTTTCATTGGATCGGATGCTTATTTGGATTACTTCAATAGTCCCGACTCCACTTCTCAGGGAGCCATCACTGGATCCATGAGTGCCGGGTCTTTTCTTGGATGTATCATTGCATCGTTTGTGTCTGAACCTTTAGGACGAAGACCGTCCTTGATGATTTGTGCTATCATGTGGATTCTCGGAGCAATTATTCAATGTACATCCAGAAATATCGCTCAACTTGTTGTTGGACGTATCTTTTCCGGAATAGGAATTGGATTTGGGTCATCAAATACTCCAATCTATTGTTCAGAAGTGTCTCCTGCCTCCAAAAGAGGATTCATTGGGGGGCTGTATCAACTTGCTATTACTTTTGGAATCATGGTGATGTTCTATATTGGATATGGTTGCACTTTTATCGAAGGGCCAAACTCGTTCCGCGCTGCCTGGGCTATCCAAATGTTTCCTGGAATTGGTTTACTGGCAGGAGTTTTGATCTTGCCTGAATCTCCACGTTGGCTTGCCAGCAATGGAAGATTGGCTCTTGGAGAAGAGATCTTACAGAAACTCAATGAAAAAGAGTCCGAAGAGAGTCTCCTCAAGGAAATGCAACAGCTTCAGGAAACAGCTGAGTTCGATCCGGCCACCCAAATAGGATATTTGGATCTTTTCAATCGCAAGAATATCAAATCCACCATGGTTGGAATCTCTGCCCAGATTTGGAACCAGTTGACGGGAATGAATGTCATGATGTATTATATCGTGTATATTTTCCAAATGATTGGTTTTACCGGAAACACCAATCTGGTCTCATCAAGCATCCAATACGTGCTCAATTTTGGGGTCACTCTTCTGTGTCTTCCACTAAGTGATTACACAGGTAGAAGACCATTGATGGTTTATGGTGGATTAGTGATGATGGGCTGGTTATTTGCTGTGGGTGGTCTATTTGCTACATATTCTGTTCCAGCAGAGAACTTAACAGCCAGCAGTGTTGTGGTTATCACCATTCCGCCAGAGCATAAGGCAGCAGGTAAGGGAATTGCGGCTTGTTCTTATTTGTTTGTGGCCACTTTTGCAGGCACTTGGGCTATCACTTCATGGGCATACTTTTCTGAGGTCTTGCCAAACAGAACTAGGTCTAAGGCAGGTTCTCTTGCAGTGGCTATGGATTGGGCCTTCAATTTTGCTCTCGCAATGTTCACTCCTCCAGCATTTCACAATATCAGTTGGAAATCTTACTTCATATTTGGCACCTTTTGTGGAGCCATGTCCATCCATGCATTTTTGCTGTTCCCCGAAACCAAAAACAAAACTCTTGAAGATATTGATGCCATGTTCCTCAATAATGTTCCTGCCTGGAAGTCTAAAGAGTTTACCGTGAATATCACCTTCCCCCCAGAACTCCTCCACGACGGCAAGCCAGAAGTCAGCATGGAGGATAAAGTTTAGCTAGTGTATAATTTTCAATCGTTATGTATCACAACCTGTGCTGGTCTCGAGTTAGCCATGATAAATTCTCCATTCACCATATCATTACCATCAGTACGTCTTTCGGCCTCCTCTAAGGTCTTGCTGATACCAGCTTCCAAATGCCGTTTAATGACCCGATCCCGCACAAGTTCGGGTTTAGTAACCACCATCCATGTGGAATCCACAAATGTGGCTATTTCATCCCACGGTTGCTTTTTCAAACAAACATAATTACCTTCTAGTAAAATCACTCGTATTTGGGGACTAATCACAATCGAGTCCTCGACAGGATCTTTCAATTTGTGATCAAAACTTGGAGCATACACAGTCTCCGAGGAATTTTTCATCCGCTTCACCAAATCAACTAAACCTTGAGCATTGAAGGTGAAATCCGCTCCACGACGAGCAACCATCATCTCTGGATTGTCCATGGCTAAAAGCTCTTTCATATAATAATGATAACCATCCTGAGGAACCACTAAACCAATGTCACCATATTTAGAATTGAATTGCCGTATCACCTTCTCCGTAACAGAAGATTTACCGCTCCCTGGAGCTCCTCCAACGGCCACAACGACTCGCTTAGGCTTGTGAGTCTCATAAAGATCGACCAATATATCAACTAGCCTATCCACCTCAGTGGCCAATATATCAAACATAATGCCATTTGCTGACAAACTTCCCTTTTTATTCTCCAAGGTATCCTGTGTGCCGCACTGCAGTCCCCGGAAATCAAAATAAGGTGCGGTGTCTCCGTGTCCGACGCGGCTGACGTAATCACGCAATTGGAGCCAATATTTCAATTTGTCCTTGTAACTGATGGTGACGAGCCCTGAGGTGCTGGGAATCACGAAAACAGAACATTGCTCGATCAAAGTATCTTGAAGTCCCCATTTGAAGTGCTTGAGAGACTCACGATCACCCTTTACCTTACAAACTTGCTCCCAAATACCTTTCCCCACAAAACATGCAACACCAGGAGCGTTTTTCCGGAGTTCCCCACATAATCGGGGCACATTCTGTGCCATCTCTGTCCTGGAAAGCTCTGCTGCGTTTTTCGTGGGTCGCAGAACGAGGTCGGTGAATCCAATACCATATTCTATTAAATCCCAATCGTTCTCTGCGAAACAGTCCTTGGAAACTTTGTTACGAGTCACTGTGCACAGAATCCTACTCTCATTAAAGAGCTTCCAGAACAGGTTGGTGGGATGGGCATAATGATGTTGAACCTTGGATGATCTAATCGAAGGATTATATCCAATAAATACTACACTTAGTCCTGGTCTCAAAGAGGGTAGCAGATCTGCCATTTCTCGTTTTATAGGGCTTGGTTTTAGTCGTTTGAGCAATCTTCGAGGTGTCTCTTGCTCATCATAGCGATATTTTTCCAGCATAAGAAAATGCTTGTACCCGTGCACGGGTGTAATACCATACGACAAAGAAGTTTCGAATTTAAACAATACATCATGACTCCAATTCCTCTCACTTAAACATCCAGCGCATTGATCACCATCTCTGGAGTATTCAGCCATCCATAGGTGTTCGGTCCTACCAAGGCTCGAATTTCCGCCATGCAGGTCGTGTACCACCAAACGTTCAGATAAGATAAAAAGTGGTTTGAATCCATAGAAATTTAGTATGTCTTTGTTAATTGTTGGGTGTGGAGTGTTTGGACTTTCCACCGCTATTGAAGCGGCCAAGAAGGGTATCAAGGTGACTGCCATTGACAAGCACCCTGCTCCTTCGCCATATTCTGCTGCCTATGATTTCAACAAGATCATCCGTAGTGAGTACGATACGACATTGTATGCCAAGATGAGTCTTGATGCCATGGAGATTTGGAGATCAGATCCGGATTATTCAAAGACTTATTTTGAATGTGGCCGATTGTCAGCTTGTCCGACCAGTAATAAAGGGAGAAGACAGTTTGATGAGAAAAGTATCGAGATTCTTCAACAATTTGGTAAGGCAGACAAGATCAAACGGTATGAAGACTCTGAGACCTTAAAAAAGGATCTCCAGTGTTTGAAGGAGTGTCAATTCTCCGAAGAAGATGTTTATGTTTATAATGGCCACGCTGGGTTTGCTCATGCTGCCAACGCCTTGGAAGCCGCTTGGAAAAAAGCCGACAAGTTGGGAGTTAAGTTTGTTTTTGGCGATAGTGGAGAGGCTTGTGGAACTTTCAAAATCAATGACAAGACATACGTGAAGACCAAGTCTGGAGCTGCTTATACAGCAGATCAGATCCTAATTTGTTGCGGTGCTAGCACGGGATATGTGGTGAACATGGCAGGAATCCAGGAAGCAACAGGAATATTTGTGACACATATCAAACTTACTCGCGAAGAAGCCAAGAAGTTCCAGGACATTCCTGTTGTCTTTGACGCGGGATTGGGATATTTCTTCCCTCCTGATCTTGAACGTCAAGTCATTAAGGTGTGTGTTTCTGGAGTTGCTGCAAATAACATGGTTACAAATCCTCATTCTTGGGGAACTACCTCTCTTCCACGTTACAAGAAAGACATTCCTACAGACACTATTCCAAAGCATATGATTTTACAAGCTAGAAAACTGATGGGCAAGTATTTCCCTGATCTGGCCAACAGAAAGTTTGTGGAAAGCAAATGCTGCTGGATCGGAGATAGCTCGAACTCGCACTTCATCATCGACGAGATTCCGGGCCACAAAAATGTGTTTGTTGCTACTGGAGATTCCGGGCACGGCTTTAAATTTCTGCCAAACATTGGTGGCTACATCGTAAAACGCCTCGATGGAACTCTTGATAAAGAGACCCAAGAACACTGGAAATGGCGGCCTACAATAACTGGAGTGCAAAAGTATGCCACAACTAATTGGAAGCTCACTAAGGAGCTGTTAGAGCTGGATAAGATTGATTTCTATCCAGAGGATATTACTAGTAAATTGTAATAAAAGATAAGCAGATGATAATCTCCTGTAATATGATGTGCCCGCCAATTACAGGTTTTATCTACATGTCGATTCCGCCAAGCGTTATTGTCTTGCAACCTGACATTAAATTTTGTCATCAAATGCGCGCGCTTTTTTAATCCTACTGCGGAGGATCTTATCAGTTTCCTTTTCAGGAATCGATTATAAAACTCCAATAGCAGACGGCAAAATTACAACTTCAATGGCCGGTGCTTCTAAAATCGCTGGAGAAAAGATCTTCTCTGTTCTTCCCGATGATGATAGAAAATGGTATCAAAGACCAAACCTTCTCAAGTTGAACACATACATGATCAGTTTCATCTTTTTCGCTGCTTCGATTGGATATGATTCTGCATTAACTAACGCTATTCAGGCTTTACCACAATGGCAAAGCTTTATGGACATGCCATCCGGTACCTGGCTTGGATTTATCAACTCTTGTCCATTCATTGGAACATGCTCTATCATTTTCTTTGTGCCATATTTCTGTGACAGATTTGGAAGAAAAGTGGTCATTTTTGCCACTTCTGTTTTGGTTTGGATCGGTGCTGCTGTCGCTGGCTCGGCTCAGAACCAAGCGGCTTATATCATGGGTAGAATGATGATTGGATTTTCATTTTCCACCAATTACGCCGCCTCTTTGTACATCAACGAGATGTCCTATCCCACCACGAGAGGAAAGTTTTCGGCTGCATACCATTCGATGTTCCATTTTGGGTCTTTGATGGTCGCCTGGGTTGTTTTTGGAACCAGAACTATGGACAATAACAACAGTTGGAGAGTTCCAATTATCATGCAGGCATTCTTGCCTCTTGCTCTAATGCCAGCATTGATTTTGGCACCAGAATCCCCAAGATGGCTGGCTTCCAAAGGTAAAGTTGACGAGGCCAGAGAAGTTTTGCTCAAGTACCATGCTAATAACGAGGAACAATATATTCCACTGGTTGATCTGGAGATGGCCGAGATCATGACTTCGCTCGAAGTTCAACGTCTCAACAAGGTCCATTCCTGGAAATCTCTCGTCACCACTCCGGGAAATCGTAAGAGAATGTTCATTGGATGTTTCACCGCTATTTGTAATGCATGGTGCGGTATTGGAATTGTTTCATGGTATTTGAGTACCGTCTTGACAGAAGTTGGAATCACTGAGACTTGGAAGCAAACCCTGATCAATGCCATGTTGCAATTAAGCAATTGGTTAAGCGCAGTCACTGGAGTGATGTCAGTGGATAGGGTTGGAAGAAGGACCATGTTTTTGATCTCGATGATTGGCTTATTTATCTTCTTCATTCCATTGACTATCATCACTGCTGTTTACCAAGAGACCGGAAAAGACATTGGAGTTGGAATCATTCCATTCATTTTCGTCACCTACGGATTTAACTCTTATGCTTTCACTCCTTTGATTACTGCTTATCCCGCTGAACTATGGCCTCAAGCAACTAGATCAAAGGGACTCTTTTCTGCCATGTTTGTTCTGAACGCTGCTACTTTCTTCAATATCTTCGTCAACGGAATTGCGCTAGGTGCAATCAGATGGAGATACTACTGTGTCTACATTGGAGTCCAAGCGGTGATGATCACCGTGATCTACTTTATCTTCCCCGAAACTAGAGGCAACTCTCTGGAAGAAATTGCCTTGATTTTCGACAAAGACGAGGCCACCCAAACCGCACTGGGTGGTATTCAGGTTGTCAAATCGCATGATGGCGGGAAAGTTGATGCTATCATTTCTGTGACCGAGTTTTCTCAGAGCCCCGAGACCAATAGCAGGGTCTGAAAATATAATTTTGTAGTCCGCGCGGGTCGCGTTTCCTTAAATTGGATAGGCAATATATTTTCGGGGATGTTATCTATTACAAGTTTCCTATTTGGGAACTTTTATATCGCCTATAAAAGACCTTATCCGCTTGGATAGATCTGAAAATAACTCAAAATTACCAATGTCCCAAATCAAAATTGCAATCGATAGAGGAGGAACTTTTACCGACTTTCTAGCCATTATACCTGGCCAGGAAGATTATGTGTTCAAGCTTCTTTCTGTCGATCCAGCAAACTATGCAGATGCCAATATTGAAGGAATTCGCAAGATTTTGGAATATGTTCAAAAGAAGCCAATACCTAGAGGTGAGCCATTGGATACCTCTATTGTTAGCAGTATCCGTTTGGGTACAACTGTTGCAACCAATGCATTATTGGAGCGTAAGGGTGCCCGTTGTGCCTTTTTGACTACCAAAGGATTCAAAGACTTGCTCAGAATTGGAGATCAAAGTCGTCCTGATCTATTTGCCTTGAAGATCATCAAGCCAGATGTTTTGTACGAGGAAGTGGTTGAAATTGATGAGAGAGTCACTATGTCAGCATATTCTGAGGATCCTAAGCATGAGGACTGCAAAGCTCTCTTGGATGGAGAGAAATTCGTTGAAGGAACCACCAAGGAAGTATTTGAGATTCTCAAGCCAATTGATCTTGAGGCTGCTAAATTAGAGCTATTGAGATTGAAGACCAAGGGAATCAGATCTGTTGCTATCTGTTTAATACACGGTTACAATTATCAAGAACACGAAAAAGCCGTCAAGAAGATCGCGGAGGAGATTGGATTCGAATTTATCACCACTTCCCATGAAATCATCCCAATGATAAAGGCTGTTCCGAGAGCCCAATCTGCTGTTTTGGATGCTTATTTGACCCCGGTGGTCAGAGAGTACATCGATGGTCTACTCAAGGGATTCAAACCTGGATTCGAGAAACACACCAGAGTCGAATTCATGCAATCTGACGGAGGATTGTGTACTCATGATCATTTTACCGGTTTAAAGGCTCTCCTTTCTGGTCCTGCCGGAGGTGTTGTTGGAGAGGCCGAGACTTGTTACGATGCGGACTACAATACTCCAATCATTGGTTTCGATATGGGTGGAACATCTACAGATGTTTCTCGTTATGCTGGTCAATACGAACACGTGTTTGAGACTAGTACTGCAGGAATCAATATCACGGTTCCTCAATTGGATATAAACACCGTCGCCGCTGGAGGAGGTTCCATCTTGGCCTACAAAAACGGTATCTTTGTTGTCGGTCCTGAATCTGCAGGTTCTCATCCTGGACCAGCTTGTTACCGTAAAGGAGGTCCATTGACTGTGACTGATGCCAATTTGGTTACTGGAAGAATTGTTCCTGAGCAATTCCCGAAGATTTTTGGTCCGAATGCCAACGAACCATTGGATGTTGAGATCTCCAGCAAGAAGTTTGAAGAGCTCACTGCGGTGATTAATGCCGAGAACCCAGGCACTCCAAAGACTGTGGAAGAGGTTGCTCTTGGGTTCTTAACCGTCGCAAACTTTAACATGGCTAAGTTGATTAGAACCTTGACCGAATCTAAGGGTTATGACATCACTAGACATAATCTTGCATCCTTTGGAGGTGCTGGTGGACAGCATGCTGCTCCAATGGCTGAGATCTTAAAGATCAACAGAGTGGTGATTCATAAGTATTCCTCCATCTTATCTGCTTATGGTATTGCTCTTGCTGATACTGTGGT
This sequence comes from Ogataea allantospora, assembly GCA_030572655.1. NCBI lineage: Eukaryota > Fungi > Ascomycota > Pichiomycetes > Pichiales > Pichiaceae > Ogataea > Ogataea allantospora. The sequence continues at coordinate 442,617 of JAJMAM010000007.1, forward strand.
TGAACGACAGGTTCCTTCCAGTGCGAAATACACCGAAGATGTCGTTGAAGAACTTCTCGCCAAGTGTGAAGAGTTGAAGGCTGAGGCCAAGGAAAAGTTGCTTACTCAAGGTCTTTCTGAATCTGACATCAGTTTCGAGGTGTTCTTCAACATGGGATACCATGGATCAGAGACCAAATTGATGATCAATCAAGTTACAGATAAGGACTTCTTCACAACCTTCAGAGAAACCCATTTGAGACAATTCACTTTCGTTGACGATGAAAGAGACGTTATTGTTCATGACTTACGTGTCAGAGGAACAGGAACCTTGTCTAAGGTTCAAGAAAGATCTCCATACAAGGATCTTGATAGTATTGCACAAAAACCAGTTGCTAAGGGTATTGAAGTTAGTGAGCAAATCGTTGCCTTTGATGAAGGTAGAATGATGTCCAAGGTGTATTTCATGAAAGACTTGGAAATCGGTGATTATGTGGAGGGTCCTGCTTTAATTTTGGACGAGACCCAAACTATTCTTGTCACTCCGGGAGCAAAAGCTATGAATCTTCCAAGACATATCATTATCGATGTCGACAGTGAGAAAGTTCAAGACGAGATCTCTACCGAGTATGTTGACCCTATATTATTATCTGTGTTCTCCAACAGATTCATGTTCATTGCTGAAGATATGGGAAGAACATTGCAAAAGATTTCTGTGTCTGCAAATATCAAAGAGAGAATGGATTTCTCCTGTGCTCTGTTCGATGAAGACGGAAACCTTACTGCTAACGCTCCTCATGTCCCAGTCCACTTGGGTTCCATGAGTTTCTCCATTAAGTATGCAATCAAATACTGGGGAGACGACATTCACGAAGGTGATGTTCTTGCTACCAACCATCCAATTGCGGGAGGTACTCACTTGCCAGATATCACTTTGATCTCTCCTGTGTTCATTGAAGGAAAAGTGCGATTCTTCACCGCATCCAGAGCCCACCATGCTGAAATTGGAGGATTGACTCCGGGTTCTGGATCCACCAATGCTACCACTCTTGCTGAGGAAGGTGCTCAATTTGTGGCTTGGAAGATCGTCTCCAAGGGACAATTCGATTACAATGGTCTTCACAAGTACTTTATGGAAGTTCCTGCAGAGGCTCCAGGTTGCTCTCCAACCAGAAAGTTGGAAGACAACGTTTCGGACTTGAAGGCTCAGATTGCTGCCAACCAAAGAGGTGTCAACCTTTTGCAAGATCTGTTCAGGGAATACGGAGTTGAAGTCGTTTTGTTCTACATGAGAAATGTCAAGAAGACTGCTGAGATGGCTGTCAGAGCAGCATTGAAGAAACTAGCACAAACTCATAAGGGCAAGCTGCCTTTGAGAGCTGAAGAAGTTCTAGATACTGGATCCAAGATCGTCGTGACAATCCATATTAACGAGGAAGATGGATCTGCTATTTACGATTTTACTGGCACCACAGAACAGGTCTACAGTCCACAGAACTCTCCAATCGCAGTGACTCATGCATGTGTTATTTACGGATTGAGATGTATCATCAATGCCGACATTCCTCTGAACGAAGGATGTTTGGTGCCAATCGACATTGTTGTTCCTGAAGGAACCATTTTAAACCCATCTGCGGAGGCTGCTGTCAGTGCTGGTAATGGAAGTGGATCGCAGATCTTGACAGAAACCATTTTCAAGGCCTACCAGGTTGTTGGCTCTGGACCAGGATCTATGAACGCTCTTCATTTCGGTACTGGTGGTATGGTGAATGGTGAGTTAGTTCAAGGTTTCGGTATGGTGGAGACAATTGGTGCCGGTAGCGGAGCTGCCGAAGGTTGCGATGGATTCTCAGGCACCCAATGCCACATGACCAACACCAAGATTACTGATCCCGAAGTCTTGGAGAAGAGATATCCATGTGTTCTTTGGGATTGGAGCATCAGACCAAATACTGGTGGAGCTGGAAAATGGATTGGAGGAGATGGATTACAAAGAATCATCCAATTCACCACCACAGTTGAGGCCACTGTCTCGTCCTTCAGAAGATCCACTGCTCCATATGGTATGGCTGGTGGAGACTTTGGATCTCGCGGAATCAACAAGATTGGAAAACCTCGTTCTGACGGAACTGTGCAATGGTTTGGAATCGGACCATTTGCAGACATTGTTCTTGAAAAAGGAATGTACATTGGAATCTTGACTCCAGGCGGTGGTGGTTATGGCAAGCCTGAAGAGAGATCCACCGTTGTCATGAAGACCGGCCACAACATGCCAAAGGTTCCATTGGCCGGAGGATCCTTGGCAAATGTCGTTGATGCTGTCAACACCTCCCAGTAAGGAAATACATTTATCAATCTGATATGACTTTTAGTTAAAAAATATTTCTTATTTAAGTTTATCGGTCAGATTAGATTATTTTTACTCGGTTATTATTTTCCGAGATAAGGATAAGGATAATGAATTGATATTTAAGTCTTCTTAGTACTCGAGAGAAATTCTAATAATGTCCGACAAAGAATCTAACACGCACTCAGTCAAAGAGGTGGAGACCACACCAGTTGATATGTCGGACGTTGATGAGGCTATGCAGTTGGCCAAGGAATCAAAGACTGTGATCTTGGACGAGAAGACGGATCAGGCTCTGCTCAGAAAGCTAGATATCTTTCTGATGCCTTTGGTCTCCTTCTTGTACGCTTTGTTCTATATTGATAAGGCCTGTAATGGATATGCTGCCGTCATGGGTATCCAAACTGACATGAACATGGTTGGCCAACAATATGCATGGACTTCTTCTGCCTTCTATCTCGGGTATCTTGCATTCCAACCGATTGCTGGATTCACTCTTCAAAGATTTCCATTGTCCAGAACTTTCAGCATCTACATGTTCTCGTGGGCCCTTTTCATCTGCTTACAAGCAACTAACAGCAGCTATGCGGCTTTCGCGTTTTTCAGAACTGCTCTCGGATGTGCCGAGGCTTCTGCCTCAGTTTTCACCACTTTGCTCACATCTCAATACTACAGAAAGAAAGAGACCTTCTTGAGAGTCTCTTTCTGGCTGAGTACTGCAGGTTTTGGTGTGTTCTTTGGATCTATGATGGCTTACGGTATTGCCGTTAGAGCAGAAAACTTTTCTATTGCGTCTTGGAAGATTCTTTTCATTGTTATTGGTTTGATCTCTTTGGCTACAGGACTGATCGTCTACTTCCATATTCCAAATACCCCTGGAGAAGCTTGGTTCTTGTCTAAGGAGGAGAGATTACTAGTTGTTGAGAGAATCAGAGAGAACCATCATGGATTTGGAACCAAAAAGTTCAAGAAGAGTCAGTGTTTTGAGGCTCTGATGGACCCTAAGACTTGGTTGTTCTTCTTCTACGCTATTTCATTCAATATTCCCAATGGAGGTATTGGGTCTTTCGGATCTATTTTGCTTCACAGTGATCTAGGGTACTCCAGTACTGATGCCCTCCTATACGGTTGTCCCCAAGGTATTGTTGAGTTTATTGGATTGCCAATAGTTGCATACATTATCCAAAGATACAACCTGCCAAGACTCTTGACCACCAGTTTGATGATTGTCGGATGTATTCCATGGGCTTGTATGTTGGCTTTCAGTTCCCAGAAACACGTCAAATTGGCTGGCTACTACTTACTCAACTTGATGCAAATAGGTCCTATTGGTTCCTTCTCTTACTTCGCCAGTAACGTCCCTGGTCACACAAAAAAGATTACTGTCACCAGTGTTTATCTGGTTGGGTATTGCGTTGGTAACTTAATTGGTCCTCAAACCTACCGTTCTTCGGATGCTCCTCACTATGTTCCAGCTAAAATTGCCATTGTAGTTTGCTTATGTGTCTCTGCCACCTGTATCATGGGTGTTTACCTCCTCTGCAAGGCAGAAAATTCCAGAAGAGATAAAAATCCTGAGGCAAACCCCGAGCTTGCTCCTGAAAATATCGAGTTCCAGGATCTTACTGATAAGGAAAATATGTTTTTCAGATTTACTTTATAGCGCCGCAATCAATCTTTTTTTTCACGGTTAAATATTTCCGTATGATAAAATAATCTTGCCAATGAAAGCTTCTTCTTCTTCTTGCTCCTCACTGGGGATTCGTCTGGGCTTGCCATTACTATCACTCGTGATCACGGTGGTTGTTTTTTTTTGTGGATATTGGAAAAAACTAGCTGCAGCTCCTTATATTCGACAATGTCCAATGGTCGAGCCATATCGTCCTCAGAGCTACGAATCGAATGCTCAGTTGATTGACCAAATTTTGAACGACGAAAGTTTCAGAAACCAGTCTCTTGCCAAATTCCAAGCTGCTATTAGGGTTCGAACCGAAACTCATGACGATGATCCACTAACTGTCGAGGAAGATCCAGAATACTGGTCCAAATTTGATGTGTTCGAAGAGTATTTGAACTCTACATTCCCTCTTTTTTACCAACATACAACACTCCACAAGGTCAACTATCATGGTTTAGTCTATATCTGGGAGGGATCTTATCCAGATCTAAAACCACTTTTGTTGATGGGCCATCAAGATACCAGTCCGGTTCCAGAGTCGACCCTTCCTCTTTGGACATATCCACCATTTGAGGCGTACTATAACGGAACACATGTTCATGGACGTGGAACTTCCGATTGTAAGAACCTTGTTATTGGATATTTCGAAGCTGCTGAAGAGCTCATGAAAATCGGTTTCGAGCCTAAACGTACGATTATCTTTTCGTTTGGATTTGACGAAGAAGTCAGTGGAATTCGTAACAGAAATCCTGTTTGGCTTGAAGAACGATATGGCAAAAATTCTATGTATGCTATTTGTGATGAAGGTGGAGTGTCGTTGATGGAAGTTGATGGGAATACCATGGCTCTTCCAGGAACTGGAGAGAAAGGGTTCCTCAACCTGTGGATCGATCTTGATACCCCTGGTGGCCATTCTTCTGTTCCACCAGATCACACTTCTCTTGGAATGATGGCAGATTTGATGGTGTTGATTGAGGACACACCATTCCCAACCTACTTTACTCCAAAAAATCCTACATATCACCAATATGTTTGTCTTGCTGAGAACTCAGTAACGATCGACTCTCAATTGAAGTCAGATATCTTGAACAGTCAATTATCTCCTGCCGCAAACCAAAGAGTTAGAGACTTTATTGATTCCAATAGATGGTTGAAGTATTTCATCAAGACATCACAGGCTCTAGATGTTCTTCAGGGTGGATCTAAGTCCAACAGTTTACCGGAATTTGTTCAGCTTACCATCAATTCCAGAGTAGCTATTGAAGAGAGCATAGATATTGCTTTCAAGAAGTACATGTCGAATGTGATGACAATTGCTGAGAAGTACGATCTAGGATTGACCTACCAATTGAAAGATGAACCAGTGGTTGAACTTCGTCCAAAAACTGAAATCGGTAACTTTTTCGTCCACACTGACGAATTCTTCCAGGTTGCCCCATTGACCCCCATCAACGACAAACATTGGGATTTGTTTGCAGGAACAATTAAGCATGTCTACGAAGAATTAGTCTGGCCAGAAAAGTACCAAGGAGAGAATGCTGAGACTCCAATAATCGTTGCTCCTGGAATAGCACCTGGAAACACAGACACCAAGTACTACTGGAACCTTTCGGACCACATTTATCGTTACAGACCTGGCGAATACACTAGTGTTGAAACTCATGCTCATGGAGTAAATGAATGGGTCAAGTTCGATACACATTTACAAATTATCGCGTTTTACTTTGAGTACATTCAAAGTGTTGATGAATTAGATGAGTAATTAAATCATTTTATTAGATACCTTCCTCTGTAACGACTTTAAAAGCCTCACCAATAATTCTCAAACCTTCAGCCATCTCCTCCTCAGTAACAGAAATCGGGGGAGCCATTCTAAAGGTGGTTCCAAAGGACTTGACAGCAATTAAGTTAGCAGAGAGACCCATTTCCATCATTTTCACAGCCAGTTTGGAAGCAAGTTCAGGATATGGCTCCTTAGTCTTTCTATCCTTGACCAGTTCCATTCCACACATAAGACCCTTCCCTCTAACATCTCCAATCCATGGATATGTCTTTGCAAGATCCAACAAACCGTTTCTGAACTGTTCACCTCTCTTGACAGAATTCTCAACCATGTTCTCTCTAATAACAATATCCAAAACCTTGGATCCAACCGCAGCAGGAATAGGATCATTCACGTGAGTGGTATAGAAGAGGAAGCCATTTTTTTGTGCAACCTCAGCAATGCGATTGGAAGTCATCACAGCAGATAATGGGAGACCATTACCAAGTGTCTTACTTAAGGTAAGTATGTCTGGAACAACACCAGAAGCAATACAAGAAAACATGGATCCAGCACGGCCGATACCGGTTTGAGCCTCATCCACAATCAGTAACATTCCACGCATTTCGCATTGTGCCTTCATCTCCTTGAGGTATCCATCTGGAAGAACCAACATTCCTCCCGAGGAAAGAATTGGCTCCAAAATGACGGCTGCCAAATTTCCAGTCGAGGCAGCATCAACCATAGACCATCCAAACAACATCTCAGTCTTCCAGTCGTAGGACCCGTCAGAGTGACGGAAGATAGAGCGGTAAGCGTTTGGTGCAGGTAAGACCAATTGTCCTGGAACAGTTGGACCATGACCAGTTCTACCGGATTGATAGGTGCAAGAACCAGCATTACCAGTCATTCCGTGCCACGAAAGAGATAGACCAACAATCTCGAACTTTCCAGTGAATGTCTTTGCAAGCTTGATGGCACATTCATTCGATTCACCACCAGTGCTATAGAATGCAGCCTTGTCGAGACCCGGTGGTGTAAGGGAGACAAGCTTGGATGCAAGTTCAACAACTGGCGGACATAGCATTCCAGAGAAGATGTGGTCAAGATTATAGGCATAATCAGAAATAAGCTTGGCAATCTCCTCATCACAATGTCCAATCAAGCAGGACATTTGGCCGGAGGTAAAGTCCAAGATCTTCTTTCCCTCGTTGGTGTAGACATACATGCCCTTGGAAGCAACAATTATCTCACGGACAAAGGTTCCTCCAAAGTTGAGAAGACAAGAATCGGCATTTTTCCAGAACTCAATTGGGGTCATCTCACTGTTAACAGTCATTTTGATGAAATCAATTCAGGATTAGGATTTCATTTATAAGTACATTATCCGGCTATCTAGTACCGAGAAATAAATTATCGTGCACCGTCAAAACGCTTCTATAACGAGTAATCAGGAAAAAGAGAATCCCATGTATCCAATACCTCGGAAGTCATGAACAAGGGAGGACCTCCAAAGCTATTGTCCACAAAGTTTTGATTGGGATCGTAACTCTGATAGACTTCTTCTGATGATGGTGGTGAATTTTTCAAGTACGATGCCAATTCCTTATCATAATCGAATTTGTGATTGTTGACCAGGTTCGAACGGATCATGAAATAGGACTTTTCGCTCAGTTTCCATGTCTTCGAGCTCTTCTGAAGAACCCCCATAAAGTTGTAGAAACAAGCAGCCAATCGTGTATCATTCCGTAAATATTCAGCAACATGTCCTCCACTAGATAGCAAGATCACCGAGATTGACAGGATAGAAGAATATATCATCAGGATCGAGCATCGCGAAAAACCATGAAGCTTTGTGAACTCAGAAATGGCAGTGTTTAGATCACGTATCACTTCATTACAGATCTCCATTGAATCTGGAACTTTCTCGGTAAGACTGATAAACGGCCGATTTAAACACAGAAGAACAATATAGTAGTAATATCTCAGTGCCATTTTGGTGGGATTGGCCTCCTTCAAGTCCTTGATATCCCATTTGATCATTTCTGGTAACAAATTTCTCCATTCAACGAGTTTCTTATTGTATTTCTGAAGCTGCTCCCGTTTTTCTGAGAGTGGAAGACCGGAGTTTGTGAAGATGTCTTGAAGCATGTATTCTGTAATATGAATCAAGTCGACAATTGCACGAATTGGATTAGAAATATCAAGCTGGGGGATGTTGTTGGATCGTGGATCCTTGTAAGAAAATTCATCAATCCAGTCTATATCTGGCATGCTATTACATTCTTCAATAGTAGCTTGATTCATTCGAAGAACACTTGGACGACCCATCATGAGACTGATGAAGTGATCTGCAATATACGATCCCCAAAGAACACGACTGCGAATGCCATTGTTGGTGTCTTCATCCCTAGTTTCCAGATTTTTAGGACTCAATTGAAAGCCAAGATTAAAGCCCATTCTCAAGCCAGCTCCCGAAAGCATCCAACCTCCGTTATTACGACCATTGTAAATATCATAAAGTCCGAGCATCAGAAGACTCTGTAGAGACGTTACTGTCGGATGGTCGAGTTTCTGCAGAAGAGTTTCACGAGCGTCATTGTAGAATTTTAATGATTTGTTCTTGAGGCGGTCGTCTTCCGATAAGGAGGAACCAATCGCACAAATAGCAAATACCAGATCTTGTGAACAATAAGTTGAGTCAATCGTGGGATGGAAGAAGTCCAACAGAAATACCTCTCGGTAGAGAAAACCATGCAGATCTGGATACAACCAGTGAAAGAAGAGTTTAATGCAATCAAGAATTTCTGGATCTGAGTTCAATCTTTTCAGCAAATTGACTTCATTCATATCTGAGTTTGGGATTGATACACTATCAAAAATACTGGTTGGTCCATACACTGCTAGTGATTGGTTCTTGTATCTTGGAAATGACTCCGCCCATGGATATCTTGAGTTACTTTCACTAATATCGGACTCTTCGTCTAGTTCAGGTCTAGGAAGCTTGGAAATCGTTTTAGAGATCTCCTCTGCTTGTTGTTTGAGCTTCTCAAACGCTTCTTGCTGTATCTTGAGCTTCCTTTCGAGCTCTGAAATGTAGTTTGAGTCTGGTCTGAGGCGTCTTTTATCTTGCATCGAAACACATTCGATATCATGCTTGTCGCACGAGGAGCATGGATTAGATACACTCACATTACATTTGATCTTCTTAGCCCTGCAATTCAAACATGCAGCCGATGCTCGTTGTCTTTCGACCTTTCCTTTGACCATGAGTAGATTTGGAAATAATTTAGATAGCGCACAGCCGGTAATTAATATCCGATATATATAAATCAGCAAGGAAAGACTTTGCGTAGTTAGTTATGTTTTGGTGGTTTTTCTGTTTAGCTGCTCGAGCTTTACAAATTCCATTGTTCAGTGGTGCTCTTGATATAGTGGAGCTGCACAAACAGCTTTCAGTTATAGACTCTGAGGTTGGAACTGAATATAAAGTTGTTCACTATCTCGAGAATTATCTGACGTCTCAAGGGTTCACTGTTGAGTTGCAACCTATGGAAAATGACCCTACAAGGGAAAATGTCTACGCTTATATGGGTGGAAAGCGGGATAACAAGGTTTTATTGACTTCACATATCGATACCAATCCAGCTGGTAAGATTCCTTTCCATCTTGACGGTGATCGTATTCATGTACGAGGAGCTTGTGATGCCAAAGGAAGCGTTGCTGGCATGATTGTTGCTGCGCAAGAGCTCAGAGATGAAGGGGTGATTGAAGAAGGTGATCTTGGGTTGTTATTTGTCGTTGGAGAAGAATATAATGGTATCGGATCCCTAACGGCTGTTACCTCACTCAACGCAACTTGGTCCAATGCAGTTGTTGTTGGTGAGCCAACAGATAACAAACTAGGGGTTGGACACAAAGGCAATTTTAGATTTGATGTTACTGGTGTTGGTAAAGCTTGTCATTCTGGTTACCCCGAGCAAGGATTTAGTGCAGTCGAATATCTGATGAGTCGTATTCAGATTCTTTTAAACTCCAAATTCCCATACTCAGACCTTCTTGGACCTACCACTGTTAATATTGGAACGTTTAACGGAGGAATTTCTGCAAATCTTCTTGCTCCTTTTGCCAAGGCTGAAATATACATTCGGGTTGCAGATGATATTGAGGGTGTGAATGCCACTGTACATGAGATATTCAATACGTCACACTCCAACTACTCTATTGTACAGTTACTTGAACCACAATATTTGGATTACGATGTTCCAGGCTTTGAAACAGTGCCACTTTCATACGCTACTGATATTCCATATTTCAAAGGCCTCACCAAGAAAAGATACTTGTACGGTCCGGGATCCATTTTGGTTGCTCATGGACCTGATGAATATGTTACCATCTCCGACTTACACGAAAGTGTGGGGGGATACAAGAAGATTGTTAAGTATAATTTGTAACTGTTAATTATAATAGGCTATAGATTACCGAAGCTGATAAGAGTGAAAACTAATTACTCAACTTGAAAAAAAACTAACTCATGAGTAATTCTCCACTTTTGTTCGACCCAACAGCAGGGTCTCCCGGATTGGTCGCAACAGAGTTGATAAATGATCTAGATACCAAAAGTATCGATGGCCTAATGACCTCTGAGGAAACACTCTATGGCGCTATCGAATTACCCAATGAGGAAAATTCGTTGTCTCCAACCAGATTGAGAATCATCCTTGGATGTCTGTTTGCCAATATTTTTCTTTCATCGTTGGATTCCACCATTGTGGCTACCTTACTGAGTGTCATCGCCAGTGAACTGAACGCTCTACCTAATATCTCATGGATAGCTACCAGTTATCTTTTAGCCTGTGCTGCTTTCCAGCCGCTTTTTGGAAAAATATCAGACATTTTCGGAAGGAAAAGCATAACTGTGTCGTGCGCGATTTTGTTTGGGTTTGGATGCCTGATATGTGGAATCACTAACTCGTTCTGGGTTCTGGTGGCTGGAAGATTTCTTACGGGAATAGGAGGCGGTGGTTTTAACACCTTGTCCACCATCACTCTTTCCGACGTAATATCCACCAGACAGAGAGGTCTTTACCAGGGCTATATGAACGTTTCATTTGGACTTGGTACTGCGGGCGGAGGAGTTGTTGCTGGTGTATTCCAACGTTATTTTAGCTGGAGATTAGCCTTCTTGATCCAAGTTCCTATCTGTGCTCTTTCGGGAGCTTTAGTGTTTATGTTCTTGGAACTTCCCGAGGGAAGTGGAAGAGGAACTGAAGGTAAAAACGTTCGGAGCAAGCTAAAATCTATGGACTTCGGTGGTTCTGCATTGCTGGTCATCTCGTTAATATTGTTAATGTATGCTGCTTCTTCGGGTGGAAAGGAAATTGCATACTCTAGCAATCTGTTTGTGAGTTTGGTTCTAGTTGGGATTTTGACTTTGGTTACTTTCTATTTATATGAGCTGAAGGTTGCTGGACAACCTGTGATTCCCGTCCTGCTACTTCACAATAGAACGGTTTTAAGTTCATCTTTGAACTGTTGGTTTACTTCTATGAATGTGTTTTCGATTCTCTATTATGTTCCATTCTACTGGATAGTTGTCAAAAACATCAGTCCCATGAACAGTAGCCTCCGCTTATTGCCTGCTGCTATGGCCATTTCTGCAGGATCTATTTACTCGGGTTACCGGATCAAAAGTACAGGAAAGTACTGGACTGATCAGTTGATATATGGCTTATTGGCAATTGCTGGAAGTGTTTTTGCGTGCTTTCTCAAGCCAACAAGCACTACGTTGTTTGAATACTTGATTCTTGTTCCTTCAAGATTTGGAACGGGGGCTGTTATTACCGTTGATCTGATTTCAATGATCTCCTCGGTTTCGGCAAAAGAACAAGCTTTGGTCACGTCAATTCAATATGGATTCAGATCCACCGGCTCTACCCTAGGTGTTGCTATTGCTTCTGCTATCTTCCAAACCTTCTTGGCTCGCTACATGAAATACAATTTCGAAAACCTTGCTGATATTCCAATAGAATTCCAAGATCCAGCCAAACTACTCAAGATCATTAACAAAGCCCTACATAGCACTACTTACGTCAATGAGGGATGTCCTGAGTTTGCCAGAGGGGCTATCATCAGTGCATACGACTCCTCGGCTCATATGGTGTTCATTTTCGTTGTCTTCACGGCAATCGCAGCAACTATCAGTGCATGCTATATCGAGGAGAACGATTTGGGGAATAAGTAACGGAACTAGACTAGTTAAATATACTTAGATCTCAGTCACAACCACATTGGACTCGTTTTTAGAGCTTTTGGCTTTGGAGCTCCGCGAAGCTTGCACAAACAATTCATCATCGGAAGACATTTCGGCGAAGTCAATGAATTTTTCGAGCTCTTCTTTTGACAATTGGTTTTGCGGAATAACGCCCCAATATTGAGCTTCCTTCTCTGTAAAAGTTCCATAATAATCAGCAGGATCACTTTCTCCAAGGCTTTTAGGCTTCATCACCAGACATAGAGCCCAGTAAAGGAAGAATGAAATAAACCATCCAAAAATAACATTACCATAGTAATATTTCTTTGCTCCCATACTGATTGGAATTGTCGGACTGGCAGCATTAATCAGACCTGGAAGACCAGGAGCCATTCCAATAACAAAAGAAACCAGACCTGGGATATTGAATCCGAAGTATCCATAATAGATGGAATCAGGACTGTATGTATATATATTGGATAGCATAAGCTTTCTTCTTCTAATCACCCAGTAATCACAGATCACAATGGCAATCATTGGCGAGAAAAAGACAGAAAACGCTGTCATAACAGTACCAAAATTGGTGGACGTGTTGTACATAGTCCAAGGCTGGATAACCCATCCCAGAAGAAAGCAGACAAAAGATCCTCTTCTCATGTTGATCCATCTAGGAACCATTCCCGCAAAGTCCATTCCGAAACACCAGAGGTTACAAATAGAATTGAAGACTAGCTGGGCAGAACATAATGACATCGCGGCAAAGAAACATCCAGCTCTGCAAGCTGGAGTCCAGTAGTTCAATAGCCAATTGTCCATCACATCAGAAGGTTTCCAAATAGCATCTCCCCATTTATCTTGAGTTGCAGATGCAGTGACAATACCGAGAAGAGGAATCAAAGTACCAATAACAATGAAGGTCAACAGGGCCCCCGGAATTGGACTGTATTTGTCCCTAGAGAAGCGAGTATAATCTGGCTTATTAATAATTCCTGAACAACTGGATCCGTACCATTGGGAAATGGCTCGAAGGAAAGCCCACGAAAATGCAGAGCCATGGACTGATGGTTTTTCAAACATCATGGGACCGTCATATCCGTGATTATCGGAAACAGCAAAAGCACAGATACCAATCATGGCAAGGAAACCCGCAGTAGAAGTGATTGCCATTCCAATTCTCACGTTAGTAGGTTTGTAGAAGATCCAAGGAACGGTAACAATTTGGAACAAAATGAATCCACACAACTCTCTGCTAGTAAAAGGAACACCTTCTGGAAGGGTATTCTCCCAGTTCAAATATTTCCAACTCAAACAATCAAGCATGACATTTATCATAAGTCCTCCAAGCCAAGCTTGGGAAGCATACCACACCACAGAAACAATCGCACGCATTCCGGCCGAGAGAACAAACCCATAAGACCCAAAGATGATTCTAGAGTACATGGTGAATCCAATATGGTAATCACCGCCGGGTTGCCCGTTCAAAACGGTTTGGACCAAACTGAGCATATTTCCGATGATAACGGCAGCCATGGTGTATTTGACATTCAACCCCAAACCTAGAAGAGAAGAGGCACTGGTAAACGCAGAAAGAGCCAAATGATGTATCATCCAATAGGCCACAAAGCCCCACCACTCCCAGTTTCTCCGATGTGGTGGCATAGGAATCATATCTGGATTTTGCAACGAGGTCACCTTGACGTGACGCTCATCCTCTGGAACCTCAAGAAGCTTAATGATACGGGAGAAAGTAGTCATTGTAGCAATAGAACGATTATTTTCCTGATGCCGAGGCTTTTATATTCTTATCTGAAATCGATAAGGATTTTTCGCTCGATCGGACGGCGATCTTCTTTGACTTCCCCGGTGGTAAATATTATTCATGATAGTCGATGAATTGGAAATAAATGCTATGAGATAAGTACAACGACTGCAATTCACTGGTCCTCAGTAGGGGTAGAATACTAGTTTCTTGTAGTGGTTATCTTGATCAGTACCATGCCAAGTAATTAGTCTGATTCTATTGAATAGGCTTGGTAACTGGTGTCACGTTGTCATATAGATGTTGATCAATGTCAGAGCTTTAAACACTTCGAAATATCTCAGTTGTCTACCTTTTTCTCACTGTCATAACTCAACCGTGTATTGTCAATCTTTTACTCTCTCCCCCACCATAGACTCGTGTGCCACCGAAAATCCCCCTCTACGGGCAAGTTCCTTATCATATTTATTTCCATATTCGGAAGTGTTTTACTCTGGGCTGCAACAGCTATAAATAGGGTAAATCATCCGCCATCACTTAATCAGTCATGCCTGCCCCTGATTTATTCTCTGAGTACAAAGAACTCTGCAAAACCACCCCGTTGATCGACGTTCACAACGATCTCCCTTATCAACTGAGATGGCAACTTCATTACGAGATCAATGAGGATAAGTTCAAGTTTGATGAGCCTCTTTGCTCTCAAACTGATCTGTTACGTATGAAAAGTGCTGGTGTCGGAGTTCAATTCTTTAGTTGTTGGATGGACTATCCATCTCCTGACGAACTGTATCAGGACTTTGAAACTCCTAACAGTATTGTTAGAGACACTTTGGAACAAGTGGATTGTGTTAAGAGATTGGTTGATAAATACTCCAAAAGTATGAAATTCGTGCTCACTGCTGACGAAGCATTGAAGAGCTTTGAGGAAACGGGAAAGATCTCTATTACTATGGGCGTTGAGGGTCTACATCAGGTTGATACCTCTTTAGCTGTTGTCCGTCAATATTACGACTTGGGAGTTAGATACATTACTCTGACCCACAATTGTGATAATCCTTTTGCAACAGCTTGTACAACTGTGATCGCAGGACAACCAGACCCGGGTCTTACTGATTACGGCAGAGACTGCATCAAGGAATTCAACAGAATCGGAATGATGGTTGACTTGAGTCACGTTTCTCACAAAACCATGATTGACGTTTTAAAGATGACCAAGGCTCCTGTGATATTCTCTCATAGTTCCTCCTACAGTATGACACCTCACGAGAGAAATGTTAGGGATGACGTTTTACTGATGGTGAAGGAGAACGGTGGTGTTGTCTGTATTGACTTTGTTCCTGATTTTGTCAAAAAACCAGGGAGTACCAAGGCAACCATCGATGATTGTGTCGACCACGTGATGCACATTGTGAATCTTATTGGATGGGACCATGTTGCTATTGGTTCTGACTTTGATGGAATGGGAGCAACAGGTCCAGATGGTCTTGAGGATGTTTCCAAGTACCCCGATTTGGTGGTCAAAGTCTGGGAAAAAAGTGGAGCTTCCAGTGATGATATTCGCAAGTTCATGGGTTTAAATGTCCTGAGAGCTTGGAAACAAACAGAGCTGGTTTCTGAGGCTCTTAAGAATGATCTTCCAATTGAGTCCACCTGGTCTGGAAGATACTGGAGATTTCCTAAGTACATCAAACTTTGTCCTGAAGTTTTTCCTGGAGCAGCGCAGAAACTTGTGGATTCCAACAATTTCTACGATGCCAAGAGATACAACTTTGTTGGCAATAAAAAGGAGTACAATCCTACAGAGTTATAATTAGACTAGATAATGTCCTGCCACACTATCCCATACTTTTGAGTCCATGTGTTTAATCACTTTGGAGTTCACTTCACTTAGTTCTTCAACTAGTTCTGACCATGGCAACGATTCTTCCGTAAATGCAGACCCATTAGCTAATACCGGTTCGTATTGTGTAGACATATGGTTCCAAGTGGTCTTTTTGAGATCTTGGACTTCATCCCATCTCTCTTTGCAAAGGGGTGTGGTGTGATTAGCCAAGTAATCTAGTTTTTGGACGGCTGTACAAATAAGAGTGGCCTTTTCTGTGGATGCAAAATCCTGAATGTTTCCGGGACCTGTTTGGAAGATATCATTTATGAGACTTTGAAGAAGTGTCAATATCGATTGGATTGGTTGGAATTTACGGATTTCCCATAAAAACATGCGATTTTGTGGCATTGACCCATAATTAAGGTACTCTTTAAGAAAATGGAGCTGGGTTTGTTGATATTCGGCGCTCGAGTTTTCTTCCAAAGATGTCAAACTAAGGATTGTATGACATCGATCTGCCAAGGTAGACAAAACAGAAGTACTAAATAACACAAACGACTCAGGAACTCTAGGTGCTTCCAAGATCCGTGTGGCGGAGGCGGAGCATTGTAGTGAGAGATTGTCGATATCCTTTTTCAGTTCATAGAGAAGCAAACCATTTGACGAACCAATCTTATAACTCGAATGCAGAATCTTATTACAAAGTTCTGCCCAGCCGAATCGTCGGTTAGCAAACGTAATATTAGGGTCCAGGCGGAACTTGTCTGATTCGCGAATGTATTCATTAGGAAGTAGCGTGTCGTATTGATCATTGTGAATAATTGGTGGTAATCTGGTGGAAAGAGCGGTCATAGAGTCCAGAAAGTAAATGTGCCACCATAAGAGTCTTTTGTACTTGATGTGGTTCGGATTGGATAGTTTATGATGAGTCAATGGGTCTCGATGGAGTTCCAACAATTGTGCTAATCTGACTAGGAACCCCACTGACCCACAATCGTCCGTACGACAATCTGTTCGAAGGACATAATGTAATATGACAGACGCCTGAAGATCAGTCACTGTTGTTTGTTGAGGAAATTGGTGCATCGCTAGAGCGATCTCGACCACTCCAACATAATATTTCATTTTAGCCACCAAAATCTCATTCATGGAATCAAACTGTTCGTCAATTGAAAGATCTTCGTATTCTGAAACAGACGCAGCATAGAAAATGGTAAACAGAACGATATAGAATTCCAGATCAGCAACCGAATTATCGTCCCAAAACATATCGTAGATAGGAGAGAGAGTCTGTAGATCTAATAACGGGATAATAGAATGAACCGAGCTTCTATACCGGTCCAAAAGTTTGTCAGCCTCCTTTCGAGAGGGAAAATAGGATCTAAGTACTCCAAGATCGGTCTTGATCTCTGCCTTTTCGTTGTACAAGGAAGAACTGAAAACGTTGGTGAAAACTGATCCTGTCCGGAGATGCGGATCATTGGGGAAGAACGTCTTAGGAGTAGTGTCAGTCTTCTTCATCTCTAGCTTTGGAGTCCCCACTTTTTTGGATGGAACCTCTGGATAGACACATGGAGTATTACGAACTCGACAGTAGGAACAACTTGGTAGTTCCCGATTGCATTTACGTTTTCTTTCGCGACACCAATTGCATGACTTGGCCTTACTGCCAGTGCCGTCAAAGGCTCTGAATTGCTGGATTCCAGGAATTGCCGAGATGGCCATATAGGTCTACAAATCTTATCTGTGAATTTTCTATTTGGGAGCCACAATTTCTAATGGCACGTTATATAATATGACAGTGACCGTGACGATTTGAGCAGAGGGGAACACGAATATTTTCAGATCTCTGCACGTGACCAAAATGTGGAGTTACCAACTGTGGCAATCGAACCGCTGATATTTTCTTTTCTTTTTAAGGAGCATGTCCTGATATGGTAACTCATCTCCGTTGCTCTCGATTTACTACAAAAATTGGTGATGGCCCAAATAATAGTTCACCATGTATTCCAAGGAGTCCAAGATAATCATTGTTGGGTCCGGAGTTTTTGGACTTTCGTCTGCATATCATCTGATCAAAAATGGTTTCACCAATGTTCATATCTACGATCGGCTGGATTATGATAAGACCAGATATAATCCGTTGAACGGCTCAGATAGTGCAAGTGGTGATATCAACAAGTTCTATCGGATCTACTATGAGACAAAGACATTGTATTCAAAACTGGCAATCGAAGCTTTGGATGTTTGGGACCAATGGAACTTGGATATTCAAAATCTTTCTCCAGAAGATAAAGCCCGATTTTTGGACGATGATCTTGAACTGATTCGGAGATCTGGAGGAATGCGGATTTCAGACAGCATTGTCATGTCTGATGTCGAGAAGACCAATCTGGAGGGCTTCGAAAAACTTGGATTACGGTCGACACAATTCGATGTGAACAATCAGGCAGATTTGATCCGTGCGAAGTTGCTTGGCTTCGGTCCAAAACTTAACGTGATTGAGGATCTGAAAAAACGAAGAAAAATCTCCACTGTGTCCGGAACTCTGGATGGTATAGGACGTATGTTGAAGGCCGATAAAGCCTGTTTCTACGTAAAGATCCTTCTTGAACACTCAGGAGTCAAGTTTTCGTACGGAGAGCAAGGGACTTTTGTTTCTCCGATCATATTAGACGACACTATCAAGGGGATAAAAACGGCTGATGGTGAATCACATTTGGCAGATTTAGTTATTGTCAGTTCCGGTCCTTGGACTGAATCCCTGGTCCCGCAATTGAAATATAGATTACATGCTTCCTTGGCAAATATTGTGTATCTCGAAATTCCTAAGGATAGACAAGATCTCATTGACAAATACTCGGAATATCCACACATCCAATGGAACACTACTAGTAGTGAACATGATAGAAACAGAAATCATGATATTGGGGAAGGTGGGTTTGCTTTCTTCCCACCAACCAAGAAGGAAGGAGTTTTAAAGGTTAACACCAGACAGAGAAAATATTTGAATCCGGTCAAAATAGGAGATCATTACATTTCGGTCCCTGAAACTTTGGGAGATGAAAATCTTCCGAAGTCAGTAATTCAGGAAGCCAAAGAAATACTTATGTGTCTTGCTCCAGATGTCGTAAAACTTCCAGGAATTAAAGTGAGATCCAAACTATTATGGTACACCGATGCTATCAACAGCGATTTTGTGATCGATTTTGTTCCTGGAACCAAGAATTTGTTGGTTGCCACGGGAGGATCTTCACATGCATTCAAATTCTTACCTGTTTTGGGTAAAACTGTTGTGGATAGGTTGTTGGACCGTAGTAACGATTACACCACCTTGTTCAGATGGAAGCATCCGGAGGATATCAAAGTGGACAACTATCTGTTAAAGCAGGATAACATTGAGCAAGATGAAAAAAGGCGGTTTGACACTGCCACGTTGTGCACAGAAGAAGATCTTGAATTCAATGAGGAGGATCTTGCGAGGTTAGAATCTTTAGTTCTGTAAGAGAAAAAAAAGAGGCGCTGCGGCTCGAGAACCATTTGTAGTATAAATAAGTCCGCAAGATCCCAAGCAAAAAAGTAAATGGATAAAAATTCGAGGATTGTCATTATTGGCTCTGGTGTGTTTGGACTTTCGTCCGCATATCACCTAGCAGTCAGCGGATATAGCAATATCACTGTTCTGGATAGGGGAGATTATTATAATAACTTGTATAATCCATTGGATGGAGCAGATGCCGCCTCAACAGATCTTAATAAACTAATTAGAGCTTCCTATGTTCATAAAGTTCATTATCAAAATCTCGCATTGGAAAGTTTAGCTGCTTATTATGAATGGAATAAGCAATTGAGTAAGGCGACCGACCTTCCAAAAGGATTGACTAATGAAGATGTTGTATTCCAAAACACAGGTTACATTCGTCTGGATAACATTGTTCATGATGAGGAGACAAAGACTTTGGAGAATTTTGAAAAATCCGGTCTGCGTTCTTTTGAATATGATATCAATGATCCAAAAGATATAGAAAGATCGAAAATCACTGGATGGTATTCCAAGCTGGATCCTATGGAGCAGCGGGGAAAAAGTCCTGTGTTTAACGGGGTTCTTGACTCATTAGCAGGAGTAGCTTTGGCAGACAAGGCTTTGATCTGGCTGAGACATCTTACCGAACGGACTGGAAACGCTGTTTTTGTATATGGTCCTGAAGCAGGAGCTGTCAAAACTATCATCACATCGAATGGAAAAGCCACTGGAGTTGAAACACAAGATGGATCAGTATATGAAGCAGACGTAGTCGTTGTGGCCGCCGGTGGATGGACGCCAAAGTTTTTCCCTAAGGAGCTAAGTCCGTATTTGGAAACACAAGCATCCTCGTACATTACAATCAGGATCCCGGAAAGTCGGCCAGATCTACTTGAAAAGTATCAAAACTTTCCTCAAATCAATTGGATGATGACCTACGAGAGTAACTTCCGCAAAGATGGAATCTACGCTTTCCCAGCTACCAAAGAAGGAATCTTTAAAGTTGGAGCTAATGACCATTTCTGGAGAAACTTGGAGCAACTAGAATCTGGTCCATTGAGTGTTCCAAATACGACTCTACCGGAACTTCCATCTGATTCATTGACTACGTACAGAAAATTCTTCAATGAGTGGTGTTCAGACTTGGTTGAGAGTGGGGCCAAGATCGATGGGTGGAAACTGTGCTATTCGGCCAAGGGTCCCGGAAACGAGTTTCTGATTGATTACATTCCAGGATACTCTAATGTCATCGTGTCTTCCGGAGGAGGGTTCCACGGATTTAAGTTCCTTCCAGTTATAGGCAGGTTTGTGGAAGGATTGATCTCCAACAATGAATACAAGTACTCCAATCTCTTTAAGTTTAGCGCAGCAGAAATTGATACATCCGAGAAAGTTCTAGACTCCAAACACGAGTATTCGCTAAACTCGGCGAACTTCGAACCCGCTGCCCCTGACGGATTCTATAATTTTGTGTAATTACGCAATTTTATTGTGATAACCAAAAATGGAAACTCTGCTCCGCAAGATCATAATTATTTAAAGCAGACATATCCAAACATGATCCAATACGTAAAATGACTGGATTAAAAGCGGAGAAGATTCCTCTAGCTGGGGCTCATTTGTTTAGAGGAGAGGAATTCCCTGTGGCGTTTGATATCCACAACGAAGATTCTTCGCATTCTCCAGATGAAGTCATTGAGTTTTTGAAAAAGACCGGTACGAGCGGTTTTTTCAATGAGAAGTTGAAGAAACATGGAGCATTGGTTCTCAGAAATACCGGCAGCACTGATCCTGAGATATTGTCGCAGTATATCAAGGCAATTGGGTATTCCAGCGGAGATGAAATCTTTAGTCAAACTGGTGCAGTTGCCAAGAGGACTATCATCACTGATGTTTTATCTACCGCCAATGAGGGGCCAAGTGATCGAACCATTTACCAGCACAATGAATTTTCTAGATTCTTGAAATATCCCTCGAAGTTGTTTTTCGTTTGCACCAAGTATGATGCCAAAGGAGGTGAGACTCCAATATGCCATGGTGGAGAGTTATTTGAAGCTGTCGAGAAACAGTATCCAGAGTTCTTAACTGAGTTGGGTGAGAAAGGCCTTTTTATGAGACAAATTTGGCCGTTTGTTTCGCCCAATCGAACAGCATGGCATGACTACTTTTGTTTTGGAAGAGATTTAGAGAAAGAAGAGGATATCGAAGTCCAAAAGAAAAAGGCCAGTGCTTTAGTTGACGAATTTGTGAGTCACAATTTTGAATGGGATGAAGGTCACAATTTGATTGTTGATCAACACACTAAACCTATTCGTAAGTACTTGCCTTCCGAAAGTGAATCATTCCCGGTACTTTTCAACAGTATCGCTACATTTTACGCAGATATCAAATTCGCTCTGGAAGGTCACAAAAATACAGCATCATTACATTATGATAACGGTGAGAAGATTCCTGAGAAGTACTTGGATGTTTTGTTGGAAAACTCCATCAAGCTCTCCTATCACCATGCGTGGAAAGAAGGAGATATTGCTATTGTTGATAATTATCAGGTCAGTCATGGAAGAGATCCTTGGGAAGGAGATCGTTCTATCCTCGTGAGTATGTGGGATGAACCAGATAAGAAAGACTACGAATCATGGAAAAGAACTTAATAAGTTATATGGGATATATGAATTTTTTGTTTTCGAAATCTGTTAGATCAAGCATCGAGATATCGACTTGTTGACGGGTTTTTTCACCCTTCTCGTTAACCACATCAATATATCCGTAATCATCTTCTGTATCGAGATTGGCGAGTCTTTCTTTGTTACGTCTCAGAAGAACAAAGCGAATGATCAGCATCACCACAGGTGCAGCAATCCACGAAAGAACCATTTGCACAACCCAGGATTGACGGTATCTGGGAGAGAACTGAGGTTGCCAGAGTTGTGGAGAGATAAAGTTTGCAATAGAATAAGCCAGCATGAACATCACAGATCTGGTAAGCCGTTTTGTGTATCCAGCTGCTGTAGAGACGGACAGTGAGAACATGATGATGTACGCTGTTCCATTTGGACGGGTCAAGAATATTCCTGCCAGAATACCAGCCTTATTTTCATATGGAAGAGAAATGGCCAAAATAGAACCCAGTAGACATGGTAACATGAAACACACACAAATTATACATGATTGTTTCTTGAATAAGTACAGACAGACAGCACCAACACAACAACTAACCATCGAAAATCCGTTCTGAACCACCATCAACAATGTAGTTGTCAAATGGTCAAATCCAAGAGCAGTGTAGATGATTGAAGCTTGATAGGTTGTAGAGTTTTCAATCATACTAAAGAAGCATCCGAAGGAAAATAACCATGTGACTGGATCTTTTAATGCCTCTATCATTTGATATTTCTTGAAAACTTTCTGTTCAATAGAAGATCTGGAAGACTTCTTGACTCTTTGAATGATATGAACTCTTTCCTCGACAGTGAATAGTTTGGTAGTGGCCGGGTTGTCGGGGAAAAAGAGGAAACAGACAGCACAAACAACGGATGAAACTATTCCAACAAATAACCAATACCATTTCCAAGGTCTCCACAAAGTGGTGTATTGTAGTCCATAAGAGATAAATCCAGTAGGAACATCAATTCCAATACAAGATATCCAGAAAATAGGGTTGATAAAAGCCTGTTCCTGAACAGTGAAAAACATCTGAATGGTATGCTCCATACAAGGGGTAATTCCCGATTCGACGAATCCCAAAAAGAATCTCAGGGCAGCCATTCCACCGTAGCTCTTGGAACCCAAGGTACTGAATGAGATAAGGGCCCAACAAGCAGTAACTCCTGTGAGGTATTTAGAAATAGGAACCCGTTGAAACAGCAGATGGGATGGGATTTGTCCCAAAAGATACCCAACATAGAAATAGGTTTGGATGTTGTTGTAATCGTCAGTCGTAATGTTCATGTCCTCAAAGACTCCGGTAAGTGAAGAATAACTGATCGCATCCTTATCAATGAACAAAGTAGCATTGACCATGAAACAGAGGGGGAATATGGTCCACAATAGTTTGCGAAAGAGTTTCTTTTCCTTCTCGGGAGTGAGATCACTGACTTCACCTCCATTCTGCTGGATTAAGTCCAACGTAGCGTCCGCAAACTTCTTATCGATCTCACGGTGGTCGATAGTACTACTGAACCATTTCTTCCATTTTGGTTGCGGACTCTCTGCAGTGTTGACATCAACCAGAACTTCGCTTTTTGAAGACATTAAGATCGACTGAAAAATCGATCCGAACGGATCCCAATTAACTTATAACATTTCGAAGAGGGAGTCGCCACAGTTTTTTGTTACAAATCAGGAAATACATCTCCACTCATGCAAGAAGATAAGAAAAATTTATTTTTCTAGATTTAGTACATCCATCTATAGCTAGGATTTGAAGGTCCTTCTGCCAATAAATAGGTAGGCACGTCTCTCGAGGTCAGCACAACTCCTTGTTTCTGGTTTCTGCTTCTATTATCATAAACCATGTAGGCAGTAATAATGCACACAAGAACAACTGCCACCCCCCCAAATGATGCACACACCGCCAAGGCCGGTATATACTTTGGGGAATCTTTAGCCAAGAAAATATTTGTAGCCACCAAACCGCCCGCATTTCCTATTGGGATCCCTGTTGCTGCCATAACCATACGCCTTGCTTCGTTCGGAGTGTTGTTACTATACCAAGTCGAAGTAAGAACAGAGGATGCAGAAACACCGGTCGTCATCATGAAGCACGCAAAATACGCCACAGCAAGATTTTTGGAGCTATCCACACAACCCAGAATCACAAACCCAATCAACGTTGTGGATATTGCAATTATTAAGAAGGCACTTCTTATCTTGACGTAATCCGACATGAAGCAGAGAATTATTAGGGCAACTGCTCCCCAAATACTTGGAGCAACTGTCAGCAGATTGGTAATGACCGTGCTCTTTCCAAAAGAACCTATAATCTGAGGAAACCAAGTATTATACGAAGCCAAAGGCACACCAATGCATAAGTCTACGGCCAGCCAAAGTATAGCTACTGGGTGCTTGAGGACTTTAAGTGACTCCCTAAAGGTGAGTTTTTTTGCAGAACTTGAATCGGTTTTGATTCTCCATATTGCACATTCTCTCTCCTCGTCGTTCAGAAACTTGGCCTGTTCGACACTCCGAGGGAGTAGGAAGAAACTGATAATTGACATTAAGACAGTCAAGCCACCTTCAATAAGGAACAAATATTGCCATCCCTTTAGGTTACCGGTAGTGATCTGAAACACACCGTAGGATAAAAGTCCAGAGAAAGCACTAGCAACGTTGGATGCACCATAGAAGATCGAAAGACGTCTAGCAAGTTCGTCTCTTCTGTAGAACATCGTCAAATAGTAGAGAATACCAGGAAAGAATGCAGCTTCAGAGATACCAATAAAAAATCTCCCAACAACCAAAGAAGCATAATTTGTCACTGACACCAAAAGCAGTGTAATACTACCAAAAACAAACATTAAAATAGGAATCATATTGGCAGGATTGTATCTTTTGACCACTGCAGACATTGGAGGACCAAACAACACATATGCCACAAAAAAGATGGTGAGCATATTGTTCCATTGTTGGCCATGAATCCCAATATCTACCTCGATTCCATCTGTCTTGGCGTTTGAGACATTCGACTTATCAAGAGCATTGAACAAGTACATCAGTGAAGCAAGAGGTAGAATCGTATAATCAAACTTACGACATATCCGTCTCTCAAGCTTGTGATCCAGCACCTTTGTCTCGTCCTTGTGTTGTAAAGGGTCAAAGGACTCAACATCCTCTTTTAGCTCTGCCACCGAATAAGTAGCGTCAAGCTCTGTTTTTTTAATCTCTGACATTACAGAAATTTACTGCCAAAGGAGTAATTTATACAGTCAAGGCTTGACGCCTGTCGTTTCCTTATCATAAATTACCGATCTGCATTGTTCGATGGGGGCATTTATTTGATAAACCGAAAGGGCAATTCGTGGCGGTGATGTGGCGGTGACAAGATAAAATAAAAGTAGCTGATTTGCTCGTGGCTCTCAGTGGATCTTTTATATGTAATTTATTTATCCTCGATAATAACCTTGATACTGCCGTTTTTAGGATCACTAGAGAGGGTGATCGCCTCGACAGCTTGTTCTAGTGGATAACGGTGAGTCACGAAGCTTTTGACATCAACAACTCCATCGCTAATCAAACGAATGACTGCTGGCCAGGATTGGTGATATCTGTTGATAAATTTGACTTCAACCTCACCAAAGGATAAATGCATGAAAGGGAAATTGTTGATGGTTTCCCTTCCGACACCAATCACCATTAAAGTTCCACTCCGTCTGACAGTGTAAGCACCAGTAATGATACTACTTTGAATGCCCGTACATTCGAGAACTTTAGGAGGAGCATCCACCTCTTCTGGGCCGAATAATTTCCTTATCTCAGTAGCATTCTCCCTTTCGGTCAACTTAGGGTTGATCTGATAAGTCTTGACCCTTGGAACAAGAGTTTTGGCAAACTCTAAGCGACTAGCAGTGAGATCAGTAATCACCAATGGAGCCACACCAGAAGCCGCTGCCAAAACCAAGGTAGCCAATCCAATAGGTCCGGCACCAGCAATCATACATCCTCTTCCAAGTTCGAGCTCAGCATTTTCAATTCCGTGATATGCAACACTCAATGGCTCAACAAGCGCACCTTCCTCGTAGCTCATGTTGTCTGGTAACTTGAATAGAGTCTTCTCATGCAGAATTCTATATCTTTGCATGGTTCCATGACAAGGCCAGACACTCAGGAAGTCAACGTTTTGACAAAGATTGTAATCTCCCTGAATACACAAGAAACACTCGCCACATGCCAATTGAGGCTCGATCGCAACCCTGTCTCCGATCTTAACATTCGTAACCCCCTCCCCAAGCTCAATCACTTCACCTGCTGCTTCATGTCCAAGAATACAATTTCCTAAAACTTTCAACTCTCCGATTTGTCCATGTTTCCAATAATGAACATCAGAACCACAGATTCCAGTGGCTCTCAAACGAACAAGCACTTGCTTGGGACCAGGAGAGCCTACAGGCATGTCCTTCATCTCAAGGGAGTGTTCCTTGGTAACTTGTAAAGATGGGTTAGGAAGAGGTTGTCCGACCATTATCGATGTAGTTTAGGAGGGGCTCCCAAAGCTCATCTTATACGACTTATTCTGTTAAAGATTATCCGCTTAAATTACCATTTTGAGATACCCCGGATTTTCCCTCCGGAAAGAAAAGTCATTCTGCATAAGTTACCTAATAGTGTATCCTCCGTCCACAATTAAATCGGATCCTGTTGCATAGGTGGATGCATCTGAAGCAAAGTATAGATAAGCCCCCACCAATTCCTTGAGTTGACCCTCTCTTGCAAGTGGGATTTCAGATTGCCAATGCGCACGGATTTCCGGTTCAACATAATCGTTGATACCGGAATCAATATAGCCCGGAGAAACAGAGTTCACTCTAGCAAATTTCTTAAACTCTATAGCCAGACATTTAGCCAAGTGAACAACTGCAGCCTTACTTGTATTGTAGGCAGAATGGTTAACAGGAGTATTCACAATGTGTCCTGACATGGAACCAGTAAAAATTAAAGAACCCTTACCTGCTTTCTCAAAGATCCTTCCAACAGCCCGTGAACAGTAGAAAACGCCGTTCAAATTAATGTCCATCACCTTCTGCCATCTAAGTCCATCTTTATTCATATCGTTTATAATACTACCGCTTAAGATGTTGACACCAGCGTTAGCAACGAAAACATCGATTGTACCGAAATCCTGCACGATTGTCTGTATTATCAAGTCAACACTGTCAGCGTCAGAAACATCTCCTCCATATGCTTTGGTAATAACACCATTTTCTTCCGCTACCTTGGCAGCAACTTTAACAGGGGCCTCCAGGTCCCAGAAAGCAACACTTGCTCCACATTGAGCGTAGGCCTCAGCAACAGTAAATCCAATCCCCCGAGCAGCGCCCGTCACCACGCAAACTTTTCCTTTTAAAGAGAAAAGATCAAGTGCCTTGCGTGCAAGATCTGGGCCTTTCGGGTTCACAAATGATTGTTGGGTAGTGTTTAATGGGATAGTCATCTCAAAGATGAGAAGAGAATGATGTGGAGCTTTAAGTCATCTCCGATATACCTCTCAAAACGAGTTCGCCAAATTTTCCTAATTAAGAATTTTGAGGTAGAAAAACCTGGGGAAGAACAAATAGCCCCGCGTGGAGAATTTTTCTCCATCAATTCCGTTTGTCCTTGCCTAATTTCCGGCAAACTTTCCATTTGTATTCAATTTGGATTCAGCGCCGCCTCCCCATGAACACAAGCAAACCGTTTGAATACAGGAATGAATCTCCTAGTATGATTGAGAAGCACATAGGGCCCGAATTTAAAAATCTACAGCCCAGAACCAGTGTGAGAAGAGCTCGTACAGGTTGCCTCACGTGTCGTCGAAAGCGACGCAAGTGCGATGAACTTAAACATCAAGATCACACAGGACAATCCAAATGTGCGTATTGCTATTCCAATGGGCTTGGTTGTGAATGGCCCAGCTTTATTAATGTCTCCAAAAAATCATTACAAGGAAAGCTAACTAGAAGAGTTGAAAAAGAATCACACTATACGACAAAGTCTACCACCCGATTTGCTGATGATGGGGTATTAGAATTTAATACTAAACGAACAACCGACGCTGAAAAAAGATTTGACTCTTCAATATCACCAAATTTAATTACGACCAAGGTCCAATGGCCATTTTCCCCTCCTCCATCTCTAAATGATGATGATTCAACCACATCCAGAAAAAAACAATCACCTTTGGCATCATTAC
The DNA here is from genome assembly GCA_030572655.1 of Ogataea allantospora. Classification (NCBI taxonomy): domain Eukaryota; kingdom Fungi; phylum Ascomycota; class Pichiomycetes; order Pichiales; family Pichiaceae; genus Ogataea; species Ogataea allantospora. Next base: position 470,627 of record JAJMAM010000007.1, read on the forward strand.
TTATGCCATCTTTATCTTCGAAAGTTTCATCCCCAGCATATATTTTACCGCATCCTGTTGCCTTCGAAACTACTACCCCAAAGCATACTATGCCAATCACCAAAGCGGATGAATCACAACCGTTTAATTCCAGTCGGACACATCTTCCTTCCATTCTTCATTTAGCTCCTCTTGCGGAGTATGACTCCGCTGTTGGTCCTGATCCGATAAGTGTTGGTGATTTCATAACCGAAATATCTTCAACGGACGATTCCAACTGGCTGGATCTTCCCCATATTTTAAGGGAATACATGTATGTCAATGCTTTCAGCACTAACTCAAAAGCTCATCCGATGCCAGTCATCGATCATCCTCCAAAAGAAGTGCTTCAGGAGTATTTTATCAACGTGGAGAAGTTCTCCGTTAAAGATTTTGAAGATCCCGTGGAATTGAAGCCTGAACAAGAGATCACATTATTAAGGAATTATGTGGATACAGTTGGAAGTGGGATGGACATGTTTGATACGCAGAGAACAATGGTTCGTGTCATTCTCCAAAACCTACAGAGCCGACCGGCTTTAAGATATGCTGTCCTCGCATTATCATCGAGATGGTACGAAAGAACAGTGACAAACCATCCTAAGGGACTTACGAATTCCTTGTACCATCAATCTCTACGCCACTTGGCTCCCACTTATAATGACACATCGAACGATATTTACATTATAGTCACGTGTGTGATCTTATGCGTGTACGAGATGATGAGTTCTGACCCACGGAACTGGAAGCAACACCTGGAAGGATGTGTTCTATTGCTTCGATCGAATAATATTACGGGATTATCTCCCAATGCGATCGAACGAGCGATTTTTTGGGTGTTTATCAGGATGGACATCTGTCATTCTGTGATCAATGAATGTCCAACAATTCTGCCGTCTGAATTTTGGGTTCAACCCAACATGACTGCTACTGAGATTGAAGAAGCGTTTGAAGTTCCAGAGATGCATGCGAACTACATTGTCTATGTTTCATCTTTGGTGATGAACCTGATTTATGGGGAGCAAGAGGATGACCAATTTAAATCTAAGTGGCTGGATCTCTGGGTACGTTTGAAACGCTGGGAAAATAATTTCTCGGAGCTCTTCCACAAAACTTATGAGTATGCGGACTCTGTCTCAGGATTCCCAAAGATCTTCTACGCAAATTCGCAGGCAATCTCGTCCAACCAAATGTACCACATGTGTTGTATATTGATGCTACAAAACAAGCCGCATTCCTTACGTCTATCCACCATGTCAAACTCAGAATTGTCAACATCTTTGTATCCGAGCGTTTCGTTGCTCTATCATGCAAAACGGATCATTGGGATCTCAATTACAAATTCGGATTATGGAGCTCGAACAAACTCTATCCAACCTCTATACGTTGCCGGTTTAATTCTCACTTCAAAACAAGAGTATGGAACTCTCTTGGGAGCATTGCGAATTGTCGAACAAACCACTGGCTGGTCGACTAAATGGAGAATATCTGACTTAATTAAATATTGGAGCGATAGCGATTGGTAACACAAAATGTCTTATTCATACAGCTACAACATTTACTCCCCTGATTCTGAAGCATTTTCGTAGGTTTTGACTTCATGCTTTCCATGTTCCGGATTAGCTTCACTATCAGCTGGATACACCTTGGTTCTTGGGAACTTGTCAGCAATTCCAACCACCTGCCAGGGTTTCCAATTATCACACTTCGCGAAAATAGCATCCATATCCTCGAGAGATCTTCCCGAAGTCTCCGGGAAGAAGAAGTAGACAGCAGGGAACATTAGAGCGTTGAGAACCGCAAAAATGGTGTAGGTCTGACTCTTGATATTTTCAAAGGCAATAGGGGTGATCATGACCACCATGAAATTGAAAGACCAGTTACCAGCAGTGGAGATCGCATTAGCTGGAGCTCTGATACTTAAAGGAGGAATTTCTGCTGGATATAGCCATGTCATAGCCAACCATCCAATGGCAAAGAAACTGTTGAAGATAAACAAAAGGACAGCAGCCCCGACAGCTGCATGACTGTTTCCGTCCGCGGATAAAGTAGTGGTAACAGTAAGCATAGCCATGGAAAGAGCTTGTCCAGCACATCCAAACAACATAAGCTTCCGTCTGCCAATGTTTTCGATGAAGAAGAACGGAACCCAAGAAACAATGAAATATTCGGTACCGTTGCAAGCTGCGAGAATACGGGAGTCCAAAGCATTCATTCCAATGTAAGTCTCGAAGATTGTTCCTGCATAGTACGTGATGAGGTTGATTCCCGTGATTTGTTGGAAAATTTGGGACCAAAGTCCAATCATTAATCTATGGAAGTTCTTGTGTTCTCCTTGAGTAAACAGTTTCCCATAGTTGAACGAATCACCTCCCTCGAGGTTCTCTTCCTCAAGAGACCTCTGGACATCATGAACCTGTTCTATAACCTCAGAATCTGTAGTTGAAACACCATCCAAGGCGGCGAAAACTAAAGCTGCCTCTTCAACATGGCCCTTCTTGATCAACCATCTAGGAGATTCTGGAAGTTTCATAATGAAAGGCATAATGACCAATGGGAATATAATTTGGAAAGCGACCGGAAATCTCCAAGCAACTTCTCCAGTGGTGAAATAAAAGCCAAAATCGATCCAATAAGAAACTGCGATACCACCAGTGATTAAGGCTCCTGACACCATCACCAGCTTACCTCTTTTCTCAGGTCTCGAACATTCAGATTGCCACATTGGAATTGTACTTGTGTTCATTCCATTACCAATTCCGGTTACAATACGACCAACAATAAGATGACCAACTGTAAACGCAGAACATTGTAAAATGGCTCCAACAATCATGATTGAGCATCCAATAAATATACATCTAATTCTTCCAAGCTTGTCTCCGAAATACAAAGTGGATAGAGCTCCAAGCATACAACCGATCTCGTACACGGCAATGGTGAATCCTTGCATTGTTGCGGCGTCAGCATGTCTCTGAGTATCGATCGAAGGAAATGTGTCTCTAAACGAGTCCAGAGTCAACAGAGAACCCATAACACCTTGGTCGTATCCAAATAGTAAGAATCCGACAGAAGCCATCACGCTGACAACATTCTGAAGGGTGGAACCCTTCATCCCCAGATAGGTCGGGTTTTCAGAATCTTGTGGAATTTTGGTTTTTAGAAACATTGTTAGAGAATATCAGAAAACAATTATAGTACTTATATAGACGATGTATCTGTTATAGAGAGGATGGACTTGCGTGTTTCATGACGACTTGCACAATGGAAAAATCCGCCTCGCATCTACGGCTTCCATTCTACCTTCGTGAAACCTATTATTTCCCCACACTATGACGTCATGATGAGCGAAAAAAAGCTCGCGTCTTTTTCCCAAATGGGAGATACTGGAACCCCGGTCAAAATCACGTACTTCGAAATTCCTAAACAACATGCTGGTGTGGAACAGCTACTGGATTGAACTACTGATGTCCAAAACTCTTTGTTATGTATCTAGAGTCATGTTTGTGTATGCGGTGATTCTGTCTTAGGTGCATATTCATAATTAAGTCATAAATTCAAGACACGAGGTTCATATTTACCAAAACGGCTATTTACCCAGTCTTTGGTTGCGCTCGTAGTCTGTCAAAGTTTTGACTTTGGCAGCCGAGGCACTGGTGTCATCAAAATTATACGTAAGCCATTCCTTAGCCAATCTCTTAGCCAGTTCGAGACCAATAACTCTCTGACCCATACACAAAATTTGGCAGTTATTTGACAGGATAGAACGTTCCACACTGAATGAATCATGTGCCGTGACTGCACGGATTCCCGGAACTTTGTTAGCACTCAGAGCAACACCTAGGCCAGTCCCACAGATCAAAATACCTCGATCAGCCTCTCCACGGGCAACTTTCTCGCCACACTCAATGGCCACTAGAGGGTAAGCTGTGCCATCACTGTCTCCTAAGACCCCAATGTCCACCACAGACTCCACCAATGGATGATTTTGTAGTTCCCTCTTGATGGCCTCCTTGTACTGATAACCAGCTGAATCAGAACCGACTATGATTCTTAGTTTCTGGACTGACATTTACATTGATTAGTGGTCATTTTCTGGTATATATAATTCGATCACCGTTGAACTGACTCCTATATTTCTATATCGGGTAATTTAAGAGTAGTTTTACACCCCATTACTCAATCTTTTCAGGCAAAATTTACCTTTTAGAGATACTGATGTGGAGATCTATATATATCCAGCCCGGGAACTACGGGAACTAACTGTAAGCTATCACTCATGTCCACTAAACATTTTCTCCCAAAAGATCCATTTTCAACGGTCAATCTTGGTCTCAAGGCGACTGTCTATGAAAATCCAAATCTTTCCCTTCTAGCTAAAGAGCGTGTGCTATTTAACAACAAGTTTGACCCCAGAAAGGTGGCGTTGATAACAGGTGGAGGTTCGGGTCATGAACCCGGTTGGTACGGTTTTGTGTCTGATGGAATGCTTGCGGCATCGGTTCAGGGAGAGATCTTTGCTTCGCCTAACTACAGAAATATTCAAGCGGCTGAAAAGGTGGTTCATTCTGAACAGGGAACTATTTTCCTGATCACAAACTATACTGGAGATAATCTATACTTTGGAATGGCTAGTCAGGAGCTGGTTAGCAAGTACGGCGAAGACAAGATTCGGATTCTACGTACCACTGATGACGTTGCGGTTCCTAGATCTAAGAGTGATCGTGTTGGAAGAAGGACCCTGAGCGGGATAACCCTTATGGTTAAGGTATTAGGAGCCTGTTCCGAAGATCTGTATGATATAGGTACAATCTACGATCTTGGAGTCTCTGTGAATTCGAATATTGCTTCATGCAATGCTGGGTTGGACCATGTCCACATTCCAACCCATGATCAGACAACTGATTGGGGTCAGTTGAAACCCAACGAATTGGAATTAGGATTGGGCGTTCACAACGAGCCAGGAGTGAAGAAGCTGGATTATATTCCAACTAATGAGGAATTGGTCTCCATCCTTCTAAAGTACTTGTTGGACACCACTGATCCAGAACGAGGTTTTTTCTCCTACGACAAGGGTGACATTATTGTTTTACAACTAAATAACCTTGGAGGAGTGTCTCAGATCGAGCTTCTGGCTGTTCTAACCGAAACATTATCCCAACTCAAGCGAGATTATGATATTGAGATTTCGAGAGTATATCATGGTCATTTTGTGACCAGTTTCAATGCTCAAATATTCACACTGACTCTCTTCAATGTGACAAAATCGGCCACTGCAAAGTTCTCTGCATCTAAGCTTATGGAGTACCTCGACAGACCAGTCGAATGTACAAGCTGGCCATCTAATTACTATCAGACTAATGATCCAATTGATGTTGATTCTCGGATCATCAATAATTTTGAACACTATGATAGTAAAGTCTCTGCCGAGAAACCTATCCAAGGCGACCTCCACGTTGATCCCGCACTACTCAATAAAATAATCAATACGGCATCTGAGAATATCATTGCAAAGGAGCCAGATTTAACTATTTGGGACACTAAGATGGGTGATGGAGATTGCGGGGAAGGACTGAGAATCGGTGTTGAGGCCATACTAGAAAGACTGAAAAACGAAGATTTTACTTCTGGTGGCTCCTTGATGTTGACACTGAACACCTTGTTGGAAATCATCAAAGAATCTATGGGTGGAACTTTGGGTGCTATATTGTACATCTTTCTGCAGGGTTTTACCTACAAACTTGGACAATTATTGGAACTGTCGCCGGAGAAAAGTCGTCCTACACTTTTTTCCGATGCTCTGGCATATTCAATTGAGAACTTATGCAGTTATACCAAAGCCCGGAAAGGAGATCGCACGGTGATGGATGTCTTGATTCCATTTTGCAATGACTTCTGCTCTGACAAAAACATTTCCAAATCAATTAACGTGGCATACGATGCAGCGGAAAATACACGGAAACTCGCACCAAAATTAGGACGTGCCAGCTATGTTGGTGTCGAAGAAAATGAGACAGATTTTCCGCCAGACCCTGGTGCATATGGTGTGTACGAACTAATATCTTCATTGAAGGAGTTGGGTTTATAAGCACTATTTACGGAACGTTTCAAGTAGGAACATTGAAGATCTCCGAAACCGATCAATAATTACGATCACAATATGTAAGTGGCTAACCAAAAGAGTATGTTATTTTTCCGCAAACCAAAATTAGGCAGCCGCTATTTCCGTTTTCATCTTTGACAGAGCAGCAAGTTCAAAAAGTTATAGTAAGTGCTATTCATGTTCGAAGATCGACAAGAAATTTCAGCAATTTTTGCCTAGGGGACATTTGTGCGACAATAACCGCTAAAATTGACCAGTACTGTATTGCCAAAAAAAGATATTGACCATAGATTTGTGCATATCGGAACAATGTCAATTTCCCCCTATATTCCCCGGATTATTATCTGTCTTTCTCCATTGGCAATTTAGTATCATGCATAAATAGAAATGTTACCCCGCGAAATTTGCGCGTCGATCTCTATTGAAGGAAAAACTTTGTGCGTCAACTTTCTCCAGATGTGGATTTCATGATTTTGCCCGCTGAATGTCACCGAGCGGGGAGCGAGTGGGTAGAGATTTCGAATCTCAATTTTTTCAAACTGAATTTCCACTGTGGACAAGAACAGTGTCTTGGATTCTGTTAACAATAGCATTCAGCCGAGGAACTTCATTTACGAGAATGAAGCTTCAACCCAACTATACCACAGGGCTGACTCAAATATAGTCGATATTTATTGTCACTCCTCAATTCTTGCGGGGCTATTGTCTCCTGCATGAATGTTCTGGCCGACAATTTTCCGATTTAGGTACTGTACAAAACACAGCGGTATATAAGGCCCCCAGTTTTCTCCCTTTCGCATTGGCAACCATGGTCAAATTTATCGCAATTACAGCGGCCTCCTTACTATTGATTTCATGTAATGGAGCTGCCATTCAGGCTTCTGAGCAAGCTTATGTCGACTCTCTCGAGCGCTACTGGTCTTATGGAAGATCTGACCCCGTTTATCCTACTCCAAACATGACCGGACTTGATGACTGGGCTGATGCATACAACAAGGCCAAGGCTCTTGTCGACCAGATGAGCAACGATGAAAAGAACAATATCACTTACGGATTTTCAGAAACTTCGAACGGTTGCTCTGGTATGTCTGGTAGTGTTCCTCGGTTGGGATTCCCCGGTATATGTCTACAGGACGCCGGTAATGGTGTCAGAGGAACTGACATGGTTAATTCCTATCCTTCTGGGCTACATGTCGGCGCCTCTTGGAATTTGGGTTTGGCCTACGACAGAGCTCAATTCATGGCAGCAGAATTCAAAGCCAAAGGTGTCAACGTCGCTCTTGGTCCTGTGGTTGGTCCTGTCGGAAGAATCGCTCGTGGTGGTCGTAACTGGGAAGGTTTCACTAATGACCCATACCTCTCCGGTCAGTTGACCGGGGAAACCATTCGGGGAATGCAAGAGCATGTCATTGCATGTATCAAGCACTTGGTTGCATACGAACAAGAGACCAACAGAAACCCTCCTTGGATGTCCACTGATACTTTCAACACTTCAATCTCGTCCAATGTTGACGACAAAACTATGCACGAACTTTACATGTGGCCATTCCAAGATGCTGTTAAAGCTGGTGTTGGTTCTGCTATGTGCAGTTATAACAAGATTAACGGAAGTTATGCTTGTCAAAACTCCAAAGTAATGAATGGTCTTCTTAAAGAGGAGCTTGGATTTCAAGGATTTGTGGTCTCTGATTGGGGTGGACAACACACCGGCGTTGCTTCTGCTGAAGCTGGACTTGATATGGCCATGTCAGACTCTATCTACTGGGAGAATGGTAACCTTTCTTTGGCAATCAGTAATGGAACTATGGCACAAAGCAAACTTGACGACATGGCCATCCGTATTATTGCTACTTGGTACAAGTATTCTGAGATTCAAAACCCAGGTTTCGGTATGCCATATGACTTGACTGTTGAACACGAACTTGTTGATGCACGTGATCCAGCTTCTGCTGCTACCATTTTCCAAGGTGCCGTGGAAGGTCAGGTGTTGCTCAAAAACGTCAACAATGCTCTTCCTCTAAAGAAGCCTAAGGCTCTTGGTTTGTACGGATATGATGCGATTGCTACACCAAGAAACTTCTTGCAAGGATACAGCTTTGACCCATGGTCTCTAGGATACATCAACTCTCTTCAATTGCCGAACGGATCTGCTGTGGTTCCTGATGATATCACCGCTCTCTTCCTTTCGGGTGAAGATGCAAATCAATTTGGTCCAAATATTGCTTTTAATGGAACTATGGTCAGTGGAGCTGGTTCTGGATCAAACACTCCATCTTATATCGATGCTCCATATGATGCTTTTACCCGCAAAGCCAAGGAAGACGGGACCTGGCTTTCATGGGATTTTGCAAGTCAGGACCCAGTTGTTCATGCTGGCAACGATGCCTGTCTTGTTTTTATCAACGAACAATCCTCTGAAGGTTGGGATAGACCGAATATCGCCGACCCATGGTCTGATATCTTGGTTGAGAATGTTGCTTCCAAATGTAATAATACCATGGTCATCGTCCACAACGCTGGTGTGCGTATTGTTGACAAGTGGATTGATCACGAGAATATCACTGCAGTTATCTTCGCTCATCTTCCTGGTCAAGACAACGGTGCTGCACTGGTTGAAATCATGTACGGTAATCAATCACCGTCTGGACGTTTACCGTACACTATTGCCAAGAACGAATCTGACTATGGTACTTTACTTTCTCCTGTCATTCCTGAAGGTGTTCGTGACTTGTACTATCCACAAGACAACTTCACTGAGGGATTGTACATTGATTACAAATACTTCAACAAGTACAACATTACTCCACGTTACGAATTTGGTTATGGTTTAACATACACCACTTTCGATTATGCTGATTTGTCTATCAGCAACACCAATGCAGATACTAGCTATTCTGCACCAACAGCACCACTTGGCCAAGGTGGCATTGTCACCTTGTGGGATGTGTTGGCAACTGTTACTTGTAAGGTCACCAACTCTGGTGACGTTGCAGCTGCTGAAGTTGCTCAATTGTATGTTGAGATCCCAGGTGGTCCGGGAAGAGTTTTACGTGGCTTTGGTAAAGTTGTCATTCAACCTGGTGATACTCAAGAGTATAAATTCGAACTAACTCGTCGTGACTTGAGTACTTGGGATGTTGTCAACCAAGAATGGGCCCTCCAATCTGGAGATTACACCGTTTATGTCGGCAAGAGTGTCTTGGATATTCAATTGACGGGAATTTTGACTATATAAAGGGCACTTTCAATTCTCTAGTCTTTAGTTAGGTATATAATACCCTACAAGTTCCAACAAGGATGATCTTTTTTCGCTATGAGTAGCTCTGAAAGGGTGTGGAAACTTCAATTCTTCTCTTATCTAAAGATTTTTTCTCGGGTGAGTTTCCGTCTATAACAATCGTAGCCTGACCACTAAAATTGTTGAACCTGTAATGACCACTGCTACTTCGAACTTAAACACTAAAAGTACATATATATGGAAAGACGACCCAACAGTGGGTGTGGTGAAAACTACTGCTATCCCTAACGAGGTTATTGAGTCCCAAACGGAAGCATTATACAACCAAACACATGGAGATTGGCGCGATGATCTGGTCAGAGATGGTTATGCAGTGGTAAAGGGAGCCATTTCCAAAGAGCGTGCAAAGGAGTACCAACAGGAAGCTTTCAAATGGCTCAAAAGTTTTGGTAATGACAAGCTCGACTTCGAAGATCCTGAAACATGGAAAAAGGAGAACCTTCCACCTGTTGAAGTGACCATCAATGCTTACTGTACGTATGCTGTTGCTCACGAGAAATTCATGTGGGATGCTAGAATGGAACCGGGAGTTTTGGGTGCCTTTGAGAAGATTTGGGGGACTGACCAGCTTCTCGCTTCCTTTGACGGACTCAACATTACATTTCCAGGACGTAAAGACGTCAAACCTAAGGCACCTTGGCCCCATTTTGATCAATCGCCTCATAAAAGAGGTCTCCACTGCACTCAAGGTTTCATCAGCCTGAGTGAGCATGGTCCAAACGATGGAGGTTTGGTGGTTTATAGAAACACCCATAAGCTTTTCAAGCAATTCTTCGAAACCCAAGTTGGCAAAGAGCATTGGGATGAGTTCAATTATTACCAAGTTTCTCAGGATCAACTCAAGTGGTTCTTAGATAATGGGTGTGAGGAGGTGAAGATTAACTGTGAACCAGGAGATCTTGTTCTCTGGGATTCCAGAACCTGTCATTGGGGAAAGGAGCCAGAAAAACACAGTAGTGTATTACGGACAGTGATTTATACTTGTTTCACCCCCGCCAAATTTGCAACAAATGAGGCCCTAGACAGGAAAAAAGGTCTTTTTGAAGCCTGGATGGGAACCACACATTGGCCACATACGGACTTGGTTGCCACCTCTAATAAGAAGCTAACTAACTATGTTCGTGATGATCCTTTGGAAAAGCCAGAGTTTTCTGACAAGCTGTTTAAACTCGCAGGTGCAAAAATGTACTAATCTATAGTCGGCTAAATATCTTATCGAATTGCCATTTATGGAAATTCCGCCGCTCTTAAAAATTTATTCACTTTTTTCTTCACTAACATGAAGCCAACTACCTGGGAAGACCTGAATACTACTGGAAATCCATTGATTTCACCAGCTTACAAGTACAATGGCTTGCTTTTCTGCTCTGGTAACGGAGGAAGAAAACCGGACGGAACTTTCCCGAAAGATGCTGGAGAACAAACCGCATGGGCCATCAAGAGATTGGAGAAGGTGCTCTTGGCCTCTGGATCTTCTCTTGATAAGGTCTTGAAAGTACTGTTGTTTGTTAAGAATGCTGAAGACTTTGGAACTATCAACGATGTCTACAAACAGTACTTCACTGCTAAGCCTGCCAGATCTTCTATCTTGGTGAACTTCCCAAACCCAGAACTTTTGGTTGAACTTGAGTGTGTTGCTAAATGTGATGATGATTCCATTACTACAATCAAGGCTAAGCTATAACTCAATCATTTATAAAGTATATAAAAATCAGCGGATTCGGTACTACAGATTTCCGCATCTGCAAGATATAATGCACTATAAATTCAAGTGAGATAGGGCTGATAAACTCATTACCCATGAGATATTTTACCTATGCTAAATCTATGAGATTCAACCTCAACCCCAATCTCTCCAGGAAGTACAAGATTGGGGCTGGCACTATTAGTGGATGTCTCGCGCTCTACTTTGCTTTCTCAACCCAAATCTCCCTTCGGTCTGACACAATAAAACAAAAACGTACAATTTCAAAGTCAGAGATCGCTAAACACAATCAAGTCAACGATGTCTGGATTCAAATTGGAGATCAGGTTTATGATGTGACGGAGTTTATCTCTTGGCATCCAGGTGGGCAAGGACCTGTGATGAAGTTTGCTGGGGGAGAAGCTACTAATGCTTTCTTGAAGCAACATCATAGCAGATTCCTAGAATTGCTCCCTGAAGAATCCTACATTGGACATGTGAAGGAAGAAATAACGGATCCTGGATATATTGATCAAAGTAGTGAGACTGAAGTTGGGGATGAAAACATTGAAGTCTATGACACAAAACCTATCAAGAGTAAGAGACTTGTGAAGCCTCCACTAGATCACATGTTTAATGTGAATGATTTTGAAGCTGTCGCAAAACATACACTCCCAGAAGATATTTACATGTACTTCGCAACTGGATCAGACGATGAAGCCACTCTGAGAGAATGCCATCTAGCGTACAGCAGAATCTTCTTCAAACCCCGTATTTGTAGAAAGACAACCAACACCGATTATTCGACAACATTCCTGAACCAAAAAGTGAGTTTACCGATTTACGTCACTGCATTTGCTGGTCAAAACTATCTTGATGAGAAAGCAGACAAGGTTCTTGCTGGTGTGGCTAAAGAGAGAGGTATGAGATTCATGTATTCAAGATTTGGGAGTTACTCAATTGACGAGATGGCAGAATTCTTTGGGGACACTCCATTCTGGGCACAAACATGCGTAAGCTTCGCAGATCCTACACTAAAGAGGTCAATCGATAGCTTTAACAAACATGATAATATCAAGGGCATTTTCCTATCTACAGATTCGGCAACCGGGGGAAATCGGGAGAAGGATTTCAAAACCAGAGCAACGGCAGAGAAGGATAGGGAAGACTTATCTCATTTTGCAGCTCCCATTAAGCCGTATCCTACCATGACCTGGGATGACTTGAAAGAGATCCGGAAAATGACCACAAAACCAATTGTACTCAAAGGTGTTCAATGTGCAGAAGATGTCATTATTGCAGCCGATGCTGGCCTTAATGGCGTTGTATTATCCAACCATGGAGGTCGTCAGCTTGACTATTCTCAACCCCCATTAGAAACTTTGGCCGAAGTGATGCCATTACTCCGTGAAAGAGGATACGATAAACAAAACTTCCAAGTGTATATTGATGGAGGAATAAGAAGAGGAACAGACGTTTTAAAAGCTATTGCATTGGGAGCCACTGGTGTTGGAATTGGTAAGGGGTTTGCTTTCGCTGTTGGAAGTTACGGTAAAGCAGGAGCTGAGAAGCTTTATGATCAATTAGCCCGTGAAATTGAACGGGATATGAAATTGCTGGGAATTAATTCTCTTGAAGAGCTGAACGAGACGTACTTGAACATGAGAGGATTTTACAATAGGATCGGAAACTATGACGACTCGTACTTCCGTAACTATGAGAAACTTCCTTCTCCATTAGTTAGGTAAATTTCAAATGCATCTTTCCATATTTGGAATCAAAATATAATTGACACTTATCGCCCGATACTGCGAGGGGATGGAGATTGAATGCTGAAATCCGCAATAAATTTTATGCAAGGACTATAAAATGGCGTATTCTTGTCGTAACATTTCTGACCGATGATGAGTAGAGTTTTACGTAGAGATTTGAATACCAGCATACCAACCGCAAGCAAAGCAGAAGGATTTTATATCTATAGTGACAATGGTGATAAAATTTTGGATGCTGTCGGAGGAGCTGCTGTTACGGCAGTTGGACACTCAAACCCAGAAATCCTTAATTACATTGCGGATCAAGTTAAAACGTTGCAATATGCCCATACAAATTTCTTCACTTCAGATGCAGCTGAGCGCTTAGCCAAAATTATGCTTGACCACCCCAAGTACAATGAGATCGGAATTGACAAGGTCTGCTTCTACACCTCTGGAACCGAAGCAAATGAGTCGGCTTTAAAGTTAGCCAGGCAATATGCTGTCGAGAAGGGTGAACCTCAAAGAGTAAATATCATTTCCAGGGATCGGTCTTATCATGGGAATTCTTTAGGCACGATGTCAATGAGTGGACACCCACAACGGAATAAGGACTACAAAGATATGTTCGACCCCACAAAATTTTATAAAGTGAGCACTCCATTCCGTCTCCATAGACAACTGAAGGAAGAAACAGACGAGCAATATGTTGCTAGGCTCATCAAAGAACTGGACGATAAGTTTCACGAAGTGGGTTCGGATACGGTGTTGGCTTTCTTTGCTGAAACCATGAGTGGCGGTTCATGTGGTTGTGTACTCCCACCAAAAGGCTACTTCGAAGGTGTGAAAACTATTTGCGAAAAATACGGAGCAGTCCTAATCATGGATGAAGTTATGTGTGGCTCTGGTAGACTAGGGTCATTTTTTGCTTGGGAACAACTCTCAGATGAGGAAAATTGGCATAAAATTGTCCCCCATATTTCTACCTTCGGGAAATCCATTGGAAGTGGAATACTACCACTCTCTGGAATAGTCGCACATAAATCTATTGTTGACACTTTGGAGAGAGGAAGTGGAAAATTCATGAGTAGACACACCTACCAAGGTCATCCATTATCGTGTGCAGCCGGTTATGCTGTTCAGAAATACGTGAAGGAACACAAACTGTACGAAAACATCGCAAAAATGGAGAAAGTCTTGGAATCGAGGCTTCACGAGGAAATCGGTGAAATGAAAGTTGTCGCAGATATTAGAGGAAAAGGAATGTTTTGGGCCATTGAATTTGTGAAAGATAAGAGCACTGGTGAGCCTTTCAATCCCTCTTTAGGCTTTTCAGACAAGGTTTCAGAAAAATGCTTCCAAAACGGGCTCGCCGTTATGAGTTGTCATGGAACAATTGATGGTTACGTTGGTGACCATATCCTTATTGCGCCATTCTTTGACGTTACAGAAGGCATTATCAACTCTATTGCTGTAATACTTAGAAAGTCATTAGTGGAGCTGCAAAGCTATTACTAAATTTAATAAGGATAGATTGTAAATGTCTTATCTAAACTTAATTTGTAAACTTAATTTCTTATCACTAAAAATTAAATTTTCCCAGATGAAAAGAAGGGTTCCTGATCATTTACGAAAGAAAACTCTCTTCAGTTGTGACAGATGCAAAGTTGGCAAGAGAGCTTGTAAGAGGTCGGACAATGATATTGTTAGCAACGACTTTTCAAAACCCTGTTTATCCTGTTTGAAGAAAGGGCTTGAGTGCAAAACCACCCTTCCTCGTAAACGAAGAAGCCACGTCTCGGACCAATCGTTAGGCATCCATTATAGATGTTTATATGCTCTTGTGGAATCCATTTTTCCTGATGTGGATATTGATAACATCGATTTTCTGATTAAGCTTGCTAAAGAGTTGAATGTCGAGATACCCATGGGTTCTGATAAAGACCCTATAATCGGTGATATGATTGCTTCACAAACTGGACAAATTCTCGAATCTTCCGAATATGCCGATGTTGATTCTGTCGAAAGCGATAGATACATCCTGGATAAAAATGGAGTTTCGCACTACATTGGGCCGATGGGAACCACAAGACTTCTTCTTAGCACGGCCTCGGTGATGATAGAGAGTGATCAAGTCTCTTCAGACTTTCCAGCAAATTTCCAGAAATTGAATGGAGAAGATGCAATTGTGAGTTCTACTCTTCCTAAAACGACTTCAACATTTTCGGAAGAAAGTCAAGAAGGCTCGCCGTACGTCCGTGGCCTTAACAGATCTTTCTGTGACATTTACAAGGAAATCTTCTTCGAAAAGCTATATATCTTTTACCCTTGCATGATCAAATCCAGGTTCGAGATACTTTATCAGGGATTTTGGCTTGAGTCAGGAGAATGCAAACGAGAAAGCTCAAATTTTACTATTGACCAGATTAGCTGCATATACATGGTCGTTGTCTTAGGATATTACTATCACAAGCAATTTTTCTCATCAGAGGATGAAAATCCCGTTATTTCCAAAATGCGTCAAAAGGTGGAAGCATCCATTTCACCACTGAGTTTGTACCCAACAGTCACTGGTATCACAACATTCTTGCTATTAGGGATATTTTATGGCAAGAACAAACAACGTGAATGTTCGTGTTTTATGTTGCAACTTGGCTGTAAACAAGCAATGGCGATTGGTTTAAGTCGCCAGTCAATGATTGAATGCGTTTCAGATAATGAATCCAGAAATGAGATGAAACGATTATGGTGGGTGTTATTCCAACAGGAAGTCAAATTGGCTAAGCTTCTAGGACGATCTTCGTCAATCTGTACGTGGGAGGTATCAGTTGAATATCCAACTTTTGAATTGGAAAAAGATATAGGGTTAATGCTTTTGTTTTCAGTCAAACTCATTCGGATTGTTCATTCTTTTCCAGACTACTTACCTGTTAATTCCAAACGCTATTCTACAAATGCAGTACGCGTGAGATCAAAGTTGCAACAATGGCTAGCTGAAGTCGAAGATGAATATTCCAAGTCCGGAAGATCCATGACTTTTCGTTTCAGGTTATTGATGGATTACCACTATTATTCAGTCCATTTATTGTTTGGGTCAATTCTACGACTTTCGAATGAAAAAACAAATGTTCTCGATCCCGAAAACGTTCACTCCCATCTTTTGGCCTCTTGTGTAAACTCCGCCATACAGACAAGCAATCTTCTTACTCATGCAGATGAGTTGATATTGTTCAATCCTTTTTGGAGTCCCCATGTATTCTATGCTTTTCTTTCTGTATTATGCTTGGCAAGAGTTTACATCTGGATGAACACAAATGAAATTGATAACCTTTACCAAGAAAATGGAACTTCCATACAACAAACACAAATAACAGAGGCAATGATTACTCTCAGAAAGTATAATTCACGACACATTCTGCAATGGGCCGGTTCCAGTAGGAAGCTGAGTAATTTCATTGAGCTTCTAATTGGAAGCTTTGTTTTTACAAACAGAATTCCTGTAACCAGAACTCCGGATTGGACAAGTTCAAACCAATATTTAGATTTGGTGCCAAGTCAAGAATCTACAGATGTAGCATCGTTTTCACAGCTGTTTGATGCTAACTTATTTGACAACAATGACCTTATGGGTATATGACAATTTGAGGATCCATGTACAATTCCCAATTCTAGTTCTATACTTTCTTTCTTGGGAATTTTTGACGGAATATTGTAAGAAGACTACCTAACTCGGATTCGTCTTCCTATAGGAGCTTTGACTGGATCAACTATACTATGAATAAAATTTCGTATTTTGCGGCCTGTCCTTAGGAACACTAATCAAACCCCGGTATTCCTTAAGACTGGCCTGTTTCAGTTTCAGTAGACCATAAAGTACCTTCAAAACAGGTGCATCCACTTTGAGGCTGTCTCCCACCTTAAGAACATTACCGAGGATTATTTACAATTCGATTGGATTACCATTTCTCGAGTCTTGTAGCATTGAGGGCACAAAATAAAGCCCATCATCTCCATGTCCAACAAGATTCACAACATCATCAGGCATATCACACCCATCTGCCTTGGCAATTGCAACTATCTCCTTCATAGCTGGAATTGAAACTTCTTCCAGTCCTCCCCAGAGCTGAAGTCTACCAGTATCTACATCTGTGAGGGCACAAACAGTATTCAAAGAAGCATTGTAGACAAGTTTTCTGTATCTGTACCATCTCTCATTTGGAAAATACTCGGGATCATTTTTCTCGTTCTTGTAAATAGACAAGAATTCGTGAGTTCTGTTTTCCAACTGCTCTTGTGAAAAGTTTTGATGATCAAAATAGCTGAACTTTGCTTTATCATGCTGAGTGTGCATAATAACACGCCCCTTTTTGTTTGATCCGCAATGTGAAACCCCAGATAAAATGATATTGTTAGGGAACCTTTCAATCAGCGGTTTACCGATATCAAAACCGTTTTGAACAAGGACTACAGTGGTTTTCTCAGCAACCACTGACTCAATTAAATCCTCCACTTTAACGACATCTGGTAAGTTTTTGGTAGCAACTATTACGAAGTCATATGCAAGACCACTTTTTGAGGCCCCTTGAACGTTTGGGTACAAATTATCAGGCTTCCAACTATCAATGATACCATAGTCAACCGAATCGATTAAAAATCCTTTCTTCTGAATCTCTTCGAAGTCACTCCGTACAACAACTCCTAGAGATGATTTTCCTGTGAAATGTATACCATACCCAACAACAGCGCCGATTCCTCCGGCACCAATCAATAAAGTTTGATACTTAGATGTCATTAGGCTACCTCAAGATTGACAATCGGGTATCATTTTATAACTTTTTCCATTTGCGGAATTCTGTAATAAAACTCCGCAAAAGGTTAGACGATTATGCACGTAACACGTAAACCCTTATCTATCTCCTAAAAAAGCTTATCGGAAAATCCGGATCTATGAAATCGTGTTCCGCAGATTATCTCGTACGAGTAATCAGCACCAGCAGATATATATTTTAACCAACACCTCTAATGTTTTCGTTTTTCAATTGAATGGACAAAGTAGAAGGTAAACAAGGATATATAGTCTCCGTGCTAAGCTCAAGCGGTAAAGAAATCAATGTCGCCAACGATGAGGTTGATCGTGCATTCCAGTACTCAAAAAATACGGGAGAGTTGTCTATTGATCCCAAAGTTGAGAAGAGACTTGTGAGGAAGATTGACACTTTAGTCCTTCCTATGATGGTAGGCTTGATGGCGTGCCAATACATGGACAAGTCAACGATATCTTATGCTTCAATTATGGGAGTTAGATCAGACCTGAATATGACCACAGGGCAAATGTATTCCTGGGTGAGCTCGGCATTCTACTTTGGATACCTTGTTTTTCAACCCATTGCCAACAGAATCCTACAACGATTTCCGATAATGAAGGTTTTGAGTACAGTCGTTATTATCTGGGGTATAATACTCTGCTGTCACTCTGCTTGCAAGACTGCGGGAGCACTTCTCGCAATGAGACTTCTGCTAGGATGTTGCGAAGCATTTATGTTTCCTGCTTACATTATCCTCACATCACAATGGTACAAGAGCGACGAGAACTTTTTGAGATCCAGTGTTTACATCAGCTTCCAAGGGTTGGGAAGTATCTTTGGAGCAAGTGTCAGTTATGGACTCTACATTCATAAAGATTCGTATTCCATCGCATCCTGGAAGGTTCTCTTTGTGATCTGTGGGGTAATAACTATACTACTAGGAATGATAGCGTTTTTCCATATACCTGATCAGAGTGTCGATTCCTGGTTTTTGAACGAACAGGAGAAGGAATGTGCAGTCGAGAGACTTAGGGCGTCCTGCCAAGGATTTGGGAATACCAAGTTCAAGTGGGAACAGTGCAAGGAAGCTCTTCTGGATGTAAGATGCTATCTCATTTTCATATACACGATGTCGTACTGCATCCCCAATGGGGGTTTTGGAAGTTTTGGGTCAATTCTTTTTACTGAAGACTTCAAGTTCAGTACAACCGAGTCCCTACTCATGGGAATGTGTGGAGGCGCAATTGATATTATTTGCCCGCTGATTGTTTGGGTGTCGCCCTACATTTGCAAGAGCAACTTGTTGGTGTCCTTGGCAATCAACACATTTACGCTAGTTGGCCAATGTCTGTTCACCTTCACCAATAACAAAGGATCCAAATTGTTTGGATATCTCACGTTTTACATCGCCACTGTTCCATTTTCCGGCTTATCATCATACACGTATGTAAACTTTGCTGGTAGCACGAAAAAGTCAATGATCAACATCTTTTATTTTGTGGGTTATTGTACCGGAAACATCTTGGGACCTCAAACATTCAGATCAGATCAGGCGCCTGGGTACGTTGGGGCGAAAGTTGCAATCGTGGTCTCATTTGTTGCTAGAGATTTGGCGATCATTGCGCTGTACTTGCTTGGTGTGCGAGAGAACAAGAAGCGGGAGAAATTACAAGCACAGAGACCAGCGGAAATCACCGATTTCCTTGATCTCACCGATAAAGCGAACAAGAATTTTACCTATACTTTATAACTGACAGTAACAAAAACGAGATAAAACATACGACGACCTTAACCAAAAGAAGTCCAAACGAGTCACTCCGAAACCCAACAAGTGAAAATTAAAAAGTGAGGAAAATAAAAGGGAGAGAGGGAGAGTAACCACAAGTAAACAGAAGTAACAAGAAGTAAACAAAACAAAACAAAACACCTCTAACACTGTGCAATCCGGCGAAGCCTTTTAAAGTCGGACGCGTGAGAAAAAAAAGGGAGGAAGATAAATAGTAGAGTAGGTGGATGGGGTGGGCGGGGGGAAGTAGAAGGAATGAAGAAAAAAAAGAGTTGTCCGGGTAATAGAGAGGGAGGGGAG